>CM056049.1:160751080-161260122 GCA_029574335.1 Rana kukunoris
TAGCCACTCTCTCTTTCTCACTCTTGAGATGGACTAGATTTGTCATCAATCCAGTGCTCAGCAGCCGAGGTAAATCTTCCTAGCAACAGCAGGCAGCTTGTCACTTGAAATACAAAACAGAAAGAACCAGCAAAGCCGCCATAGAGAGACATGTACTTAACTATCATCATAGCCTTCTATTAAGAGTACAATTTATAAAAAAAAAAAAAAATGGGTGTTAGGGGTCACAATACCATAGGGCTACTTCTCAGTTTTTTTTTCTTTCGTTGCCCTGACATTCTTCTCACAGGTACCATTCATTGGAAACACAGCACAAGCTCCTTTCAGAATCACTGGCCAGATCCTGCTCTATACTAGACAGTAGTTTTTTTTGTTCCGTTTCGTATCGCTCCATAGGGTCGTTTCCGTTCCTTTTTTTGTAAGACGCCCGTTTTCCTGTTCGTTCCCGTTCGTTTTTCGTACGACGTGATTTTTTCGTATTCCGATTGTTTCGTATTTTCGTTACCGTTTTATTTTCGTACATGCGGGATGGTTCATTATTCTGTTTAATTTATTGTCGTTTCTTGTTAGACAATAATTTTCGTGAATTTTCGTCATTTTGTACTTTCGTAAATATATTGCGGGATTCGCGGCACTTTCAACACGCGGCTCATCCATAGTAACTATTGTTAAGCACCATACACTTGGTCAGACTTTTTTAACAACAAACATAAAAAAGATTGTTTTCCGATCGTTCTCAGAAAATGTGTTTGTTTCTAAACTCCATCAGAAAACCATTTTTGGGTTCAAAAGTCTGGCCAACTGATCTCCCTTTAGATGAAAATCCACAGAAAAGTTTATTTGGCTTTATTTAGCACAAAAAAAGCTGCTTCACTAACTACACTCACTGCATTCTGCAAATCTTTTGTTTATACTATAAACAAAAGATTTGCATTCTGTATTCAAAGACAATACAGAATGCCAATCGTTTGTTTATACTATAAACAGAAGATTTGCATTCTGTATTCAAATACAATACAGAATGCCAATCTTCTGTTTATACTATAAACAGAAGATTGGCATTCTGTATTTTGAATACAAAATACAAACAGAAAAGGCATTCAAACAAAATACAGCATGCAAATCTTTTGTTACAGAGTTAATTTTCGTTCTTTTGCCGTTTCGTTTTGTCGTATTTCCGTCGGATCGTTTGTTCGTATTTGCGGTCGTTCGTTATGCGGCTCATTCTTAATCCCGTCTTTTTCGTATTTTGGTGCTTTAATTTTTTCGTATGTACACATTACCCCGCGGGTACGAAAATGAAAATTTTTGTAAGAAAATAACATTCGTACGAACGGGAATGCACATATCTACTCTATACAAAATGTCTCCCTGTCCGGATACCTCACAGGTACATAGTGACATTTTGCCACAGCAACAAGCAGTACTTTGTAGAACACCAAAGTAATTATCTTTATTTGAACATAAATGCTATGCTTGCATGCTGGGGATTTCTGGGCTTACATACTTAAGGCAACCAGTATAAAGCCGCGTACACACGATCAGTCCATCCGATGAGAACGGTCTGATGGACCATTGTCATCGGCTAAACGATGAAGCTGACTGATGGTCCCTCGCGCCTACACACCATCGGTTAAAAAAACAATCGGGTCAGAACACGTTGACGTAAAACACAACGATGTGCTGAAAAAAAATAAGTTCAATGCTTCCAAGCATGTGTATACTTGATTCTGAGCATGCGTGGATTTTTAACCGATGGTCGTGCCTACTAACGATCGGTTTTGACCTATCGGTTAGGAATCCATTAGTTAAATTTAAAACAAGTTGGCTTTTTTTTAACCGATGGATAACTAACCGATGGTGCCCACACACGTTCGGTTTTGACCGATGAAAACGGTCCATCAGACCGTTGTCCTCTGTTTAACCTATCGTGTGTATGAGGCCTAAGGCTTCTTCCTTTTGATTAACAGGCAGTCATTGTGCAGTTTAATTTGAATCTGACAAACCCTAAAGCCTCGTACACACGATACGGTTGTTGGCCAACCAAGTGTCTGATTTTTGTCAACAGGGCGTGTGCCAGGATCTTATCTTGCATACTAACGTTACACAATTTTTGTGCCACAAACACGAATATAGTGACATACTACGAGGAATTTCAGCTCTTGGGCCCCTTCTGCTAATTTCGTGTTTGGTGAGCATTGATTCCAAGCATGCGTGTTTGTACTTTTGTCTTGTGTTTGACGGATTTGTGTACTGACTATACGAAAATCTACTACATTTACTATCATGTCATCCAACATTTGTTGGCCGAAAGTTGGGAAACAATTGTCAAAAAGAGCGTACTAATGGTAAGATTTTAGGACAACAGTCTGTCAACAGACAATCTCCTGCCAACAACCGTATCGTGTGTACGAGACTTAAGACAACAGGTTGTTGGTTGAACTGGATCGACTTGTGTCTTTTGTCAACCAGATTAAACACGTAACTATGTACCAACTTTGACTGGACTACCGACTAAAACATAAAAACCATAAATCGTAAAATCATAAAAATAAGAACAAAACCCAACCACACCACATGCATAGAAATGTACCCTCTGGATTGAAGCAATAGGGGAGACGTTTAGTTTTCATGACAGACTTGCTTTAAGCTCCTGTGATTTTGTTAATCATTCTGTGACAGCAGTAATGGAATAATAATCAGTTAACGGCATAACAGGCTAATCATGTTATCAATTAAGGCAAACTCAGGCTTGACTTCCGTCTACTAATCCACTTCTGCATGTTGTCTGCTATCACTGCGTGTGTGGAGAGGCAACTTGTAAGGGTTAAGTGCTTTTGGATGGGATAAAAGTACAAAGAATCCTTTGATTGACATGCTGACTTCTACACATGGCCTTTGAAGAAAGTAGGAATGGCACATACAAATGCCAATGTATGACTGATCAAGTATCAATGGGCACCAATAGGCACAGACATACTGTATATAAACAGCAATAGTTTTCTAAATTTCCAGACTGATTATATAAGGAAAAAAAGATTATCCTAGGAAGAATTCCTATATGAGTTCTGTCTGTCAGTCTTACTAGTGGAGTGACTGAATCAAAAGAGGCTCAGTCCGACTCCCACACCCCTGAACTAGTGTGGAACCTATATGCTATAGAACGTCAACTTTATTCTGAGGCTTCAAAGTTAAGTGTTAAGCTTTGTAACAGATTCTCAGGATTCAGTGGTAAAAAAAAGAATATACACGCTCTCCCTTTGGGTTTGGGTGTGTTGGCCTTATCAGAGGTAAAGGAGCAAAAAAGCAATTTAACACGATTGTTCACGATCCCACGCACTGGCATATGCTCAGTCTGCAAATGTGTCTATGAAACATTAAAATAGATGGAGACTTTTGTTTGATGGGGTTTGAGTGTATTTAAATACTGTCTTCCTTGGCTTGTGTGGCTCATTTAAATAAAAGACCTTAAACATGAGAAATCAATTTTTTTTATTAAATAGCCATACATGTTGAGATTTAGCCACTAGTATGACAATTACATTGTTATACACTGAGAGGGATATTTATTAATGTTTTCATCCAAGAGTCACACAACGTTTAAGATTCACGTTTAAGATTCACACATTTTCCATACACATTTTAGGTGGAAAATGTGTTAAAGCGGATGTCCGCTGAAAAAAAAAAATTAAAAGCCAGCAGCTACAAATTATGCAGCTGCTGACTTTTAATATTAGGACACTTACCTGTCCTGGAGTCCAGCGCCGTCCGCAGCAGAGGACGAGCGATCGCTCGTCACTCTGCTGCCCCCCCGCCATCCTCGGTGAGGGAACCAGGAAGTGAAGCGCTCCGGCTTCCCTGCCCGGTTCCCTACGACGCATGCGCGAGTCGATCAACACCTGCCGATTGGCTCCCGCTGTGTTCTGGGAGCCGAGTGTTCCCAGAACACAACGGGGGGAACAGGAGGTGACGCCATGCCCGGAGTTTATCCTAGACTGTTTTGGCGGAAGTGGGTGCAAGTTCCTGTCTTCAGATCAGCGGGAGTTCCACTTTAGGGTGGAGCTCTGCTTTAATCTTGGGTGAAAGTTTTGTGTGAAAACATTGATATATAGACTGCCTGCTAGGCATGTTGTAAAGTAGCTTCACAATTTATGATTGTGAAGCTGTTGTTTGTATGTTAAAAAATGTTTGCATGTTAGTCACAGTGGGATTTATTTACTAAAGCTGGAAAGTGCAAAATCATTTACTTCTGCATAGAAACCAATCAGGTTCCAGGTTTTATTGCCAAGTACTTGTTTTATGAACAAGCTGAGGTTAGAAGCTGATTGATTTTGCTGTAGAAGGGAGACTGATTTTGCACTCTCCACCATTAGTAAATAAACCCCAGTATTTTCTCCTGATATTTGAAATGAACCTGTACCAAATAAATATTTGCACAGGCAGCAATTAACTAAACATCCCACTACTTCTCATTCTAGATTACAGCAGAACACTTGGCTATCTTAAAAAGCAAAGCTTAAAGTAGTTGTAAAGGCACATGTTTTTTCCTCCTGATCCAGCGATGTCCACTATACCCTTGCTTCTCTGGGGACTCGCACTCCGGATTGGCTTTTGGCAACAGTAGGACAAATTGGCTCCCACTGCTGTCAATCACAGCCACTGAGCCAATTCAGGAGAAATTAGGGGGCTGGGCTGAGCCACGGCTCCATGTGTGAATGGACACAAAGAACCGTGTTAGCCTTCACATAGTATACCTATTTTTTATTTTACATTTTTTATATTTCTTACCTTTTAGATGTTTCTTAGGGAAAAAGCCTCATTGCAGGTTCAGTGGAACCATGGACAACGACAGTATTAAAAACTGCGAGTTTTTTTTTTTAGGTCTGTGCCTCTGCTGGAGACATTTACCTCACTTCTTGTGCTATTGTTGGAGAACTAGGGATACATAGAGGATTACAAATATAAGAGAGACTTTAACACTTCTACAAGTTTTTGGCTGAAGTTAAGCTCTTACTACAGGTTTCCCCTCCTTACCATATCTCCCTGAGGAAACTGGCATGGCTTGGTAAAACTATCAGGTTTTTTGTGATGTTATTCAGTTCAGCAACATGCCCCCGGCTTGTCTCACTGTCCCTCCTTTGCCAACCACCAATTCTGTGATGTAACCTTCTACTTTATGTCACCTTAGACCCTTTGCTCTAGTTTATCTCCCAACCATCTGGCAATCTGATGCACTATATCTAATACTAAATCTATCAAAGCAAGTCTTGTTTTATTGGTCTCTTACTGGTGGTTTGGTAGGGCTTGTGGTGGGGGTTACATGTCTGACCTGTTGAAGGCTTGCCCTCTGCTACTGGAAGTTCACATAAGCTAAATATTACATTTTTATACATTGTAAGCTTTAGCAGATTTTGATTCCCAATATACATTTCATTGATCAACACCTGATTTAATTCTCATATTCCCAAGCGGTAGTTTTACAAAGAAAAGATGTAAAACATTGTGGCTGTATAATAATTATATCAGTTTGTGCCTAAATCTTAGGGCCAGTTCACACCAGATGCAGTTCCGTTCAGTTCCGTGTGCATTTTTTCTGCACTAAAATGCATCCACGGTGTTTTTCATGTATTCCGATGGCTCAAGTTCACACCATGCAGTCAGTGAAAACTGACTGTATGGTGTGAACTAGAGCCATCGGAATACATGGAAAACACTGTGCATGCATTTTTAGTGCAGAAAAAATGCACGTGGAATTGAACGGAACTGCATCTGGTGTGAACTGGCCCTTAAACAAATATTCTTACAATAGTTACCTTTATGATTTATTTTTAAATACTTTCTTTTTGCTACACATACAGTATAAATTAAATGTAGTAATTATAATTAAAATATACATAGGTAAACACAAGTGATTTGCGTTGATTTTGCAATAATTTTAAAGCTGACGTTTAGCTTTAAAAAAGAAAATCTCTATACCTCTAGTGACCTAATGTACTTATAATGAAGGATGTCCCATGTTGTGAATGCACACCCAGTAGAAATCTTCTGTGCAGGGATGCCCAGTCCTCTTCTTGTCTCTGAACCTCCAGCACTGAGAGAGTTAATAGTTCTTCTGTGAAGCTGAAGTGAACACGCACACAAGAGGGACCTGCCTCCTCCTCTATACTCCTCCATTGGGGAAATATGTCCCATAGTGCACTGCATATAACACTATCTCTAAGGCCGCATACACACAATCAAATCTATCTGCTTGAAACGGTCCGCCCCACCATCCCAGCAGACAGATTCGATCGTGTGTACGGGCGAGCCGACGGATTTGGCCACCCGCCAGATTTCAAAGCATGCTTTGAAATCTGTCGGCTGGGAACCCGTCGGACCGATATGTCTGCTGGTTAGTACGCTAACCAGCAGACATATCTTCTCGCACATGCGTCGAATGGATTCGACGCATGCGCGGAAGTAATTAATTTCCTGGTGCGGTGACGTGGCGGCGTCAACATCACCGTCACGTCACCGACACGTCAGCGCGCCGTCTGCCGGCGGAGATTTTGGTTTGATTGTGTGTACACGATCAAACCAATACATCCCAGCAGACAGATTTGTTCAAATCGGTCTGTCCGACCGATTTGAACAAATCTGTCTGCTCGTGTGTATGGGGCCTTAATAGGGGAGAGTCTGATAAGTCGCAGGATTCTCTCTTCATTCATAGATCATGTTGCATGCAGTGTATATTACAAGACAACTTTTCTCAGTGAAGGAAGTGGGAGAAGCTTTTTCACTGAAGCTTCACAGAAAACTCAGAGCATATTAACTAGCATAGATTATTTTTTACAACTCTTGCAGTACCCGAAATATAGAGACAGGAAGAGGACCAGGCACCCTGCACGGACGATTTATACAGAATCCAGCTGCCTACGTGACATGGGACATACTTCATTACATTCAATAAAGCTATAGAGAAGATTTTTTAGGGCTAAACTTCAGCTTCAGCCATCTATTCTGAATGCATTTATCCCCATATTAAAAAAATACTTAATTTTATTTTTAAAATGTAAAGTAGATAAAGCATTTGAGGCATGCAGATGAGGCCCTGGTGAATAAAAAAAAAAGGTTTCAAACTGCAGTTTCAAACAATGTTACATTTTTAATGTCGTCAGACTATCGTCTGCATTTTAAAATGTAAGAGCTTTTCTGGTCCACACACATACATAAATATTGCAAGTACTTTTATCCTAGGATGTTACTGAGATAAAAGCAGGATAATAAAAAAAAATTTTTTAAAGAAGAAAAAAGTCTTCTTGCTGAGAGAACATCAAATTTTTAAAATATCATGTCATGAGTGACATAATTCAAGAGAATATTTTATATCTAAAGTCTCAATCTGCAGCTAACTCCTTCCATATTGTGATGAAATTCTTAACCAATGTAATGACAGCACAGAACATAAGGGCTTCATTTTTATAATTTCTACATAAGCTAAAAATCTATTGTGTTTAATGTGATTCAGTTTTTTTTATTTTCTGCAGTCAATAGTGGGAGACAAGTAATTCATTTGATCTTTTATCAGTTTGGATCTTCAAAAGAAGAGAGATATACAGATAGTCTCCTCAGAAATGAATGACAGAAGCTGGGATCAACGTCAAGCAGAATTTGTGTTGTTAAAGGGAACCTGTATTATCATAAGGTCTAGCAAAGTTACACAATGGCGATGTACAACAGGCATAAAAAAAGATACCTGGAGGGACTGGTGTCTTTTTTTTCAACTTCACCAACTATGTAACTATGTAACCTTGTTCTAAACTCAACAATAATCCTTCCCACCCTATTTCACTGCTGAAGCCCCCTTAACTGCCCATACAATAGAGGGTTTTTGAATGAACATTCAAACAAATAACTGTACAAACCTTTGTACTGAAACTCTCATCTGATCGAATCCAAAGACTTGATAAATGTCATTCGAAAGCACTATTTTAAAGTGGAGTTCCACCCAAAAGTGGAACTTCTGTGTACCCCCTTTTTAGTGGGACTTCCTGTCCCACTTCCTGCTTCCTTTCTTCTCCACCTCTCGCCCTAGGTGGGCCCTCTCTGCCCCAGGAGATCGGCTGGCCAATAGGAGACTACAATGTGTCTCACGCATGTGCAGTGTGTGCCCAGCCGTGAAGCCGTAAGCTGTCACGGCTGGGTGCCCAGAGTTAGTATGACAGCGCCGAGGAGAGGAGGGGAAGAGGAGCAAGCCTCCAGGTGGTCACATTGCTGGACCGTGGGGCAGCTAAGTGTGGATTTATTAAAAGTCAGCAGCTATGCTTTTTGTAGCTGCTGACTTTTAATAAACTAAAAAAAAATGTGTGGAACTACGCTTTAAAGTGAATGAACTTTCCTGAACAAAAAAACAACATATCATGACTACTTCCTTTCAAGCAACAAGCCTAAACCTATATGGAGAGTTATGTTTGTTTTTTTAAAAAAAAACTTAAAAAACAAGTTGCCTTTTATTGCTAAATTCTTGACTTCTTTTTAGCTTTCGTGTAACACTAAAAGTAAAATTGTGATATTTAGATCATCTGCTGCCACCTATTGCCAAAGTATTAGACTAGCAATCAGTGATGTATTCTAGCTGGTTGCTATGGGTTACTGCACTTGAATGTCAGAACTTAAGAGTAAATACTCTTTTTTTACGTAAGGTATATAGAAAAATGGCAGTGGTGTTTCAACAACTGATTTAACTTGATTTCCATCCAAAACAAATTTCTTTAATGATTTCACGAAAATGAAATTACATTATTGTAAATCCTTTTTTTTTTTGACAGAGTGTAGAAAGGTTAGAACCTCTGTTTGGTATTTATTTCTGTGTGCCAACATTTGCTGGGGCACTACTGCTGTTGGGGGAGCTTTATTAAAAGAGGAACACAACATCCCTTCACTGTCTGTTATTGGCAAACTTTGCAAATATACCCTTTTACCCCTTGTGGGTTAAAATACCTTCTCTTGAAGCTTGGGGTCTTGGACCATGATTGTTAAAGGCCTCCACTACTGTCAGACTTTATGCAGATTTAGCCACTGGCCAGTGCTTATAAACCTCATGGTTAGCAGCACCCCTCTTATGCTGCGCACACACGACTGTTTTTAATGTCCTAGAAAAAAAACGTTTTTCTCAACGCGACACACGATCGTGAAAAAAAAATGCTTGAGCAAAGCGAGGTGACGTACAACACGTATGACGGCAATATAAAGGGGAATTTCCATTCAAATGGCGCCACCCTCTGGGCTGCTTTTGCTGATTTTGTGTTAGTAAAAGTTTGGTGAGAGACGATTTTCAGTCTGTTACAGCGTGATGAATGTGCTATCTCCATTACTAATGCTAGTTTTACCAAAATGAGTGCTCCTGTCTCATAACTTGCTTCTGAGCATGCGTGTTTTTTTCACGTCATTAAAGCCTACATGCAACCGTTTTTCACGACTTCAAAAACGACGATGTGAAAAACGACGAGAAAAATTAGAGCATGTTCTACATTTTTACTGGCCATTTTCACGTCGAGAAAAATGCTCTGGAGCCTACACACCATCGTTTTTAATGACCATTTTAAAAAATTGCATTTTTCACGTCATGAGAGGGTCGTGTGTATGCAGCATTACTCTGTACCTGTGTACTGTTGTTTCAGTTACAAGGTGGGTCAGCACTGAGAAATGTAGGAAAGCCCATGATTTACCAGCAAGTTACTTTTATACTTCATATTCATACTGCCGTTGTTTAGCAATCTGCAGTGGAAAATGGTAGTATAAATAGTTAATATAAAACAGCACTATAGATATGCACAATAATATTACTGTACAAAAAGTAAATAGTGGAAAGAAGCTGTGGAACACTTATTTTGGAAGTGTATGATTTTGTTTGTAATGTTTGTGACGATGTTGTCTTCAGCCAGTTTAAGAAGACTGTTAAAAGTACACAATCATCCACCAAGACCTTGCCCAGAACAGTATATGTTATGGTGGCCATAAATCACACCACCCAAGTCTGATCCAAACATTGACAGCAATAATCAAGCAATAATCAAGGTATGTAAGGCCGCGTACACACGATCGGTCAAAACCGATGAAAACGGACTGAAGGTCCGTTTTAATCGGTCCAAACCGATCGTGTGTGGGCCCCATCGGTCAGTTATCCTTCGGTCAAAACAAAGAGAACTTTCTTTAAAATGTAACCAATGGACGCCTAACCGATAGGTCAAAACCGATCGTCAGTAGGCACGACCATAGGTTAAAAATCCACGCATGCTCAGAATCAAGTCGACTCATGCTTGGAAGCATTGAACTTCATTTTTTTCAGCACGTCGTTGTGTTTTACATCACCGCGTTCTGACACGATAGTTTTTTTAACTGATTGTGTGTAGGCACATCAGACCATTAGTCAGCATTCATCGGTTAACCGATGAAAGCGGTCCTTCGGACTGTTCTCATCGGATGGACTGATCGTGTGTAAGGGGCCTTAGTCATCCCTTGTGGATAATAAGCTTTCCAAGCTTTCTGATGTGCTTCTTGTATCACCCAGATAGTTAAAACTGCAAATTTGTTTATATTGTTCAATTAAGACTTTTCCATTTCACTTTTTCTAATCATATCTGATGGTTTATTTTAAAATTAAGATTCCTATTTTTCGTATTTATTTCCAGTATCTAAAAAGCACCAATAATGCTAGGGTTTTTTTTTATTTTTTATATAGCAAGAATGTGATGATGCTTCCATTTTGCATGTCTCCTTTGTATTCCACACAGGGTTCGAACCTGATTACATGTTTTTTATCTAGTTTTGAAAGCAAAATGCTTTAAAAAAAAGTAGGAATAGTCAGAGCCAACAGTCATACAAATGAGTTCTTGTTTGTTTGCATGTACAACTGACCTTGGGTTAAGAGTTTTGTTCAAGAGACTTAAGAGTTGCTAAGTTTTGCTTATTTAATACTTAGAGCTGTCATATGCGTTGAATGAAACAGTTGCAGTCCTGCAGGATTGTGCAACACGTTATTATTTTGAAAATACTATAAATATCCATTTAAATAGTTAAATATGTCAAATATCAAAGCCAGAAAAATAATGTAACATATTGCAGCTTACTGGTCCTTAGAAGTGGTGGTTGCAATAGTTTTCTTTTTTCAGGCTTTTATCTTTTGTTTTAAAGTGGTAATCCTATGAATAGCACACTTCCTGTGTCTCCTGGCTACACTTTCACCTCCTTTGCATCTATCAGGACAACCATGGTTGGAAATTCAAACATGGCTGTCTTTGTTCATCTTCATTACATGGTTGGTTGATGGAACTAGTAGTTTACAAAAGAGAGATAACATTGTTTATGCTGTTTTTTCTTCTCACAAAAAGTGACACTATGGGGGTTATTTACGAAAGGCAAATCCACTTTGCACTACAAGTGCACTGCAAGTGCACTTGGAAGTGCAGTCGCTGTAGATCTGAGGGGGACAGGCAAGGAAAATAAAAAAAACAGCATTTTAGCTTGCACATGATTGGATGAGAGCTTCCCCTTGTTTCAGATCTTCCACTCAGATCTACAGCGATCTATAGCGACTGCACTTCCAAGTGCACTTACAGGTGTACTTTCAGTGCACTTGAAGTGCAAAGTGGATTTGCCTTTCATAAATTTTTCTTTTCTTTTATATTAATACTTGTTTTAAAAAATTTTGTGTAGATAAAAATGTATAGATTTTTACAAAATGTATGCGCGTGCCTATAATGTCCATATGTGTTCCAAAACAATTATTCCTTTATACCTGCTGGATACGATTGGGCATGTTATATTTAGCAGTAGAGTAGGCACAATACCACCCAGTGGCCACTCAAAATGTTCTGTCACATTCCAAGCAGTGAAGCTGATTCAGCTCCCGCTCACTACTGTCACTTGTAAACACAGAAACCTTCTGTGTTTACAAAGACAGTTTTCATCTCAGTGGTGTCTCACAGATCTCTGCCTGTCCTGCATTCACAGCGGGGACAAGAGAGATGCATATGAGGTGCAATGTGGGATGGGGCATCATGTGGTAAGCTACACTGTGATCCCCATGAGCCTGTACTCTGTGTGTAGCGCACCCCTGAACTTTGCACTTTGTGTATAGGACATCCCTTAACTCTGCATTCTGTAAATAATGCACCCCTGGACTCTGCATTCTGTGCATAGGGAATCCCTGAAACTTTACTCTGTACATAGCACACCCCTAAACTCTGCACTCTGTACATCATGCACCCTTGCACTCCTGGTATTTTTTGCCCCTTTACGAGCAATTTGGCCATACACATCATTCAGTGGGGGGTGCAACATTTTTGAATTCCTACACCTATTATCTGAGAAAAAAAGCCCTGAATACATTTTTATAGTCTTACAGATATAACTGGATCTTTGAGGGCAACCATAATACTGATGCTGCCCGCAATTAAATTGAGTTTGACACCCCTGGGCTACAGCATGCAGTTTAGAACTCAGATAGTGGATGTCATCAATAAGGTTAAAAACAATTTTAACATTGTTAAGCTGCATTGTGAAAGAGTTATTTTATACTTAGTAAATATATTAGTTTACCTAGATCAGTTCCCATGGAAAATGATTATTGAGAGTGATCAGAATAGTGGTGTAATTAGTCAATGCTACCATTTTCTGACTGGTATGGAGAATAGTTCAAATTGAATTTGTATTTTAGATAAAGATAAATTACGTAGTCCAAGGTAGATGAAACCCTGTCCAGATTGATCTATGACTAGTGGATATCTATAAATATCAGCCGGTTCACTAAACATGATGGGTCAACTTTTTATTTTTATTGCAGAGAACATTAAAAACATGTTTAAATACCTTAACAAATATTGCATGGATATTTGAAGAGTGGGACTTAAACAAAATTCTCAAAATACCATCCCAGTGATCATGAACCTTATGTCCCGTACACACGAAATATTAGTCTGATGAAAACGGTCTGATGGATTTTTCCATCAGTTATCCGATGAAGCTGACTGATGATCAGTCATGTCTACACACCATTAGTTAAAAAACCGATCGTGGTGACGTAAAACACAACGATGTGCTGAAAAAAATGAAGTTCAATGCTTCCAAGCATGCGTTAACTTGATTCTGAGCATGCGTGGATTTTTAACCGATGGACATACCCACAGACGTGGTTTTTTTATCCATCAGATCATTTTAAAACAAGTTCCTATTTTTTTAACCTATGGATAAGTAACCGATGGGGCCCGCACACGATCAGTTTGGTCTGATGAAAGCGATCCATCAGACCGTTTTCATCAGACTAACCTATCGTGTGTACACAGCATTAGACTTTTCCAAACCCACTGAAGCATGTACAGAAAAGCATGTGGGTTTTTTTTGTGGGACTTACAAGAAAATATAACACTGATATATGAAACACTATACATAAAATAATGTCTTAAATAAAATTCATTATTGTCCATAATTTAATAGCTTGGTGAATAAGAACAGTCCCACAGCTCAGCTGAAATTGATTTAAATTGAAGTGATTGAAAAATCCTGAATTATGCATCCAATGTGCATCCACATATCACCAGTGCGACCCTCTACCTTTAGGAATAAAACCCACCAAAAGCTTTGACCTCTAGATTATAGGTAGGTTATTCAAATACATTTTCCCTTATATAATCCTGAATCAATAGAAGTAAGGCACTTCTTTCCCAGAACTGCATCTCGCATAGATATCAATTGAAGCAGAAACCACAAAGTTTAATACCGCTTCTATTAAATCACACTAAAGCAAACAGATGAAGTGAACTCACATTTAACAATTGCATCTTTATGCCGCGTACACACGGTCGAAATTTCCGACAAAAAAGGTTAGATGTGAGCTTTTGGTCGGAAATTCCGACGGTGTGTAGGCCCAATTGGACTTTTTCTGTCTGAATTTCCGACAGCAAAAATTTGAGAGCTGGTTCTCATATTTTCTGACGGGAAAAGTTCCTGTCGGAAATTCCGATCGTCTGTGTGCAATTCCGATGTGCAAAAAAACACGCTTCCTCAGAATCAATTTGACGCATGCACGGAATTATTGAACCAAATTTTTCTCGGCTCGTTGTAGTGTATGCAACACAAATTTGAGCCAACATTCCGTCAGGAAAAAAGCCATGATTTTCTTGTCAGAATTTCCGATCGTGTGTACGCGGCATAAGAGTTCAAATTCAATGGGTCTAGTATGACATCCTGGGATTTTTCAGGATGGAGGAAATTTTTAAAAATGTATTAAAAGAAGGAAAAAATTGAACATAAGAATCCAACCTCCAAAAATCAGGAGGTGGATTGGCAGACTGTTAGTACTGAGCTTTAAAAAAAAAAAAAAACAGTTTGCCAGTAAGTAGATGGACTAAAAACCGACTTAGCCATTTTGATTAATACTTAAAGTGACTTTTTAAGCACTTTAAATCTGCTTTTTTTTTAAGTGACAGAATCACTTTAATTTTGTTTTCACTTGTTGTATGCAATTGAAACGGAGGATGACCATTGATGACCCATTTTCATCATTTGCCAAAATAAAAGCTTCAGTTAACTTTAAGTTAACAATAGCTAAACCAATTGTAATGTGATAGTAAAAATAAACACACTCTTGGAAAGAGTAAATAGGGGGTTTATTTCAGTATGGTACCTTTTTATAACTGAAAAGTGGTTAGGACAACAATACATATAATAACATTTTTGTTTGGGGCAACATTATCAAAACCATTTTTTTTACTTTATGTTTGTAGAGTTTAGAAAATTAGGACATTAAAGCTTATGGTATGTAGTATGATGTTCTCGTTTGCTTAATTTTCCCATTTTATTGCCAAGCTTCCAGAGGCACACCCAACATCACCACGCTTGGTTTATTAATATACATGTGTGGCTATCACATATCTCTACATTAGTCCAAAGAAAGCACATATATCATTGCGGTGTACACACTCCACTGTGACATTTAGGGATCAGATGGAACTGCTACCAGGGAGGTCAAGCTTCATAAGCAAATGCCTTGGAAAAAATATGACCTGAGTTATATGTATGCTCTTTAATGTGATACATTTCAATATTTATGAGGACACACTTCCTTGCAATAACATAATTATATATTTGCTTTTTCAGGAGAATTTTCCATCGTTAAAAGATACCTATTGCAATTGGTGTAAAAGAAAAAATTATTTGAAGTTTACACTGAAAGGAATAAAACTTTACAAGAAAACAGTATTAGTCTGCCAAATACTACTCCCACTTAGGGGATGATTTACTAAAGGGAGTTTAATGCCAAATCAGTGAACCTGTGTTCACTTCAAAGACCCAAAAGATTTTTTTAATATGTAATCCAAAGAATCTGCTGTACATGGGTGAGCCACTCTGTTTATTGACTATCTGTCTTTAACTAGAATTTAACCTAAGAATAGGAATTCCCTTTACGGTTTCATCCTTGCAATTAGGCTCTAATTAATTGGCACATTTATCAAGCTTAGCAAACCTGATTTCAGTGCAAAGATTTAGTATGTTAAATGTAAATTAATACACAGTAGCTCTTTTTGTGGTGCATCTGGTTTGAAGCGAAGAAAGTTCACAGGTCGGCTGAAAAGGAAACAAAGGAGTTAAAGCGGGGGTTCACCCAAAAATCAACTTTCTGCCATTAGATCCAGCATACTGCTGAGATCTGCAGTATGCTGTTTTTTTTGTACTTATCGTTTTAGCAGTCTTTCTTATCTGGCACCGATCGGGGATTCCTTCCGGGTATAGGCGTTCCTAAGGCAAGCATAGTTGATTGACGGGCTTGGATAGCGCGTCACGCCTTCTGAAAATAGCCAAAGTGACACTCTGCAATTTACGGAGCCTGCGCAGTCAGCTCTACACGGCAGCCGCAGGCGCTGTATAGCGCCGTAAACAGCCGAGTGTCATTTTGGCTATTTTTCGGAAGGCGTGACGCGCTATCCAAGCCCGTCAATCAACTGTGCTTGCCTTAGGAACGCCTTAAGAGTGATGGCTGATATGTGGTATACAGTGCCTTGAAAAAGTATTCATACCCCTTTAAATTTTCCAAATTTTGACATGTTACAACCAAAAGTTTTAATGTATTTTATTGGGATTTTATGTGATAAAGCAACACAAAGTGGCACATAATTGTGAAGTGGAGGAAAAATTATAAATTTTTATCAACATTTTTTACAAATAAATATCTGAAAATCGTGGCGTGCATTTGTATTTAGCCTCTGTGAGTCAATACTTTGTAGAACCACCTTTCGCTTCAATTCCAACTGCAAGTCTTTTTGGGTATGTCTCTACCAGGTTTGCACATCTAGAGAGTGACATTTTTGCCCATTCTTCTTTGCAAAATAACTCAACCTTTGTCATATTTGATGGAGAGTGTCTGTGAACAGCAATTTTCAAGTCTTGCTACATATTCTCAATTGGATTTAGGTCTGGACTTTGACTGGGTCATTCTAATACATGATTATGCTTTGATCTAAACTATTCCATTGTAGCTCTGTCTGTCTGTATGTATGTATATATATACACATACATATATATATATAAAATGTTTGGGGTTATAAGTAATTTTCTAGCAAAAAAAGTTTTAAGTTGTAAGCAACCAATGTCAGAAAGTGGTCAAAGTAAAACTAAAGGTAAAACTTTTTATTTTATTTTGGATAGAGTAACCCCTGTCAGGTTTGTTTTTGCTATCTCCCTCAATGGAGATTCCCATCACTTCCCATCCAATAACCAAAACAGGAAAGATCTGATTGTCATCAGGGCCACCACCAGATCTTGTGCCCCATGGAAAGATTTCCCATCTTTTAGTGTTCTGAGGACAAACCAAAATTTGGGATGTTTTTTCTTTCACTTATGATAATGGTAAACAGGACAAATGGAAAGGGTAAGGGTCCTTTCACACTAGTGGACCGTTCGTCCGTTCATTACAAGTCCGTTTACGGACTTGTAATGAACCCCTATGGGAGCGGATCCGTTAGCGGATGATGCATCCGCAAGCGTCCGCCAGATCCGCATCCGTTTTTGCGGACGAAAGAATGTCCTATTTTTCTTCCGTCCGGCCAAACGGATCGGATGCAAACGGACAGACGGTCCGTTTCCATCCGACTCCACATAGGGGAGAGCGGAGGAGAGACAGGGCGGTCCCTGCACAGTGTGCGGGGACCGCCCCGTCCGCCAACAGCTGAGCGGAGACCCCCCCGCTGAGCTGACGGACACACGGAGCGGACCGATAAACGGACCGCTCCGTGTGTAAGGAGCCTAACTCTCACTAACAGGGGCACAGATAGCAATAAAAAACCTCACAAGTAAAAGAATAAAATAAAAAAAACTCACAGGTGTTCTAATTCTTCTTCACTCTTTAAAAAAAAAAAAAACGTTTTGCCATCAGTTATACTTTACGTAAAAACAAAATCCTAAGTTATTAGCTGTTCCCTTTTTCCTTCTTTGTGTTCTGTGACTTAAATTACATTAGAAAACGTTAACCTAATTGCATTAGTTCAACTGCCTTGAACTATATCAACAATCAAAAAGAAGAATTTTCTTCTAAACCATTTAAATCTATTGATCTTTGAAACAATTTATTTTGGAAATCATTTTCTAAACATGGCAAGTGAGAGCATGTCAAGCTGCTGGAAGTAGTTTATTTTACAGGCCCATAACAAGAGCCTAATTTCCCTTTTCCCAACGTCTATGTGTCTTCCAATCTATAAATCTTTCCCTAACCCCTAGATGCTGCATGTCATTCAGAAATCATTACAGCAAAGGCCAAAATACAAAAAATTGGTGAGATGCACTAAATCATGGTTCATTTTTTTCCTTAAAAATGATTTATGGTGTATACTAAACATCGTAATATTTCTTTTTTTTCAATAGTATAGGTTATTAGAGCATTAACCATGCCACTTAACGCTGATTTACATCGGCAGAATGGCACGGCTGGGCACATGGACGTATATATACGTCCTCTTTAACCTCCCTGGCGGTATGATTCTTTCAGATTTTAGGTGCTAAAAGCGGTACCATTATTTGCAAGGGAATTTGGCGTTTTATACTGTAGGCTTGTAATTCTTAGGAATAACTCACTGAAATCTATCCAAACAAGAGTCTAATAGGCATCCCGGGTATGATTTTTATTTATTTTTTTATTAAAAATTATAATATAATAAATAATTATAAAAAATTATAACAAATAATAATATAATTATAGTAAAAATTATTCAATAATGTAATCAAATCAAAATCACTGAAATTTGCTCAGTTGCAGAATTTTTGCTGTCATTATTTTTTTTTTTTTATGACGAATTTCCCCACAAATCGCTATCGCTAAATTCTGCAAGTGATTCTGATTTATTATCGCTGTTTTTTAGCTGCTCTAAAACAATTTTTGCCATAAAGGGACACTTTTGGTTGCTATGGGCAATCTACAGTTTGCAGGGAGAAAGAACAGTTTTTATTATATAAAATGACATGTAGTGTACAGGGCAGACCACTAGGGACATGGGGGGTGTGTATTTTTTACATACAGTACTGTAATCTATAAGATTACAGTGTACTGTATGTATAGTGTTTGTTTACATTTTTGAATTTGGCGCCGTTCCCCCCCCCTACGTCGCGACGCTCGCAGGGAAGGGAATCGGCGGTACACACAGCATCAGGCGGACATCCGGCCGCCGTGTACTGCGGAGATTCATCGCTGGATCGCAGAGAAAAGGTAAGAAAACTTTTTTTCTGCATCCAGAGAGGCAAGTCCGTGTGTGGCACGGGGTTACCGATCTTAGCTTAAAAATCTCACCCCGTGCCACACACGGGAAGACCGCCAGGGAGGTTAAGAGCCCAGCCATGGATCCTAAGCTCTATGACCGTGCCCGCAGGACCCAATCGCCGCCGGTCGGGTCACAGGAGCTAAAGAATGGGGAGAGGTGAGTGTAAACACACCTTCCCCGTTCCTCTCTGTGGCAGTGTCACTGATCGTCTGTTCCCTGTTTTAGTAAATGACGATCAGTGACGTCACACCTACAGCCATGCCCCCCTACAGTAAGAATCACTCCCTTAGGGCACACTTAACCCCTTAGCTCCCCCTAGTGGTTAACCTCTTCACTGCTATTGTAATTTTCACAGTTATCAGTGCATTTTTTTAGCACTTTTCACTGTGAAAATGACAATGGTCCCAAAAATGTGTCAAAAGTGTCTCATGTGTCCATCATAATGTCGTAGTCACGAAAAAAATCGCTGATCGCCGCCATTACTAGTAAAAAAAAAATATTAATAAAAATGCCATAAAACTATCCCCTATTTTGAAAACGCTATAAATTTTGCGCAAACCAATCGATAAACACTTATTGCGATTTTTTTTACCAAAAATAGGTAGAAAAATACGCATCGGCCTAAACTGAGGAAAAAAATGTTTTTTTATATCTTTTTTGGGGGATATTTATTATAGCAGAAAGTAAAAAATATTGTTTTTTTTTTTTCAAAATTGTCGCTCTATTTTTGTTTATAGCGCCTTAAATAAAAACCGCAGAGGTGATCAAATACCACCAAAAGAAAGCTCTATTTGTGGGGAAAAAATAACGCCAATTTTGTTTGGGAGCCACGTTGCAAGACTGCGCAATTGTCAGTTAAAGCGACGCAGTGCCGGAAGCTGAAATATCACCTGGGCAGGAGGGGGGTATAAGTGCCCAGTAAGCAAGTGGTTAAAGCAACGCAGTGCCGAATCGCAAAAAGGGGCAAGTCCTTAACCTGCACAATGGTCCGGGTCTTAAGTGGTTAATAATGCCCTTGTTTTGGTGTTGAATAATTCTATAGTGAGAGTGATACTTGTGAGGACAGCAGTAGGTGGACAGGCCTGAGAAATGCTGCAGGAATTCTCCAAAAATGTGTCAGCGCTTATGTACTTGTATAAATATAACTGTGTGCAGATGTGTCCAGAACTCTATTTAGGTGTCCTACAGTCTGTCCAAAGGGATACATGATTCTGTCCCAGAGTCAAAAGAGATGCCAATATTAGCGTGGCAATAAAGTGCTCCTCGGGTGTAATATACACTATGTGCTGCATTGCAAACATACCCAAAGCAATGATCACCAACGTCAGCTGAAATAATGTTTTTTGATGATTTTTTATATTGAATTACAATGATAAATGCTCTCTTTTTTCAGACCATTGATTAATGTGTTTCACACGAATCGATTCTTGATTAAATGTCAGATATGTTCATTAATGATGGTGTTTAAAAAGATGGCAAGCATAAAATGTGTTGGATGACTGCACAGTAGGATTGATTTACTAAAGCCAAATAGTTCACTTTGCAAGGGAATTTTCACTTTGTTTACTGAATGAATTGAAACTCTGCTGACTTTCATTGTCCAGTCATATTAGAAAGTTACATGGTTAGCTAGGTTAAAAAAAAATAAGTCAACCAACAGAAATAAATAAATAACCATAAACCTCCATACACACAATCCTATAACCACTGTTGATCCAGAGGAAGGCAAAAGAAAACTATGAATCATGGTCCAATTTGCTTCAGCGAGGGAAAAAATCCTTCCTGAAATCCCATGGAGGCAATTGGATATTCCCTGGATTAGCAATGTGTGTGAAAGCAAAAATACTGTTTTCCTAACACATTAACCACTTAAGGACCGCTGCCTGTATATTTACATCGGCAAAATGGCACGGACAGGCATAAGTACGTACAGGTACTTCCCCTTTAAAATGCCGCCGTGTGGTCACAAGCGCGCCGGCGGCGGCATGCTCGCTACCCTGCCACCTTCTCCGTGAGTCTGACTGTGGATACCCGCGATCGTCGCACGGAGAGATAGATATGTAAACAAGCATCTCCCCGCTCTGCCCAGTGACAATGACAGTGATCACCGCTTCCTGTAATCGAAAGCAGTGATCACTGTCTTGTCGACACACAGCCCATCCCCCTACAGTTAGAAGCACTCATCAGGGCACACGTAACCTTTAAAGCGCCACCTAGTGGTCAACCCCTTTATTGCCAGAGTCATTTTCACAGTAATCAGTGCATTTTTATAGCACTGATCGCTGTAAAATTGACAATGGTCCCAAAAATGTGTCAAAAGTGTCTGATGTGTCCGCGATAATGTCGCGGCCACAATAAAAATCACTGATCACCGCCATTACTAGTAAAAAATTTTTTTTATAAAAATGCCATAAAACTAGCCATTTTAACTTTTACGCAAACCGATCAATAAACGCTTATTGTGATTTTTTTAACAAAAATATGTAGAAGAATACATATTAGCCTAAACTGAGGAAAAAATATGTTTTTTATATATTTTGTGGGGATATTTATTATAGCAAAAAGTAAAAAATATTGAATTTTTTTCAAAATTGTCGCTCTATTTTTGTTTATAGCGCAAAAAATAAAAACCACAGAGGTGAGCAAATACCACCAAAAGAAAGCTCTATTTGTAGGAAAAAAAAGGACGTCAATTTTGTTTGGGAGCCACGTCGCACGACCGCGCAATTGTCAGTTAAAGCGGCGCAGTGCAGAATCACAAAAAGTGGCCCGGTCATTGACCAGCGAAATGGTCGGGGGTTGAAGTGGTTAATGGGTATTATTTGCAAAGTGAATTTTCACTACATTCACTAAGCTAACAAAAAATGTCTTTGCAAAGTGAGCAGCCTTTAGTAAATTAATCTCAGTGTTTTTGTGTGGTCAGTCCAAATAACATATAAATGTGCAAGGTTAATTCTATCACGACTTACAGCTGATTGTTGACTTTCTAAATGATTTTTAATGATATGCGTTATAGCACTTTGTATTTAAAAAATCTCTATAAAAAATAAACCAAACAAATATTTATTTAGGGCATGTAGAGCTCCCGACTACATACATGTTTATTTACAGTTCCCAATGAACAGACTGCTTAGATCTCTAAAAATAACAATATTAACCATGTAAGTGCCTTGTTTGACATGTATATATATATATCTAATCTGCTGATGTGAGGTCTAGATTGTTTCAGCCCCTATCAGTGTATAGAGGTCTGGAATGTAATGATCATTAGCCCTCATTACAACACCTTTAAGGACAGAGCATTATACTAAGACTGGAGCAGCCAGAATCTGGAGCAATTGTGCCTTGCAGCCAATCAGCTTCTATCTTTTATTTTCAAAGCTGAACTGAGCAAGCTGAAAATAAAAGCTGATTGGTTACTATGCACATCTGTTCCAGATTCTGTCTGCTCCAGTTTTTGTTACTTCCCCCCAGGATGTTTCATTGTGACTTACCCCTTCATTGACTGTATATAATCACAGAGGAGATACGAGTGCCTGTGAATGGAGTAAACAGAAAAAAGTTCATATGATTAGGATATAGCAGATGTGTCCCTTTTTCTGTTTGAATGTGTTCACACTGGGTACGATTTGCTTCGATTTGAGATGCAATTTCACATCTGAAATCGCATCTCAAATCGGCGGCATTTGCCAGCAATTGTCGGCAATGACACCGTCCTAATCGGTGTTATTGACGACAATTGCACCAAATTCAATTTGTACTACTTTTTGCGATTTCGGGCCGTGATTTACATTGATATCTGTGCAGAAACCTGCACAGATGTCTTTTAAATCGCGGCCGAAATCGGGACTGCCAGCAGGAGTGAAATCGTGTGAGTTCAGCTGAACTCGCACGGCTTCACTCCCGCAGCCCAGTGTCAACCAGGGCTTAAAGTGGCATAAAACCCCTAACTATAACAATTTGTACAAATGTTCCTTCCTCCTACCTATCCTACCTAACCTTTTAATCCACTCTGGTCCAGTCACTTGATCCTGTACCTGAAAGTTAACGATTGACAATATGAACTTCGGAAGCCATGATGTCACCCATAGGCTCCCATGGCCCAGCTGTTGTTGACACCTCCTTCCTATCCCTTGCAGCAGCCACTCACTGACACAGGAAATTCAGAGCTGCAGGCTCACATGACCAGAGCGGATTAAAAGTAAATACAAATGTATCTTTTTCTAAAGGGTATGCAGAATAGTGGGGGGGGGGGGGACATTTTTAAGAATAACTAGAATTAGGCTTCTTATCTTTTAAGACTGTGTATATATTTAAGAATTTGTACCTTAATCCATCTTAATGTTAACAGATACATTGGAGTAGGTTTTCCGAAATTGACTGTGTACTTTGTAAGTGCAGTTGTACCCATTTTCTCAAGGGCTTAGTAAATGTGTTAAGCTCTGCTGATTACCATCATCCAATCACGTGCAAGCAAAATGCTGTTTTTTTTTCCTCGCATCTGATTGGTTATTCTTTACAAAGTGAAGCTTTACCATGATTAAATTTACTAACGAAAATGAATGCAACTGCAATTTCTAAGTGCACAGTATATTTACCTTTAGTAAATCAACCCCATAGTGTCTGTGCCCATAATAATTACAATCCATATACTGCAATTAATGGTCATTTTAAGGCCACAGTAAAAAAAACTAAATAGTTCCAAGCAGATAAATCAATTTAACTGCTTGCCATCTGGCCTACAGCAAAAGTCAGCTGAAGTCCTCTCTGTCACATGCCTCATGTGCACTCTAGTGGCTGCTTTGAGGCTCGATCTGTCACCTGCTGTGTCCATTGGACACAGAGGATGACAGATTGTCATACTGGGCAAAATCTATTACCATGTTATCTCACAGTGATCACATGCCAGTTGTACTCAATGAATGTCCGTCATTGTAATGACCTCTACGATTGGCCACAGTGATCACATGGCACAGGCAGTGCCAATCACAGTGAATATGTATCATGTGATAACTTTGACCAATCACAGCTATCACAACAGTAAGCACTGGCAATACATGATTCAATTTATATAAATGATTGCTTATTAAAGTGATCATCACTGTTATAAGCAATAATAGTGTAAAAAAAAATCCAGATCACTTCCCCAGAGTAGAACAGTGTTATTGCGGTAACAATGTATTGCTCTGGTCACAGTATGTTAAAAAAATTAACAAATAAAAAAAAGTTAATTATTTTATTTTTTACATGCTGTCACCAGTCTGTATCCCTACAGTATCTGTCTAAAAAAGTGTTTGGGTACAATGAGTAATTGTCATTCAAAGTGTGACTGCTGAAATCTAAAAATTGGCCTGGGCAGGAAGGGGTTGAAAGTGTCCAGTATTGAAGTAGTAAAAGGTTTAAAGCAGTTAGCTGGCCATCCCAGATTGTTTTCCAGATATAATCTCTATGAAGGGCTATATAAAGATTACTTTCATTCCATCTTGTTATCTGCACATTAAACACAATTTGTCAGTATTGTGCAGAGCCCTGCTTAGCCATCACTGCAGTGAGCTGTGTGATTCATTTTAGCATGGTAGCATGGTATCTAGTAGATCTGTTAAAACACAACCCATCGTGCATTTGTTTATATGTTGTCAGAGTGATGTACACCTCTTGGGTTAAGGGGGAGTTGAAATGTTTTTGTGTTCTTGTCAATTTACCTTGGTGACCAGTCACAGTCATACAATGAATGTAATAATAGACACAGTGAAAGCGAAACAATAAGGCCTCGTTCACACATAGCCGACTCCGTCGCAGTCCGTTCCGACGGAGTCCGCCTGTGTCTGCCAGCTCAGCGGGAGATCAGTCCGCAGATCTCCGCTGAGCCGACGGATGACAAGCTCCTCTCTGCTCACTGAGCGGGGAGGAGCTTGTCGAGTCCCGCTGTCCTCTATGGAGCGATCTGATGAAAACGGACAGCATGTCCGTTTTCATCAGATCTTTCCCGATCCGATCCGCATGGACGGATGGGGACGTGAGCCCCATACGTTTGTTTTTAGCGGATCGGATCAGGTCGGATGTCAGCGGACATGTCTCCGCTGACATCCGACGCTCCATAGGGGTGCATGGAGCGCCCGTTCAGGTCCGCCTGAAAAACTGACAGACGGACCTGAACGGATCCATGTGTGAACGAGGCCTAAGGCCTCGTACACACGACCAAGGAATTTGTCGTAAAAGACACATAGTTTTCCTCAACGAGTTCCTTGTTAGGCTTGTCGAGAAACTTGACAAGCTGTCTTTGTGTACACACTGTCAAGACCATATCTCCTCGTTCTCAAACGCGGTGACTTCAACACATACAACGGCAAGGGAAGTTCGATTCCACTGGCACAACCCTTGGTTTTGCTAATCTCATGTTACTGCGTGTTAGGTAAAAGTTTGGTAAGAGACATTTTCACTTTTCAGTCTGTTACAGCGTGACAAATGTGCTATTTCCATTACAAATGCTACTTTTACCGAAGGTGCGCGGGTTTCTAAGCATACACACCAACGTGTTTCTCGTCGAAAATCAGCCCGACGAGGAACACGACGAGCAAATTGAGACTCCCGTCAAGGGAAAAGAGAACTTGCTCTTGTTTTTTCTTGTCGAGTTCCTCGACAGTTTTCTCGATGTAAAGCATGCACACGACCGCTTTCCTCGGCAAAAAAGCTCTCCCACCAAGTTTCTTGATGGATTCTGTCAAGGAAACCGGTCGTGTGTACGCGGCCTTACACTCAAAAGTTTTTGAGTTGTCTGTACAGATATAGAACATTTAAAATCTATTAATTATGAAAGTTTTTCATTTTTTTGCTAAAATGGCATTATCAAAGTACACACCTCTCTGAGAGATTTACCTATAGAATAACAGTTAACTAAACCTATAGTAAAATAATTTGCGTAACCAGACTAGTTAAGTTGGATCATGGTTGAGCATTCATCATGCATAGATTGATTGCATTCATTTTCTTTAATCTTTGGTTATTTGAAAGTTGTTCCACTGAATTCTGAACCACTTCTGGACCGCCCACTGTATATATACATCATTAATTTGATGTTAAATACTGGGGTTATGGCATCAGATAGCTGCTGCCATAACCCCGATATATTTTTAACCCCTTCCTGACCAGCCGCCGAAGTTGTACTGCGGCAGGTTAGCTCCCCTGGGCAAAACAACGTTACGTTACGTTGGTTCGCCCTTTGACCACTAGGGGGCACGTGCGCCCCCGCAGCTTGCCGCTGGAGTCGATGCAAAACTCGGCGGGACAGACTTTGTAACTTTTGCGCAAACCAATCAATAAACACTTATTGCAATTTTTTTTACCAAAATTATGTAGAAGAATACACATCGGCTCAAACTGAGGAAAACATTTGTTTAAAAAATAAATGAAAAAAAATGGGATATTTATTATAGTAAAAAGTAAAAGATATTGTGCGATGCATACTAGCACATTAGGATATTACCCTGCAGTTTAGAAAAAAAAAAACAGCGGTTTACTACTGCTAGCGCAAATCTGCATCATTGTACATTAGTACTTTGACACTAAATACTGTTGTTATGGCAGCTTCCATAACCCTGGTATTTTCAACAACTGCGAGTGGCTGGCTTTCAGATAAAAGTTTTCTTCGCAGCAGATTCACTGCAAGATAACTTTTATCGGGGGCGGGAGAGGGCCCCCCCGTCACACCACGTTCCAGGTCATCTCCGCTGCTTAACGGAGCTGTCGGTAGCGGCGGAGACGATCGGGTGCTCTTCCCTGATAGGCCTGAAGCCGAGTGAGGAAAAGATGGACCCCACTCAGCTTCACACCATTGGATGGCGGAAGCAATGTAAAACGTCACTTCCGCCCAATGATCTTAACCTCCCTGGCGGTCTTCCCGTGTGTGGCACGGGGTGAGATTTTAAAGCTACGATCGGTAACCCCGTGCCACACACGGACTTGCCTCGCTGGATGCAGAAAAAAGTTTACTTACCTTTTCTCTGCGATCCAGCGATGAATCCCCGCAGTACACGGCGGGTGGATGTCCGCCTGATGCTGTGTGTTCCGCCGATTCCCTTCCCTGCGAGCGTCGCAACGTAGGGGGGGGAACGGCGCCAAATTTAAAAAAGTAAACAAACACTATACATACAGTACACTGTAATCTTATAGATTACAGTACTGTATGTAAAAAATACACACCCCCCATGTCCCTAGTGGTCTGCCCAGTGCCCTGCATGTTCTTTTATATAATAAAAACTGTTCTTTCTCCCTGCAAACTGTAGATTGCCCATAGCAACCAAAAGTGTCCCTTTATGGCAAAAATTGTTTTAGAGCAGCTAAAAAACAGCGATAATAAATCAGAATCACTTGCAGAATTTAGCGATAGCGATTTGTGGGGAAATTCGTCATAAAAAAAAAAAAATAATGACAGCAAAAATTCTGCAACTGAGCAAATTTCAGTGATTTTGATTTGATTACATTATTGAATAATTTTTACTATAATTATATTATTATTTGTTATAATTTTTTATAATTATTTATTATATTATAATTTTTAATAAGAAAAAAAAAAAAATCATACCCAGGATGCCTATTAGACTCTTGTTTGGATAGATTTCAGTGAGTTATTCCTAAGAATTACAAGCCTACAGTATAAAACGCCAAATTCCCTTGCAAATAATGGTACCGCTTTTAGCACCTAAAATCTTAAAGAATCATACCGCCAGGGAGGTTAAAGGGGAAAAAATATTTTGGGGGGAAATTTTGCATCTTAGTGTAAATGTTAGCTCTGAGGTCTTTTTGACCCCAGATCTCACATTTAAGAGGTCCTGTCATGCTTTTTTCTAATACAAGGGATGTTTACATTTCTTATAATAGGAATGAAAGTGACCCATTTTTTTTAAAAAGGACAGTGTAAAAAAAAAGTTAAATAAATTAGGAAAAAAAAGAATTTAAAGCGATATTGTCTCGTCGAGCTTGTGTCCAGAACGGACGCATACATAAATTGCGCCAGCATATAAAAACAGTGATTAAACTATACATGTGAGGTGTCACCGCGATTGTCAGAGTGAGAGCAATAATTCTTGCACTAGACCTTCTCTGTAACTCTAAACATGTAGGGCTAGATTCACGTAGCCTGTCTTATCTTTGTGCGGGCGTAACGTATGTGATTTACGTTATTCACAAAGCACTTGCCTGTAAAGTTGAGGCGGCGTAGCGTAAATGACCCGGCGGAATTCAAATTCGGCGGGTAGGGGGCGTGTAGTATTTAAATCAAATGCGTCCCCGCGCCGAACAAACTGCGCATGCGTTGGCTGTGACTGAATCCCAGTGCGCATGCTCCAAATCACGTCGCTAATTGTCAATGAAAACGACGTGAGCGTTACTAACGCACAGCTCCACTGTGAATCGACTTACGCAAACAACGTAAATTACGTCTGTCCCGACGTCCATACTTTACATTGGCTGCGCCTCACTATAGTAGGGATTAACGTTACGGCCGGGCGTAAGTCTTACGTAAACGACGTAAACAGATACGCCGGCCTGGTGTACGTTCGGGAATCGGCGTATTTGCTCATTTATATATTTTACAACGGGAACGCCACCTAGCGGCCAGCGTAAATATGCATCTTAAATACGATGGTTTAAGTGCCTTACGCCGCTCGTATCTTAGCAACATTTAAGCGTATCTCATTATGAGCATACACTTAAATTTGCGCGGGCTGAGATTAGGACTTACGACGGTGTATCTACTGATACGCCCATCGTAAGTCTTTGTGAATCTAGCCCGTAACCTGTAGACATTTTTAAATGTCGCCTATGGAGATTTTTTAAGGTTTAAAGTTTGTCGCCATCCCACCAGCGGGTGCAAGTTTGAAGCATGACATTTTGTGTATCAATTTTCTTGGTGTAACATTATCTTTCACAATATAAAAAAAATTGGGCTAACTTTACTCTTTCAAAAAAGTGTATTTTTCCCAAAATATAGAATTTGTAAGACCGCTGCACAAATACGGTGTGACATAAAGTATTGCAACGACCGCCATTTTAATTCTAGGGTGTCTGAAAAAAATATATAATGTTTGGGGGTTATAAGTAATTTTCTAGCAAAACAAATATTTTAACTTGTAAACAACAAGTGTCAAAAAGAGGCTTGGTTCTTAAGTGGTTAAAGCGGTTGTAAACCGCAAAAAAATATATATTTTTTTTTTAGACCTGCAAGGGAAAAGCCATAATGAGCTAATATGCACCGCATATTAGCTCATTATGAAATACTTACCTCGGAACGAGGTGTAGGGTACTTACCTGGTGCACGCCGAGCGAGATGTCATCTTGACTCGGCGTGTCTTCCGGGTATCGCCGCTCCAGCGCTGGGATTGGCTGGAGCGGCGATGACGTCACTCCCGCGCGTGCGCGCGGGAGATTTAAATCCGGCCAGGATGGCGGTGGCCGGTCCTTTGGCCGTAGATTCCCCCCTGTGCATGCACCGCTGCAATCAGCGGGGGTAATATCTCCTAAACCGTATAGGTTTAGGAGATATTCTTTATACCTACAGGTAAGCCTTATTATAGGCTTACCTGTAGGTAAAAGTCGAAAAAGTGGGTTTACAACCACTTTAAGGTCTTCTCCCCATTTTTGAATTTAGGTGGGCTCTTCAAATCATCACATACAATGGAAGACCAGTAGCCAGGGGCGGACTGACAACTCATGGGGCCCCCGGGTAATAGAAGATTATGGGGCCCCCCGGGCTTACAGATGGCCACCATGCCAGGAGGCAGTGCAGAGGCGAGCAGCTAAAATCTCTGGATTTTCACATCAAAAGCATGTCAGTTTCGGACATATCAGGGACAGATGTAAAAAAAAACACACAGATTTTTACATACTGTCCCTGGTTTTACTGAGCCTGGCAACCCTGATGGGGCCCCCTAGTGGCATGGGGCCCTCGGGCAGTGCCCAAGTGACTCAATGGTCAGTCGGCCCCTGCCAGTAGCGCCCACTAGTCCTGCATTGTATGCGATGAGGTCTGAAAGAGGGGCTGCAGTCATCACTACCAAAACTGGTGAAAAGGAAGCCTGCAGGACCGTGGAGTGTTCTCTATTAGAACCTCCAAGGCAAAATTAGCATTATATCCTGCATATGCTGGGAGGGATGGTCAGATTTTTGGCCAAACTTGAATTTGGACTTCAACACCATGCCATCATTTTTTATATTAGGCTTAAATATGCATGTGCACACTCATATTCATGTATTCTAGGTCATAAAAGTCAATGAAATCATTTCTAAGTTCAAACTTTGTGTACAATGTGATATCAAGATGAACTGGCGATGAACCACTGTACAGTATGTTCAGTATAATGAAATATTAATAGGCATTGCTACTACTAATGAACATTAAATATCTTGACAGAAATATACATAATACCTGTCATGAACGGTAACTGTTACTTTATTATGTTTCCCATAATAAACTTCACCAGCATTCTAAATTCACAATATTATTTTCTCTTGTGAGGCTTTTATCCATAGAAAGATCGCACAAAGTTCAACATGACATGGTGAAATACAGTTATTTGTTTAGAAATATGATCCGAACATTGTGGTTTTGCTTCTACAATACACTTGATGCTGGTACCAGATTTGAAACACATGTGGCCGCATAAAAACTTTGCTTGAAGACAGACTTTGATCTCTGCAAATTTCATATTCAGAAAATGTTACATGAAAATATGTACTACCCAAAGAAAACAGAGATTTGTAGCAGCTGTGTTGGAAATGTGCAATGTGTGCATACTAACACATATTTGTTGATAAGGTAGATTTTCATTATGCAAGATATTTTATTTTAATAAACGAGGCATAGACCCAAGAGAAAGACAGCGGGATACATAATCTTGGATATTACAATCTAGAATTAGCATTTTGAATAGGCATTGGCATCTTGAATATGCAGATCAGCATACGGTACCAGTGCACAAAAACAATGTTGTATAACTGTAAAGTAGAAGAGTAATTAAATTAACAAAGGACTACAGCTATAAACAACGCTTAAAGGGTTAGTGGACCTTTTCAGAAAAATGGAAAGGTTAACTAACACCCATACACCAGGGGTGCCCAACCGGTGGCCACAGAGCCCTCTGATGTGGCCTGCGACCTCCTGCTCTGGGATGGAATAAAATAAAATAAAATACTCTTATTAAAGGTACGTTTATTACTAAAATCACAGTGTATATATGGGCATATCTGTTCTGCAGTGGTTACTGGGCTGCTTTCATACTGATCCGCAGGTGCAGAGCAGCGCACCTGTGGGTTACCTGCACTGAGCCAAAGACTTCTATTACCTGTGAGTTTTGTGTAAGTGCACCACACCTACAGCATATAATAGAAGTGAACTGTGCTGCATCCCTGGTGTGGGTAAACAGTGCATCCGTGTAAAAGCAGCCTTAGGCCCCTTTCACATGGTCAGTCCGACCCAATCAGGCGCTCCATTCACCTCTAAGGAGTGGCAGATGTAAATGGACTTGTATCTGCCTGCCTCCAATCCAATTCGCCAAAAGAGTGGGCTCTATAGAGTAGAGTTGGCTGTCATCCACCCGCTCCACTCATTGGCCGGTTACTTAGTAGCTTAACCACTTAAGACCCGGACCAATACGCTGGTAAATGACCCAAGGTGTTTTTGCGTCGGCACTGCGTCGCTTTAAAGCAGCCGGTCGTACGTGGCTCCCAAACAAAATTTGCGTCCTTTTTTCCCACAAATAGAGCTTTCTTTTGGTGGTATTTGATCGCCTCTCGATTTTTATTTTTTGCGCTATATACAAAAATAGAGCCATTTTTGAAAAAAAAAACACTATTTTTTACTTTTTGTAAAAAAAAAAAATCAAATAAACTAAATTTTATCAAACATTTAGCCAAAATTTATTTAGCGCTTTAGTAAAAAAAAAATCCAATAAAAAAAAATATACCTAGCAGGAACAGCGACACACCTCAGAAAAATATCGCTTAGGAGTGGCAATAGGGATGAAAGGGTACTAGGGCGGTGATCAGGGGTTAAAACTTTATTGGGGGGGTGGGGGGGCTATCCTGAACCTAACACTAACTGATTTTACACTGCCTGTCACACTGACACTAAATGCAGTGATTAGATCACTGCATTCAGTGAACTGTGACAGGGGGGGTGGGGGGGCGATCCAGGGGTTAATGTGCCTATGTGTGTGATGTCAGTGTAGTGTTGGTGCAGGACTTACTGTGAGGTGTTTCTCCCATCGCAGCGGTTGGAAATACCGCTGCGTGGGAGATTACATCACTTCCCCCTTCCTGTGTTTACACAGGAGGAGGAAGTAACAGAAGGGGGAGCGCGCGCATTGGCTGGGAGCGATCGCGGGGGGGGCGGGTAAACACCGACATCCGCCCGCTCGTCCCGGATCGCTCCCGGAGCCAGGGGGACCCCCGCACGCCGCGGAGGGGGTCCCGATGGGACCCCCGAACCGCACGAAGGCGGGGACGTAAATTTACGCCCTTGTGCCTGCACGAGCCATTCTGTGGCCGTATATGTGCGTGCGGGGGTCCTTAAGTGGTTAAAGGGTCACTAAAGGCAACATTTTTATTTTTTTTAAATAACAAACATGTTATACTTACTAGTGTTGAGCGGAATACGCCATATTTGATTTCGCGATATTGCGCGAATATATAGAAGAATATTCGCGAATATTCGCTAATATCGAATATTCGTGATATTTTATCCAAAAAATTTTTTGCAAAATTTCACTAATGCGAAAATGATTGCGAAATTCTCATAAACGGAGATTATTTCCTGTATTACTAAACTAATATGCACTAAACACTAACTCTACACTAACTCTACTTAAAAGAAAGGAGAATAAGGGGGAAAAGAAGGGCGGAGAAGATAATCGCGCAATATTCCTATTGCGCGATTATCTTCTCCGCCCTTCTTTTGCATCAGAGCCAATCAGAATAACTAGAATATTCGGCAAAAGGAATATCGCGCAATATTCCTTTTGCCGAATATTCGAGTTATTCTGATTGGCTCTGATGCAAAAGAAGGGCGGAGAAGATAATCGCGCAATATTCCGTTTGCCGAATATTCAAGTTATTCTGATTGGCTCTGATGCAAAAGAAGGGCGCATCAGAGCCAATCAGAATAACTCGAATATTCGGCAAAAGGAATATCGTGCAATATTCCTTTTGCCAAATATTCGAGTTATTCTGATTGGCTCTGATGCAAAAGAAGGGCCGAGTAGCTGATGCGATTATTTTATGTTGCCGAAAATTCGCAATGCTATTTTTCGGAAACATAAAAGAATCGCATCAGCTACTCGGCCCAGGGTCTCTCTCTAATCATACCAGCAATGCTTTTAGACGTCAATGGAGATCACTAGGATGTGATCTGTACATTTGAAAAAATACGAATATTCGCCATAGCGAATATTCGCCGCAATATTCGAGTTATTCGCGAATACTCGAATATGCAATATTCGTAGCGAATATTCGCAATGCGAATATTCGTGAGCAACACTAATACTTACCTCCACTGTGCAGCTCGTTTTGCACAGAGTGTCCCCGAACCCTGTCTTCTGGGGTCCTTCGGCAGCTGTCTCGGCTTCTCCTCGCAAAAGCTTTCTACCTTAATGCGAGCGAGCTCGCATGGTGGAAAGCATTTGCGAGCGCGTTCCCGTGATAGAGCGGCGGGCATAGCTGCCGACTGTATCACTCGGCCCAGCCCCCCAGTGTGCCGCGTCATCCGCTGTGATTGACAGCAGCCCCAGCCAATGGCTGCGCTGCTATCAATCCGCTCAGCCTAGCCAATCAACGGCCAGGCTGGGAACCCAAGAACATCACATGGACGCGCCCGGGAATTTCAAACGGTCAGGTAAGTAAAACGGGGGCTCGGGGGATGCATAGGATGCATTAAGGTGAAAAAACATTCACCTTTTCAACCCCTTTAAGTGGCCCTTGCTCTTCAAAAGGTTGGTGCTCCCCTGCCCTTCACCCTCCCCACCCCCCTGGTCCCTACTGTACTTACATTTGTAGGTGATGAGCTGTTAGTGCCCACGCAGCTGGTTAAGCAGTCAGGGATTTGAAATCCCGACCCTCCGCCCTCTTCTTTTTGCAGTGCTTTTGGGACAGATCAGAGCGCTGACCAATCAAAATCTCTCTGATCCATCCCAGAAGCACTGAAGAAGCAAAAGAGAGAAGGCTGATATAATTCAAATCCCTGGATTACTGCACTGGCTCATCACCCATGGAGGACTTTTCAAGGGGGGGACGGTGGATGGAGGTAGGTTGCTTTAATTTTTTCTGAAAAGGATCGCTTTACACTTTATGTGAAGATCAGCTGAGGATATGATCACTAGGATCCTAATAGTAAATTCAGAAATTGTTCACTTTAAAGGCATCAAATACGAAACAACACCAATCTTTGTGACTAGAGGAAAGGGGCTTTAACAACTGCATACTAAAAGGGTTCTTTACTGTAAGGACTATGAAGCTGTGGAATAAACATCTACAGGAGCTGGTTGCAGCCAATTCAGTAGATTACTTCAAAATAGGGTTTTATGTGTTTCTACATACAACATATGCTTTGCCTTTGGCAATAATGATTTTCCCTTTAATTCTTCCTTAATTTGTATAGTAAATTATCATTAGACCACACAGTTTGAAAAATGTAAGTGTGTTATCAAAATCATATTTTCTTTGTACAGGTATTTGCCTAAAGTGCATGCACTCCTTAAATTTGCTTTAGAAAAACAGCTAATAGAATTACCAATAGTTTGGAGTAGATAAATGTTATTCTTGTTAGACCTCTGCATCTCATAGTCCCCATGTGTTCCAGATGAAACATTGGAGAACTCATTTTTCCAAGCCTTGAAGAAAGATTATAAATCAAATGAATATTTACATACCATGAATATGGAGAGTTGGCTCAGAGGTTACAATGTTACCTTATCTCACTTTATTAAACTACAGGAATTATTTGGTCAGTTGTATGGGTGAGGATCAATGTAGTTAATGGAGCCACCTTGAGTATGGGATCAGGGGGTGGGGAGTATGGAAAAAAGGCTGTATCTATTGCTGGAGTGAATATCCCAAGAAGCTCAAGTGTATAACTTAGGGAGTATTGAGATGTGGCATGGAGCAGAGGTAATATGGGGCAGATGTGCTTGGCTGCATAGGTGTCTCTTGAGTTTATTTGCCATACACTGCACTGGTCTTGTGGTCCTTTGGAAATCTTTAGTACATAAACAAAAACTAAGGTGTCCTTTTATGAAAGTGAGATCAGCGGTGATCCCGAGTCTCACCGCTGATCTCAGGTCATAAACTGTTTATGAAGCTGTACTCCACTGATTATCGCAGCACAGTGAGAATCTGTAACTGACTGTCACAGAAAAGGCCAGTTTATGAAGGTGCGATCTCGACACCTCACTGGGGATCTGTGACAGAATTCTCACTTTCTGATTCACCAACTCAGAGGTGGAGAATCAGAGAGAGAAGAGAGAAGCTGGCTGAGTATTGTGGAGGAAGCAGGAAGTGTTTTGACTTCCATCCTTCACACACAAGCAGCCATACAGTCAGAATACATCTTCCCCACTATTACACACCCCAAAATGAGCAGGTTAGGAATTTATAGTGTATATATATATATATATATATATATATATATATATATATACACGTGTATCGCTCATCCCCACGAAGGAAGCCTGCTGGTTGTTTTTGGGATCGGCGTATTAAGTTACCTTGTAGTGTGTCTAGGGGTAATAGCAGTGAGTAGTAGAAGTGAGCGAATGTGCAGTCACCAAATGGGTTTTCAAATGCTTTTTTCCAAGGCCCAACACGGCCAACATCAACAGGAGATAGGAAAGGTTGATGAAGCAATGGAGAACTTTGCGGTATCAGGCCTGGATAAGAAACAGAGCAGTCCTGCTCTCAGTAGTAGTAGATACAGAAGTGCCTCCGGATAAACCCTTGTTATAAGTCTGGCAGCCGAAGTGTCACTTTTAAATTGCTGGGAGGGACAGGCCTCTATTACAGACCTGGCTCAGGCCTCTGCCACAGGCCTAGTACTTCAGTATTTAGAGAACAATTCGGATTGAGCGAATTCTCCCAGTAAATGCAATGAAAGGGGTCACTGGTTGACAGCTGTCGTGTACCTGTCAAATCCCGGTGACCAAATCCCGGTGACCAGATGGTTCGTTCAAGCCCTTTTGGATAACCTGTCTCCTGGTTCTCCTCAAGCCGATCCCCCACCGAACGGAATTACAGCCTGGGATCTTCTCAGTAAGGTTGGGGACCCAGTAAGTCACTGGGGCCCCTATCAACATCTGGATGGATCTCCATGGAGCAGGCAGCTCCGGCCAGGTGGACCATGCAGACGGGGTCCGTGGATACGCGCACCCTGAAGGTGGGTGCCGCACCTGGAACATGGACCCCGCCCAGAGAGAGAGAAGAAGACCCAGAACACGTGGCGTCTGCCACAGATATACCCCTCCCCAGCATGCCCAACGAGGGAAAACTCCTCTTAATTGGCTGCCTGGGAAAAACAGCTCTGTCAGAAGCCCTCTAGCGCCAACTGTCATCCAGGGGTGGGATCGCACCCCTGGATCGCAGACTGACCTATAGGACAGTTCTGAAATAGCAGCAGCCAGCAATTTAACAAATTATGAATGGGAGCAAAATAACTCTCCCGTTCACCCACTAACTTTAGCGTAGTGCCCATACTGAAAGTAAGGGGGCGCTATATACACATCATCATATAGCATATATATGTGTGTGTGTGTGTTTATTTCTATGTGTATATATCTATAGATATATCTATATCTATAGATATATCTATATATAGAGAGATATATATATATATACACACATATATATATTATTCTACCTGCATTAAAATGCTATTATTAAAGACATTTTTATATCATTTTAAATTTATTAGTAAAAATAAATAAAAATAACCCTAAAATATGGTTTTACCCATGGACTGTTCTATTACTGTCATACAGGGTTTATATATGTATACTCAGGGCTTTTTTTCAGGGGGAACTTGGTGGAACTAAGTTCCACCACCTCTGGCTCAGACCCTTTGGTGCCTGTTCACCACAATCACTTGTAAACACTGAAGTCTGGTTTCTGTGTTTCCAAGTGACAGCTCTGAACTCTGTGTGTAGCCCCCTGAACTATGCACTCGGTGTGTAATGCAATTCTGGTATTTAATGCCCCTTTAAGACCCTTTTACTGTTTGTGAAATCTGAACAGGTCGTGGTTGAGTTCCTGCACCTATTTTATGAGAAAAAAAGCTCTGTGTATACTTTATGTGGGATTCCATTCATTTACTATACACAATTCACATTTAAATAGGCACATGTATGAGCTTTAAATATCGATAAAAACAATTTTTTTTTTTAATAATTAGGTTAATGTATATTGTTTGGTGGGAATGTAACTTTATTATTTTATTAATATGTGGTGTATAATGTGTGCTGATTTGTGTTCAACTTTTGTATTTTTCACTTCCTCATACTGTACTCCCAATACATCACGCAAGATTATAGTGAGAGGAGCCGTTCTCAGGAGTTTCCAGGCGTTTGTAGAACGCTCCTCATCTCAACATATGAAGCGAGCTACAGAGCTTCATAAACAGGCACTCAGAGGAGAGCGATCTCCCCTGAGAATGCCTGAGAACTGAATAGCGGTATTTTACCGCACTTTCATAAAAGGGACACCTAACAGTGATATGTAATACAGGGTAGACTTTTGCCTGATTTTGCACTTTCCAGCTTTAGTAAATAAACCCCATTGTGTACTTAAAAGTGGGGTATGCCTGAAAAGAACATATGCAGGTAAATAAAAATATATATATATATGTATTTATTACAGGGGTTTATATAATGAATTCAATTAATGTAGCTTTTTGCATACTATACATTCACATGAGTCCCTGCCCTCAAGGAACTTATAATCTAGTCTATCACACATACATACATACATACATGTTCTCATACACATACTAGGGCCAATTTTAGACAGAAGCCAATCATCCTACAAGTGTGCCATTAGAGTGTGGGATGAAGACAGAGGCCCAGATTCACAGAGCGATTACGCCTGTCTAACTGGTGTTAGACAGGAGTAATTTCAAATTTCGCGCGCCGTATCACTAGTTTGAATCCTCAAACTATGTTACGGCGGCGTTGGGCTTCGATCTGACAGGCTTACGTCTTCGTACGCCTTCGGATCTACGCTGTGATCTTTTTGCGGCCGCTGGGTGGAGTTTGCGTCGTTTTCAGCGTCGGGGTATGCAAATGAGCTTTTTACGAGATCCACGAAGTTACGAGCGTCGTTCGCAATCGCGTACGTCATTTTTTCGCTACGTAAAGTTAAACCAGCTTTTAGCTGGTCTAACGTTACGCGGCCCATGTTAAGTATGGCCGTCGTTCCCGCGTCGACTTTCAATTTATTTTTTATTTTTTGCGTAAGTCGTCCGGGAATAGGAATGTCCGTAAACGACGCTACTCAAAAAAAAAATGACGTAACGACGTGATTTCGCGCAATGCACGGCGGGAAATTTCTGAACGGAGCATGCGCAGTTCGATCGCGGTGGGGACGCGCTTCATTTAATTTAATTTAAGTATTTTGATTCCGCCGGGAGAAATACACTACGCCGCCGTACCTTACGGGCCAAAATCTCTCTGAATTCCTCCTAGAGCCAGGTAAAGTACGGCGGCGTAGAGTATCTCTGATACTCTGCGGGAATCTAATTCTTTCTGAATCTGGCCCAGAATCCCCAGAGGAAACCCAGTGAGAACATGCAAAACTCCATGCAGATAATGTCCTGGCTGGGATGCAAGGCAAAAGTGCTAACAACTAAAAAAAAAAAAAAAAACAAGAAAAATATTTGGGTTGAAAAAAAAAATAGTTTTTCACCTGCATCACTAAAAAGTTAAACAAAGACCTAATGTACACTTTTAACAGCAATGCAATCTCTAATATCTAGGAGCAGATCCATCAACTATCACAGTCATATTTAGTTACTTATGACAGCATAAGACTTATTACTGCTTTTAATAAAGAGCTCCCATCATTGGGTATGAGGTATTTTAGTTTCATCTAGTACTTCAGAAGCAAATAAGTTTAACATATCAGCTCATTTGTAACTCTCATGGCTGATTACACTCTCTGATCATAAGGAATGTTTTGACTAATACTTTTAAATATTGAAATTGTATGTCATCTAAAACTCTGTACGCAAGAGGTCCCTTTGCCAAAGCATGGCGGGTCTAAGAATAGCACTTTTTAATACGGGTGAAGGAAAGAATGCCATATACTTATAAAAACATAATAATTTAGAGAGTGGTGCTGCATTGCAGATATAAAACTGTAAGCAATTGTCGAAAGAAGTAAAACCACAGGAGACCATTACTTCAATAAAATAAACATTTTCTGCAACTTTTATTCATGCATGTAAGAGCAGTTAGTCCGAGTTATTCTGTGTCGTCTGATTATAGAGCCTGCAGACATGAAGCAGGAAATAGTTACTCTGCCATCACTTCTAGAAACTTCACAAAGGACGTTGTTTGTTTAACGATCCCATGTTTATCAAACTGTAATTTTCTTACACAATTCACATGGGTTATATTTCTGCCAATTTTACAAAACTTTTTTTTTCAGAGTACCTATTGCAATCCCTGATTCTGAAGGAGGTTACAGTCTAGTGTCCAAGCCACAGTCATAGAGGAACACATGAATAGTTTAGGACAAGTTATAGTCTAATATCCCTAACACAAATCGATCTTTACTTTAGATACAAACTGACCAGCGTTGGCCTGGAGATGTTTCTAGGACTCTAAAATACATGGGCCACCAAAGGTCACAGAAAATGTCAAGTGTGGCCAAATTGGATGTAAGATTGCAGAATAAAAAGTGCCTAAAAAGGTTGTAACTACAGATCATGGGGCTCCATGGCAACATTTTCATGGGCCCGGCAACCATTCTCTGTGGCACTTGGCAGTGTCAACAGTAACAACGTGTGTAATGGATCTTACATGAATTAGGCCTAATTCAAGGCCAGACAGGTGGAGAATAATCAATATAGTCAATGCACCAGTGATATACTGTAGATATAAGTTATCAGTGAAGAAGGGGTGAATTTACTATTAAAGTTACTTTTCAATCTGATTGCTCTGGAATCAATAGAATACAATTTTTGCATTTTAGATGTTAGCACCTTTCCACCACCTCTGCCAGAAAGTGCTGAAAGACAAAATAGCAAACAAGAGTTGAAATAGCAAAAATAATATTAACCTCCCTGATGATTAATTCAGATTTTAAGTGCTGAAAGTGGTACCATTATTTTGCATGGAAATTTGGTGTTTTATATTGTAGGCCTGTAATTCTTAGGGCCCTTTCACATGTGCGGACCGTATGTGCGTATTTCATCCATCCGTTTTTGGATGAAATACGGACATACATGTATCCCTATGGGATAGCGGGTGTGAGCGGATGAACAAGCCTTCATATTGCTACAGAAAAGAGTGACAGTTACTACTCCACCTTTCACAATGAAACCCATGTACTATATAAAAAAACGAATTCAACCAAAAAAATAGACCACTACACTTAAAGTAATTAGAGCCAAGTGAATAAAATGAGGATGTCACTGTGAAGAAATACAACATTTGAAGTTATATCCCTTATCATCAACGAGCAGTAAATTACTCTGTTAACCTCAACAGAGAATACTTACAATATGCCTTCTGCACATGTGAATGTATGAGGCTCTTGCGCCACCAAATAAATAAAGTGAAATAGAATGAGAATGCTGCTCAATCTAAATTGTGATAAATACTAATAAATATAACAACAGTGAATAGAATAAGAAATGATGAGCACATAAAACGTTCAACACTGAGAATCTGTATAATAAATAGTGATCTGTGCAAAATGTGCAAATGCATAAAATAAACAGTCCCAGCGCATGAATAGTGCAACGCCAAAAGTCTATATGGTGAATCGCAATCTATGCAAAAAAAGTGCAAATGCATAAAGTAAAGTGTCCCATCCGTGGTGGTGTAGCAGATCCTATGATATGGGTGACTTTTCTTCAGGAAATATGCTCACATTGCGCTTACCTTTATAAGGCAAAATTATAGCCTTTCAGCGTGTGTTGCAGGTGGTGTCACTCCGTCCTCTCAGTGAGGTGGTGCAATGGTTTGGTACAGGTCATATATTCCAAAGTTAGCCGAGGGGGGTTTTCCAGTGTCACTCAAATGAAGAGGAATGGTACCAATAGTGAAGTATGTATAGACGTTTTTTAATGAAAAAATAATAAAAGACTTACATCAAGGTAAAAATAAACGAGTACAAACGAGTTCCGCGTCTAACTTCCGGTTTCCGGGTTCAGGTCTTACATGTTACGCCGCGTCACGCAGCTTCATGAGGGACTGTTTATTTATGCATTTGCACTTTTTGCACAGATCACTATTTATTATACAGATTCTCAGTGTTGAACGTTTTATGCGCTTATCATTTCTTATTCTATGCCTTCTGCACAGTCAGGACAGTAGTAAATTAGGTGTACTGCTGTGTGCTTGGGGCCCAAAGTCATCCAGAGCTGCTCTCGGGATCTTTATTGTGTGACACACACCAACCTTTGCAGAAAAGTCTGTGCCACATTCAGATTCTACTGCCCACCACTTACCCTATATTTCCTATGGCTAGTCCAATTTCATGATGACCCTATCAAGAGCAGTAGGAAAAGATCCTAGGATAGGGGCTGAAGGCAAATATTTTGGTTGGTGGCTGCCCTCCCCAGGACAGACCGAGGGAAAAAATGTAGGACAACTTCAATAAAAGCCAAATTGTCCTTTAAAAAGCCTTACAGGCTTAGTTTAAAAGAAAATAAAACTAATACCTTTTCATAGGCATTATTTTAAAGACAAATTGGAACACTGATGGGGGTTTATAAATGTATGGGAATTTTATTTAAGGAATTTTTTGCTGCTTGGAAAAATGACACTTCATAAAGATCAGCTGATAGAGATTTTCTTTGTTACTTAAAATGATTTGTTTATGTAAGTCTCATGAGAAGTTCTACTTTAAACATAGCTAGTCCTTCTAACAAATAATACTTCTGTGGACAGATTACTCGAAATTTCCTTTGTTCAGTTGTAATAAACTGAAGACAACAGCCGGATGGTAATGATCCAGGCACTTTGTATGGTTTTATTTTATAAACTATGTTCTGGAACAATTTTTTATTTTATTTATATATTATTTTGATGAATTCAGACAGGGAAGTAAAAACAAGAAAGAGAGAAAGAGAAAGTGTGTGAAAGAAACAAGAAGGTTTTTGACTTATAGCCACATCTTAGAAGCTTAGAATACAAAACAGTAGAGTCTGACAGTAGTCAGGCACCAACCACAACAAATACTGACTTTATAGGCTCAATATGGGAGACCACACATAATTATAAAATTAATACATTTATTATTCAGCATTAAAATATGATTTAAAATCATAGGTATAAAAGCCTACAAGAAATCCATAATAGTGTTACATGTCCTCAATATATGGTACCGGAAGTCTATTAATATATGTACATCAATGCAAGTTGCAAATATAAAACTGTATGCTTTCGGTAGTCAGACCTGCCAGGTCTCGCCACTCATTGGCTTTTTCAGGACCCACTATGGCAGGGAAGAGCGACACTAGGCATATTTACTAAAGAAGAATACATATGTGTATAAATCACATATTGGACATATCACATATTACGTTGAAAATGTTATATAAATGTATCGAATATGTGATTGATACTCATGTATTTTTTCTACTAAATATGCATAGTGTTGCTCTGCCCTGCCATAGTGGGCCCTGAAGAAGCCGAGGAGTGGTGAAATGTTAACCCGGGATGCCTGGCTACTGGAAGCATACAGGCTTATATTTGCAGCTTGCATTGATGTATACAGGCATACCCCACTTTTAAGTACACAATGGGGTTTATTTACTAATGCTGGAAAGCGCAAAATCAGGCTCCCTTCTTTATAGAGACCAATGAGCTTCTAACCCCAGCTTATTGGATTAATCCTGGTAATAAAACCTGGAAGCTCATTGGTTTCTATGCAGAAGTGAGCCTGCTTTTGCGCTTTCAAGCTTTAGTAAATAAACCCCATTGTGTACTTAAAAGTGGGGTATGCCTGTATACGTTGACAGACATTCGGTACCCTATATTGAGCACATTACACAATTATGTGGATTTCTTGGAGGCATTTATGCCTATGTTTTTAAATCATATTTTAATGTTGAATAATAAATGTATTAATTTTTATAATTATGTGTGGTCTCCCATATTGAGCCTATAAAGTCTGTATTTGTTGTGGTTGGTACCTGACTATTGTCAGACTGTACTCTTTTGTAATGTATGAAAGAAACATCATCTGCTGTGCTCTTAGGAGAGCCCATGGTGCTCTGTAAAACCAGTGTCATGGGTGCACTCAGTATAATATGTATATTTATAAAATAAATAATTATACAAATATTTTAAAAGATATAAAATTGCACTTTAAAAACAACTACAAAAAGAAAATCGACCCAAACCAATATATCTTCTATTTAAATCTTGAGCCGAGGCACAGGAAAAAAAATGACCTTTGCATCGCCCCCTTTGTCCCCATCCCCAAAAATTGCAAACAAGTACATATGATATACTTTCCTATCTATTTGAGGATTAAAAATGATCAATGTTGATGTCTACTGTCTACTCATTTCTACTCAACTCATTTTACATCATGATGCAAAGGAACCATCCACAACTCAGAGCATCAGGTAGAATGTGTGCCAGAGCCTGTTGGACCTGAGGTTAAAGGGGTTGTAAAGGAATTTGTTTTTACCTTAGTGCAGTCCTCCTTCACTTACCTCATCCTTAAATTTTGCTTTTAAATGTCCTTATTTCTTCTGAGAAATGCTCACTTTCTGTTCTTCTGTCTGTAACTCACTACCGTAATGCAAGGCTTTCTTCCTGGTGTGGAGAAAGCCCGTTGAGGGGGGGGCGAGCAGGAATGTCAAGACGCCCACTAATACACAGCTCCTTTCTCTATCTGCAAAGTAGAGAGTTTCCTGGCTTGCCTGCTCGCCCCCCTCCAACGTCAAGAGGCTTTCACCACACCAGGAAGAAAGCCTCGCATTACTGTGTGTAGTTACAGACAGATCAACAGGAAGTGAGGATTTCTCAGAAGAAACAAGGACATTTAAAAGCAAAATTGAAGGATGAGGTAAGTGAAGGAGGACTGCACTAAGGTAAAGAAAGCTATTTAGGGGAAATATAAAATTCCTTTACAATCCCTTTAAGTTAAGTCCTACTAAGCATTTAACCCCTGCAATTTGTGGAGCTCCACTGCAAGGTTTTTTTTTTTTCATCTTAAAGTTGGGCTTTAATTAAAGTAGTGTTCATCTAATCATTACTGATTATGGCTGGAACCCATACACCACAGTGCCTTCTTCACTGATAACATCCCTATAGTGGAGATCTGTGTTTTGTAATCAAAATCATCACTGAACACACCACAACTTTTCTCCCACATTAGGCTAAAGTTTTACTTCAAACTGCAAAAGCGAATAGTTGCTCCTGTTTCTATAGGTAACATAGAAAAATAAACATCCCCACAATATAATTTGCACCCATCACACCACATTTTACATAAAGCTTAAGTCTAAACCCAAGAACATAATTTACCTTTAATATATTGCAGCCTACCAGTCCTTTGATATGGTGGCTGCATTAGTTATCTTGTCTGTAACGCGCTCATGTCTGTAATGCTCTCCTTGTTGTAGGGTGACACTAGGACAGGACTACTGAATACCTCACCCTCTACATAATATAGGAGGGACATGTTCTGTGGTTCATAGAGAAAAGTGGGACAGATGTAACAGTGGGCAAAGGCAGAGAGCACAGGAAGCTTTCAGCTCATAATTAGAATTAGAATTAATATATCTTCTCTGGTTATAATTAACACATACTTTAATAGTGTGTTCCTATAAGATGGTTATATATAACATTTACTTTAACAGTTTATGTTCTTTATTAATATACATAAAGTTCATAAGACCGTAGCATAGATTTAGAATTGAATGAATACAATCTTCCAACCAAAGAACTGGGATCCAAAAAAAAAAAGAGTCAGCAAGTCAATATTTTATAGTGAATTAATAAAATATGATTAGCATGAGCAGCCTGCAGGCTATTTCACTGACCGATCAATTCATCCAAAGTCATGTCAGTAGGATTGTAGGTTTCGATATTTCATAGCGGAAATGCTTTTCTCTACAGGTTAAAAGAGTTTGGAAACCCACCTTATGCTGAGATGCTGGTATGTGCTATGTGCTAATGGTCTGTTAAAACCACTTTAGTTCTTTGTTTAATTTTATTTAATACTGAATGCCTCTCAGGGAATTCACTTTTTTAACAGACATCACTAACACCAACTTACAGACATCAATCACTGACATTTACTTACATTTGCCAGGAACTTCGTATTGAACTTTTATGAGTTATACTTATATAATTCAGATGACACTTTCCATGACTTAATTCAAGCTGATATTTCTAGGTAAACAATACAAACACTCTGAGCCATATGACTAGTTATCACTGCTATTTTTCTGCATGATCCTGGATGATGAAGTCATAACTATGGTTCCAATATGCTGATGCAGTGCAGATAGGGGTACATCTTCGTGTAGAAGATGGCGCCTATTCAGTATTTTGAAAAATACCTGTCACATCCCACCTAACAGCTGGAAGTAGAAATATTTTACTTTCATTTGGAAGAATAAAACATTCTTACCCGCAGGACATTCTTGAGAGAGTGTAACATGAAAGAGGACTAGTCTCTCCAATCAAACTTCATATGGCTCCAGAGAACTGCTCGATGGCTGATCCATCAAAACCTTTTTTTTTTCATACACATTTTTCAAGAGTGAAAAGTGAAAGTTAAGGAAACAATTTCTGATCGCAGACTGAAGCCAGATAATAGAAAAGTTAATCCCCAGGACATTTACCACTGTCGAATGGAGACCACCAGGTTGACTGATTGACCTACTTTGTACTGATGGTGTGTGACAAGCTAAAAGATAAGTAAGATTCAGTATGTGACAGAAAAAAAGGAGGCTTCCTTATAATCAGTAAGTGGATTATACTTTGTGTATGAGCCCTACAAGCAGGAGATAGACCAGGAGGAATGCAGATGATAAGATTGGAGAATTTACAATATTTTGTTCACTGGGCTTTGCTGTTTTTTATAGCAGTTCAGGCAAATGTTAGATAATAAAGCATTTTACTATGCTGGCACATATGCCAATGTCTACACAAAGCAGGAGTAAAACCCTTATATCCTTCTAAATCACAAACTTTTTTTTAATTTGAATACATTTTAGGAGGGATTTTAACCTTTTTTTGGCATCAACTGGTGGCTGTGTGCCCCTGAGGAGATTTACCCACACTATTTGTCTTGATGACCATTGTCACCAGAACTGAAAGTTAGAAAAAATTATATATTTTTTTCATTTGTTCCCAGAACATGATTAAGGGGGTAATAGTTTAGTGGAGAGACTTGTTCTGGTGGCAGATGCCTAAGTCTGGGTACACATGGGCTGAATACCAGCCGGTATTGGTCAATTCAACAGAAACCAGACCACATTCGGTCAGTGTGTACAGCAGCTGGTCCAAAAGAAGCCGGCTAATGACTTGCTTTTGTCAAAGAGACATAGGGCCAGATTCAGGTAGATCAGAGCATCTTTGCTCTGGAGTAACGCTTCTCATTTGCGTTACTCTGCCGAAATTTTAGGAGCAAGTGCTGTTATTCAGGAAGCACTTGCTCCTAAAGTTGCGGCAGCGCATCGCAAATGAGCCAGCGGAATTCAAATTGGGCGGGTACGGGGCGTTTAGTATTCTAACTATGCGCGATCCCGCGGCGAACGTACTGCGCATGCGTCGAGTGTCAATGCATCCCAGTGCGCATGCTCCAAGTTCTGTCAGTGAACGTCAATGACGTCACGTCCCCATTCATGAATGTTTTACGCAAACAACGCGATTTGTTTTTTTTCCGACGCGATGACGACGGCTATACCTAACATAGGATATTCCACTAGGGGGCTGCTTTATCTTTACGTCGCGTATCGCTTCCGGAAACGTCGTAAAGTCACTGCGTCGTGCCCGAAAACAATCGTGAATTTCCGACTCCCGCCGATTAACATATTTTTTCAGCGTTAATCAGCAGGAACGCCCCCGGCGCCATTTTTAAGTTGAAGTAACGATGCGATGGCGAAATTCAATTACGCCGATCGCATCGGAACTCCAACCCGGCGTTTCTTGTTTTCTGGTTATAGAAAACAGAAACGCCGGCTTAAAGTGACAGTTAGGCTGGCGGATCACTGGATCCGCCAGCCTAACTCTTCATGAATCTGGCCCATACTGGAAACCCAGCATCCAATCAGCACTGGCAGCCAATGGCTGTGAGAACTGATGATCAGTCCCCCTGTCAGAACACAAAGGCAGTTTTTTTTTTTCGTTCAGCCCGCTGGGTGTGTATACCAGGCTAAAGAGAGGAATTCCCTTAATTTATGAGATTTCTTTTCAGGACAGGAAACAAAAGCAGATCTTCCATGGCAAATAGAAGATCTGCTTTATTGCCACACCAACCAAAAAAAAATCGTACCTCGACCCCAGATTTTCAAGTTTTCAGGAAATGGGCAGTAACACTCAGTCTCTGGGAGAGCTGAGAATTTAAATATCCCATAGCAGTGCAGTTCAGCTACTTCCCTTTGCCGTGAAAGGTCCACTTGAGGGGGCACCTCTATGGAATATAGATGGCAAAAATTCCATACTCTATCCAAGCCAAAAGAAAGTCACTTAATTTTCTGTATACATTCATACATATGGCATTCTGTCTAGAGGAGCAAAGATAACAAATGGAAGGTTCTTTCCTCACTAGCCCCTTGACAAAAATGCTGAAAAGACATAGTCGTTGAGTAGTAGACGTTGTGTACTAAGTCAGTAGTTCAGGTTTGCAGAAAACTGATGACTCTTCAACAGAGTCAGAGCAGGACTCTGACATCAATAGACTGCTCATCCTCCTATCTGAAGACAGTGGTGATTTATAGTCATTGAAGGCCAGACATGGTACACTATTGTTTTTTTTATTTTTATTTTGATGTTATTGTACCATAATGCAGATTTATAAATTTAGCTTGAAGTGAGTGAGTGAGTGAGTAACTTGTATAGCGCAACAAATGCGAACTTAATCGCCTCAAGGCGCTTTCCTTCCAGTGACGTCCTGATCCCTCAGAAGAGATGGGTCTTTAGTTTTTTCCTAAAAACCGGATGGTTTTCTTCCAGGCTGATGGTCGGGGGTAGAGCATTCCAGAGTCAAGGTCCTTGGACTGCAAATCTGCGTTCTCCCTTAGATTTGTAGCGGGATTTAGGGATTTGGAGAAGGTTTTGGTTGGTTGACCGGAGCACGCGGTTGGTGACGTAGGGTTTTATTTTCTCACTTAAGTATTGGGGGGCGTTTCCTTGTGTACATTTGTGAGTTAGGCAGAGTGTCTTGAAAGTCACCCGGTCCTTTACGGGCAGCCAGTGGAGGGCCCTCAAGACAGGGGAGATTGATTCCCACGTTTTTTTTCCTGCTACCAGTCTGGCTGCCGTATTCTGGACGACTTAAAGACGTGAGATCTGGTATTTTGGTAGTCCTAAGTAGAGGGAGTTTGCGTAGTCGAGTCGTGAGTTGATGATTGTTCCCACCACTACTGCGGTGTCTTCTTCCGGGATGAAGGGGACGAGTCTACGGTTGTCAAGTGGTTGTTAGTTTGCTGAATTACATATGCAATGGTTATAAATATATACAAAGAAATACATTAAATATAGTGAGATACAATGAGATTTATTTATACTGTCAAATCGAAAATCCACAACTTAGGCTGGGTTCACATTGGGAGCTCATGTGGAATGACGTGTGCAAATCAATGATTTCCTATTAGAGCCATCTTAAAGGGGTTGTAAAGGTTCCTTTTTTATTTTTCTAAATAGGTTCCTTTAGGCTAGTGCATTGTTGGTACACTTACCTTTTCCTTTGATTTCCCTTTTAAATGTTTTTCTTTCTTTGTATGGATTTCTCACTACCTGTTGCTCCTCAGTAAGCTTGCCCCCATCATCCGAGCCATTCTGGCTGGGGGTTAGTCAACCAGAACAGCTTACTGTGGAGGAACAGGAAGTGAGAAATTCAGACAAAGAAAAAAAACATTTAGAAGGGAAATCAAAGGAAAAGGTAAGTGAACCAACAATGCACTAGCTTAAAGGAACCTATTTAGAAAATAAAAAACAAACCTTTAAAACCCCTTTCACTGGTCATATCTGACTTTGAAAATGCTCCCTGCACTACTTTGGTCCGACCTTGATCCTACTTCAGCCCATTGAATATCATTGAACTTGATTCAAAGTAGGATCCTTTTCCTAACCATCCCACTCCTGACATCAGACATGGTGATTACAGCTGCAGTAAAATGAATTTATGTCACTCTGGGATTGTTTTGATTGGTCAAATGACAAGTCAGGCTATCTCAAAGTCAGAGCAAAATCTTATCTTGTTCATTTAGGTTGGATGGAAGTAGGACCGAAGTAGGACCGATGTTGCAGGGCAAAGTAGGATGACAGTTGTACAGCAGTCGTGTCGTACCAATGTGAATACGGCCTTACTTGTCGAATGCAACTGTGGGGTTGATTTGCTAGACCTGGAGAGTGCAAAATTAAGTGCAGCTGTGCATGGAAGCCAAGCAGCTTTTAAGTAAAAAAAAAACAAAAAACGGAAAGCCTAGGAGGAGCCATTCTACTAACTATCTGATGTTAGCACCACAATCTCTCCTGATGTGCTATTGTGTTCTGACAGGGGGATGGCTCCCCACCAAAACACTCTGGCAGACCTTTTTTGGTCATGTCCTATTGGCAGAAGCTGGCCAAACGGCTGGCTTCTGTTGGCCTGGCTGCCATATACACGGGCTGCATGTCAACCAGTTTTGACATTCGGTCCGTGTGTACTAGGCTTTAAGCTTTGACAATAAAACCTGGAAGCTCATTGGTTTCTATGCAGAGCTGCCTCAGATTTTACACTCTCCAGTTTTAGTAAATCAACCACTGTACTCCTAGTTTTCATGTTTAATATATAGAACTTTTAAATTCAATGTAATATTTCAGATGCATGACTTAAATTGAATATTATTTTAAAAAAAAATGAATTACCATAGCAGACGTCTAAACCTCAATGCCTGCTGCTTTTAAACATTGACAAAAGGAATTTTGACAAAAGAAAAATTTTACATATGGGTTACATAAAGGGTATGGCAAATGTATTTGATCAACTCTTAATAGAATGTCTTTACTGGAATGGAAGATCTCCATTACAAGAAGCAGAACAGTTATCCAGCAAGATGCCTGGCCCTTATTCAGCAATAGGACTCCATTGTGACATATTGGGGTTGATTTACCAAAGGCAATAGAATATTCCCTTAGTTTAGTGATTGTGGTGAAAATTCACTTTACAAAGATTATCCAATCATGTGCAAGGAAAATAAATAATAAAAAACAAAAAGACAGGATTTTTGCTTGCACGTTATTGGGTGACTGCAGAGCTTCACTTAATACACTAAGTAAAGGTAAAATTCTCCTGTATAATGAAATTTCTCTCAAAGTGAACAGTCTATTTGCCTTTAGTAAATCAACCCCATTGCATCTTATTGTAATTAAGAAAACAATCAAAGGACACATGTAACAACAGCACAATTCCCCTACCTTCCAACTCTCTGTGGATCGATGGGCCACTGGTAACAACACCCCTTTGTTCATCTTTTATATCGTAGGCAGTGACAAAATATAAGCTGGCAAAATGTGGCATCTTTTTGAATCTTTGTTTTATACGTAGATCAATGTGTACTTTGTACCCAATATTTAAAAATGTTATTAGTTTGTATTGCTTGTCCTCAAAGGGCTTTTGGCAGTATTACAATTCTTTATTACTAATGATAAATGTAATCATGATGTCAGTATAACTAGTTAAATGTATATCTGATCTTTATTCTGTCATACCTTGGGGGATAGCACCTTAGTTGGGGGGCAGCTTTGAGGTCTCTCTAATTGTCAGTCATGTGACCAATGCATTGGTTTTGTGATATTTGCCTAACTCACATTCAGACCAAGGGCTATCAGTTATATGACCAGAGATATGGGTTGGTCATGTGATCTCTGTCGATTCAGGAATAGTTAACAAGTAAGTGTCACTGGCTAAATAGTGGTGCTTCCTTCCAACAGAGAAAAGTGCTGGCATTTTAGTCATATGAAAACCTACCAGGACCCTATTCATTTAAAGAAAGTATTTCACAGCATCATTTAGTTATAGAAACATGATTTTTATATTAAAGCCATGTTAAATAGTTCTATTTAAAATAATCTTCCAAAGAAACAGAAATATTCCACTCAGTAAAATACAGTAACAGTGTGTGGGGATCTGTTGCCCTCTACTGTTTGATGCTAATATTGCATTTTTATGTACAATTAAGCATTAGCACTTCCTGTCCCTGCTAGGCCCACTTAAAAACCCCAGAAGGAACTATTATGCAAGTATTCCTATATTCTAATAGTTCAACTGCAGTTGCCCAAAGCTTCTTGGGTGTGTAACTGAATCCTTGTGACAGAGAGAGTATTTCTGTCCTATCGTTATTATCTCACAGTGCACAGTGCCAAATAGATAGGTCTGTGCTACTGTGTGTATGCAGTGGTCACCCTACTGAATATTAGAAGGTGAACCTGTTTATTGCAATAGAGTTTATATGCAGCACCTGTTATTTTAGTTAACCCTTTCACTTCCAGTCTGGAATTTAATAGTTTTTAGCTCAGGGCTTGATAACCAGCTAGAGTCATGTTAGGCAGCCCATGACCACTTCTGGTAGTTAGAGGTCCAGTTGCATGTCAGATTAGAGCAGAATAGATAGGCTGATCGTGAGTTCCAGTATGACACCATGGTTTCTGCTAGAGAATCTACATTCCAGGCTAGTTGGAGAAGCTCCCCATCATCACTGATCCTGTGTTCAGGGTTTCAGCACTAAGGCTCCATGTACACATAGCCTATTATGACTGCTGGCTGCGGGAAAATGCATACCCTTTTGTGGCCGGTGGTCAAAACATTCCTATTTTGAACGTGATTTTTCCGCATTCAGGAGAGGGAGGTTAAAGGAGGTTGAACCTCCCCTAACCACAGCAGCTTCTAAACTAAACGATCCTAAAAGCCTATGTGTACATGAACACATAGGGCCAGATTCACGTACCTGGGCGTATCTTTGTGTGGGCGTAGCGTATCTTCTTTACGCTACACCGCCGCAAGTTAGAGAGGCAAGTGCTGTATTCACAAAGCATTTGCTCCCTAAGTTATGGCGGCGTATCGTAAATGGGCCGGCGTAAGCCCGCGTAATTCAAAGTAGCAAGGCAGTGGGCGTGTTTTATTACAATGAACCGTGACCCCATGCAAATGATGGGCCGAACGAACGGTGCATGCGCCGTCTGTGGACGTATCCCAGTGCCCATGCTCAGAATCACCTACGACGTGTGAACCTACGCCCAGCCCTATTCAGGTACTACGTAAACGGCGTAAACGACGTAAATTTTGACGGCGTCGTTCCCTGGCCCATACCTTTGCATTAGCTGCGCCTCATATAGCAGGGGTAACTTTTCGCCGGACATAAGCCTTACGCAAAGCGCGTATATAAAGCGGCCGGGCGCATCTACGTTCGTGAATCGGCTTATCTTACTCATTTGCATATTTATAATGGGAACGCCGAATGTGTCCAGCGTAACTATGTGCCCACGATACGCCGGCGTAGGCAAGTTACGTTAGACGGCTGAAGCCATGTTTTTCGGTGTATGTCGCTTTGTGAATCGGCGCAAAGATGCGACGGCGCACATTTGAAATTACGGCGGCGTATCTGGAGATATGCCGGCGTAAATGCTTCCTGAATCTGGCCCATAGGCTTTTATGGAGTTGAATAAATTAAAACAGTAGGTGTGGCGCTGTTCTAAAAAAAAACACAAATACAGTACCAGGAATCTGAGTGCTCCAATGAATGGGGTTGAGTTTATGAGCGCTGGCAAAAAAAAGTCAAAAGATCCTAAACTCAAGTTTAGGAGCTGTAGTGTACATGAGCCCTTAGACATATGTGGCATCGTGATCATCCTTAGGGGCCCCTGCAACTGGACATTACTGAAAGATTAATCTGGAGGAATCTCTATTAATAACTATATACAAGTTATTTCTGGAAAGTATCCAGCCATGTAATATGAAAAATGCAGACAATTATTGAAGAGGATACAAGAAACATTGTCAATAAGACATAGGTAGCAAAAGCTGCAGAACAAATTTTGTCACAGCACATTTAATGCCAAGATCCTGCATCAAAATCTCAGACACAGTCGCTTTTGGAATCCCCAGATCAGCTTCTAGTTCTGTCAGTCACCGATCTTTGTTGATTGCAGTCCGTACACATTCAACATTCTTAGGTGTTCTGCTTGTAGGCCTTCCAGAATGTGGCTCACTTTCAACAGATTTTTGTCCTTTTTTTTTAAGCATTTGTGCCACACTTTTATATGTGCTGCACTCATTGCATCATCTCAATAAGCATTCTGAATCATCCCAATAGTTTCCACAGAGGAATGTTTAAGCTTAATGCAAAATTTGATGCAGATTCCTTGCTGTACTCAATCAGTCATTCTGAATGTGAATGCCATGTAGTACACATGCTCACTCAAAGGCATCTAATGGCCCCACTGACTAGTACAGTGAAGTCGACATTGTTCACACATGCATTCCAATCTACTCTAATTGCTTGCCGGGTTACATCGATGTCCTGAAAACTGCTCTTGATATATTAACAAAGGCTAAATACATTCCAAACAGTTTGGTCTAACTGCAATACACCATTTCATCAGTAGGCAACAATGCAGATAAAATCAAAAACTGCAGGTCTCCTCCTAGAAAAGATTGTATTCCTACACATATTACTACACAGAGGCATCCTCTTTAACCCGCCCCATCTATGGCAGAATATAATAAGCATACCCATTTAGGCTCCATTCACATCTGAGCGACAAAACGCCGGACGCCCGTCGCGCTTGTCGCTCGAGATGTGAAATAACATTGCGGTCTATGGAGACTGTTCACATCTCCACGCCTGTCACCTGAAAAAAAGTCCCGGACCCTTTTTTTCAGGCGACATTGGCGTTCGCTCATAGACCGCAATGTTAAAGAAAAAAAAAAAAAAAAGTTTCATCTACAGGCGGCAAGATAAGCCGCGTACGCGGCGTATCTTGTCGCCTAGGTGTGAATGCAACCTTATGGTACTACTTGCTTGTCCTAAATTGGTAAATTATAAATCTTCAGTAATTTATTAGCGTTACACTAATATGATTATACTAACCTTGTAAATAAGCAGACATAGAAAAGAACATAAAATATAGAAACACACAATTATAAATAAAAGATCATTATTTCCTTAATTATATTTGACTTGGGGGTTTGAGATACAAACAGATTTCTTCCTGTAATTGCAACGATGAAGATACTGACGATGACTGGAACTACCACCAAACTGGGTACCAAATTAACAAATGTTTGAAAACATCAAACTTGAAGTGTAAGAGCTGCGTGACACTTATTTAGGCTGTATATGGTTAACAAGAAGGTTATGGAAACCTACAGTATGTTTTATGCATAGGATTTTCATGGCTTATCATGGGTAATAAACAGCTAAGAATGTATTCTGATCTTTTCATATCTACACTGTCAGATAATAGCAGCGAATCAATTTCACCATGACCTTAGGTTATCCGGTCACATGTTAGTTTATCTGTAAAATGCTACATTATTGTTTACTACATGACTTAAACATCTGCACAACTGTTCATCTCTGGAAATCCTCCCAAATCACCAGACTGATGGACAAAACACTGAAAGATAACTGAAGTGTATCTAGTAATATCCACTACACATTATTCAATTAAAAAGATGTTTCTAAAAATATTATTAATGATGTAAAAATAATAATAATATTAACAACAATAATTACGATAACAATAGCAACAACCATAACAGGACAAATAATACGGTTCCAAGGGAACCTTTTAACCACTTTAAGATTGCCCACCGCACACATATATATACAGATACTGTGGAAACGTGCATGCCTGATGCTCTCCGCGGGAGCACCCGTGAGGGCCAGGCAGACTGCCAATGTAAACAAGACGGATCCCCCTTCTGACAGGTGACATCATGGAGATCTGCTATTCCTAGTGATCAGAAACAGCGATCTCTGTGTTGTCCCAGTAAGCCCAGCCCCCACACAGTTAGAACACACCCAGGGAACACAGTTAACTCCTTGATCACCACCTAGTGTTAACCTCATTCCCTGCCAGTGTCATTTATACATTGATCAGTGCATTTTGTTTAGCACTGATCTCTGTAATAATGTCACTGGACTCCAAAAAGTGTCACTTGGGGTCAGATTTGTCGCCACTAAAAATCGCAGATTGCCACCATTAGCATTAAGAACATTTAAAAAAAAGTCTATCTCCTATTTTGTAGACCCTATAACTTTTGTGCAATCAATATACGCCTATTGCAATTTTTTTACCAAAATTTAGTAGCAAAATACATATTGGCCTAAACTGATGATTTTTTTTATATAATTTTTTTTTTTTGATATGTATTATAGCATAAAGTCAAAATATATATATTTTTTCAAATGGTATTGGTAGCATAATTATAATGTGGATGTATGTTCCTTGCTAAATAATATTATTTTTATCACGTTGTTATGGGTAAAGTTCCGATTCAAATTACAAAAGAAAACTTTTTTGGCAAATCAACTCACCCTTCAACCTGGATCTCTCTGAATGGCTGCACTCAGTATCTCAGTGCTGATACTGGTGGAAGCAAGGATCCCCAGGGGATAGTTAGGCAGTGGATCTACTGCCTGTAGCCATTAGTGGGTAAAGCTGAGCTCCAATCAAACAGCTAAATACATTAATGAAATACATATGGGATCTGTTTTATCCCAAAAACATTGCTAACTTTCTTAAAGCGGAGGTCCACCCAATTTAAAAAAAAAAAAGCCAGCAGCTACAAATACTGCAGCTGCTGACTTTTAATAAATGGACACTTACCTGTCCAGTGCGCCCACGATGTCGGCAGCTGAGGCGGAGCAATCACTCGTCTCTCGGCTACCCCTCCGCCATCCTCTGTGAGAGAATCAGGAAGTGAAGCATTGAGGCTTCTCTTCCTGGTTCCCTACCGCGCCCTCACTGGTCCCTGCTGTCTCCTGGGAGCAGTGTGTTTCCCAGAAGACAGCGGGGGGGGGGGGGACGCGAAGGGGCATGACTCTTGTGGTAGTCTATTCCCGGAAGTGGGTGCAAATACCTGTATTATACAGGTATCTGTACCCCTCCCCTTTCGTGTGGACCTCTGCTTTAAGAAAGACATGTAAGTGTTCTTACAGTCATGATCCTTTGTATCAATGCACTACATTAGTCACTGCCCTAGAACAAGTATGCAACTAGTTAAAGGGTTATTAAAGGAAAAAAAAATGTTTCCTTTAAAATAACAAACATGTTATACTTACCTCCACTTTGCAGTTCGTTTTCCACAGAGTGGCCCTGATCCACGTCTTCTGGGGTCCCTCTGCGGCTGTCTCTGGTCCTCCCCACAAGTACTGACCACAGTCATGCGAGAGCTTGCATGATGGTGAGTAATTGCGCGTGCACTCCCATGATACAGCGAGCGGCCACAGCCGCTCACTGTATCACTTGGCCCCGCCCCTCGGCACACCGCGTCACTGGATGTGATTGACAGCAGTGCCAGCCAATGGCTGCGCTGCTCTCAATCCATCCGCTCTAGCCAATCAGCGACCAGGCTGAGCGGCGAAGAGGATCTCTCTGGACCGAGCACGGGACTTTCGAGGGGTCAGGTAAGTATAACGGGGGCTCTAGGGGGGCCGGCAGCATCAGATGTTTTTTCACTTTAATGCATAGATTGCATTAAGGTGATTTTTTTTTTACTTTACCACGCCTTTAAGTAATAGGCAGTGGTCTAATATGCAGACTGGTTTAGAGTTAGGGACGCTGAAATAAAAAAAAGACTTAGCATGAGCGTCATGCAAAGTATAATTTTCAGAAGGTAGTCAGCAGGGGCAGCCCATATTGTTCATGTTATTTTATAATGACATGTTATTGCAGCTATTTGCTACACTCATTTTGTCAGCAATATACCACTAGTGTGACATTCACTATACACTTTGTAGCTTTCCGCTGAGTCTTGCTAAATGATAGTATAGGAAGCCTACTGATGTCTTGCATTTTCTGTAAATATATTCAATGCAAAGGATCAGGTTGATAAGACAGGGTAAATTTATAGTGCATCACAGTATGTTTCTCTCTTTCATGTCAAGTAGGTCTCATGATTTCATAAACTAGTGACAAATGTAGGCGTAATAAATCCCTACCAAAGATATATGAGACACAAGCCACAAAGTAATGTACGATTGATGACTTTTCCTTCCTACTGAACTTGTAACCCCCTTCCCCTGTAGATATATGACCAAGATGGGACACTACAGCATTTCATTGATGGAGGAGAACCAAGTAAGTCAAGCTGGATGAGGTACGTCCGATGCGCCAGGCACTGTGGGGAGCAGAATCTGACTGTTGTTCAATACAGGTAATGTTTTCCAATTCCTTAAAATACTTTTACATACATAGGAAACACTGGGATTGATTTACTAAAACTGAGTGCGAGTTGCAGCTGTGCATGGTAACCAATCAGCTTTTTCAGCTTGTTCATTTAAGCTTTGACAAAACAAAACTGGATTCTGATTGGTTTCTATGCAGCGCTGCACCAGATTATGTATATATATATATATATATATATATATATATATATATATATATATATATATATATATATATATATATATCACAACAATCTGCAGCCCATTGTACCTGGTGAAGAATCATTATGAGATTTGAAAGTAACTTTTGTCTTTTAATGATTTTGCTCTCATTAGTTTTAAAATTGCTGCAAATTCTTATAGATTTTCTATTTAACTCACAACTGTTGGGTTAGTTGTGCTTTGTTTGCACCAAACACAAGAAGGAATAAGTAGTGCCTATATGTGGTACAGTTGTATACTGTAAAAGTTATATTATATTTCACCTGCTTTGATGCTATTTTAGAGGAACATTTTCACATTTTTGGCAAATTAAAATGTTTGTAAATTTATTTATATTACTGCTATTTTATTCAATTTTTATGATTTGTATAACATTTTTATTGAAACGAACATTTAATAAAGAGCACTTTCCATGAGTTTTTATTTCTTTTTTTTTTCCAAAATAAAAAGCATAACCCCTATAAGTATAAATACATCCAAAGTATCAGAAATATTCCAGGATGATCTCTAGCAAATGTCAAGGAAGGAGGAGATAACTGGAATTAAGAGTAATACCTATTCCAATTTGCATACAAGCATAGGAGTAAAGGTCATTGTTGCACAGAGAAATGTGAATTGAGCATCAGCGATAAGTTAAAGGACCCTTATATGTGTAAGGCAGTAGTCAAGTCTACTTTACAAAAGGAGGAGAGAGAAACATATTAATAGGACCTCCCTGGTGAGGGAACCCAGTAAGTAGAAGAAAAAAGCTTGGTGGCAGAAAGGGAAGTAAAAAAGAAGAGGAAAATAAAGGATGTCAAGGGCACCAAAGCCAGAGCCCTAGGACCCTGGGTCCTACAGCAATGTGAAATTGCTGCAGTCATGGATGGGAGGATGTGTTGTATCCGCGGAGTCCATATTTTTAAGATTTTTTTGCTGTGTATCAAGGAGAATGCTGGTAAGCTTTTTATAAATGAAGAAAGTGCCAAACCCCAGTGAAGGAAACAAAATGCTGTTTCCAAGCTCTTGCACTAGTTTGTTTGGCTGGTAATAAAACATACTTGCTAATTTAAATTAGTTTAAGTGTAGTAGGACATGCAAATGGTCTCCAGTTAAGGGACATGTCCAGAATGTTCTGGAGAAAGATGGGTAGAGGTGTGCTAAACAAAATGGGGCCATATACCACCTCGAGGTGGTCTTAAAAGCTGATTCAAATGTGAGTATATTGATGGAGCATGAAGCTAATGAGGACCAGATTTGTGTTCAGTCCTCCCTCTCTTGGGTGCCTTTGAGGTCCTGTTCCCACTTGGCAAAGCAGGTGTGACTGTTGGGGCTTATGTTCAATTGTAAATAGATAATGGAAATAAGCCTAGAAAAGATAAGATAAGAAAAGATAAGAAAAGACAAATATACTAAAATATTGAGAGTTGTGATGATAGGTATTTATTGGAGAGTATAGTGGTTAGCCAATACCTAATTGGCAAATAAAGAAAAAGTTTGAAGGGCGGGGCCTGATACTTGTCTCGGTTTTCTGCCTAGTTGTAAACAGAGCGACTGTTGGAATTTGTGAGGAAGCCATGAAATGTACTGGGGGATTGTAGGAAAAGGGGCTTGTGTAGCGAGATTAAATTGCTGGAGTACTTAAGGGTGTCCCAGGTTCAGAGTGTATGTCTCATTAGGGGGCTTATAGATGCAGGCCTAGGGGCATATTGTGCAGTATATTGAGAGGTCAATGGAGTGATCTGTGCAGCTGGAAAATATTTGGTAATATTTGGAAAACCCAAGCCTCTTTGTTTCTTACGTATAATCGTTATAGTGTATGCTTTGAAACGTGTGTTTTTTGTCAGTCCAAACAAATTTCAAAAAATGCTTTAGAAAGCAAACAGAATATTGGCATGCATTAAAAAGGGGATTAACTCCAGGGATAAAGCAATAATTCTACCACTCTACAAGACTCTGGTCCGGCCTCCTCTGGAGTATGCTAGTTCTGGGCACCAGTCCTCAGGAAGGATGTACTGAAGATGAAGCGAGTACATAGAAGGGCAACAAAGCTAATAAAGGGTCTGGAGGATATTAGTTATGAGGAAAGGTTGCGAGCACTGAACGTATTCTCTCTGAAGAAGCGATGCTTGAGAGGGGATATGATTTCAATTTTACAAATACCACACTGGTGACCCCCATACAACTTTTTTGCGGAAGGGAATTTAATAAGACACATGGCCACTAACGAAAATTAGAAGAACAGAGGTTTAACCTTAAACTGCATAGAGGGTTCTTTACTGTGAGAGCGGCAAGGATGTGGAATTCCCTTCCACAGGCAGTGGTTTCAGAGGGGGGCATCGATAGTTTAAAAAACTATTAGATAAGCACCTGAACGACCGTAATATTCAGGTGTATATACAATATATTACTGACCTATAATCACACATATAGGTTGGACTTGATGGACTTGTGTTTTTTTTCAACCTCACCTACTGTGTAACTATGTAACTATGATTCTGGAAGGATTTGAGAGTGTAGGAAGGAACTGGGACATGGAGAGGGCAAAATAGATATAGAACTTTTGGAAGAATTGTAATTTTTGCAAAGTTTATTTGCCCAACGCACGAAAGGTAGAGACAAGACCAAGACAAGAGTAGAGCCTTTAGGAACTAAAAAGTACAGGGTGCGGTATGAACAAGTTAAGAGGATTCAGTATAGGGTTCTTTCAAGCTTCAGAGTGTACAGTGCATTCAAGGCTGCCTAATAAGAAAGTCCAGTACTAGCTCTGTACTTGTTGACTGCCCCTGGAGGCTAAAAAGCTTAGGAGAAAAGATTTGTTCTTTTCGAATGCATATGTAATTTGAGAGGAACATTCATAGTAAGTATAAAAAAATAATGCATTCATTATAAAGTAAACCCACCTTCCAGAATACCAGGATAGACACAAAGCTAATGTGCAGACCACCATGAACAACACATATTGATTTCTACGTTTGTGGCTCTCAAAAATATTTATTAATTCCACACCAGGAGTGGTACAACATATGCCTGGTGAAAAGTTCATCAATTTCTATCTGCACTTCGGATTATGATATTCTTGCAGAAGCAAATCCAATTGACCTTCTAGCAAACCAGCTAAACGCATAGTTTAAATTCATATACTGTGGCTGTGCTGTTTTATCATCCACAAGATTTGTATTTCTATTCTGATTACTATTCTGATTTACACACCTCATAGTCATGCAGGTGACATTTTATTTCCTGCATCAGCAAAATAGCTTCTTATGCCACCTCTTCATCTCAATGTTACACATTGGACAGTTTGTTATCATAACCCCTGTCCAATATTCAGAGAGGAGATCCATGAAGAAATAAAGCTAAGCCAGGAAGTGATTACCTGCGAACAGTTTGTGTGAACTTTAGAACCCCGTTAAAGTCTATGGGACTCGAACGTTTGTAATATAAAGTGCTAATTTTAAAGGCTAATATGCAAGTTATTGTCCTAAAAAGTGTTTGGGGACCTGGGTCCTGCAACAGGGGACATGTATCAATGCAAAAAAAGTTTTAAAAACAGACTTCTTTTCGGGAGCAGTGAATTAAACCACTAGCCGACCAACCGCCGCAGTTATAGGTATACGCCATTTCGCATTTCAACCATTAGGGGCGCGTGAAACAGAAAAAAGCCCCCAGTAATAATAACAACAACAAAAAAAAAAAGCAGCAAAGGGGTTGATAGCAATCAAAATTAAAGTGCTGTTCCCTAACTGACCATAATCTCTCTATGCAGTTTGTTAGCTTTACTTACAACAGTGAAAGGTCTGATTTAATCAAAACCCCCTTTATTGGCCCTCATAAGCTCGTTGCCAATGTCAAAAGGCTATGCAGTGCATACCTGCAAGATTCCCCTTTAATACATGGTAGCGGCAAACTGGAACCTCCTCCTTAATTACAAACCATATGGCACAAAAAGCAATAACTGTGCCAGTGAAAACATGTTTCTATCAGACAAAATCTGTTACATATATAAGCTATATATAATTCTACCATAACCGAGTCGGAAAATAGAAGCAAATACATAGTATATAGCGTCTTTTTACACATCTGGGTGATTGAAGGGAAGATGAGGAGGCCATATTGAAAAACAACCTAATATACACACTATAAGCATGTCTCTAAAGACCAATATAATAACATTAATATGTTGGCAATATTATAGTAAATAATATAACGAAAGACATTTTGAAAAAGCAAAATGATCCTTAGAAAATGAGTGCCGAAAATGAAATCATTTACATGGGTCGGACATTTTTACAGCACTTTTTAAATCCTGATGAGATGTTAACAACTCTGTATAGCACAGTTTCAGATGTTTCAGCTTTCAATGCAATGAACCATGAAAATTAAATAAACTCTTTTCAGTTACCAACGAAAGTAGCTCTCTGGGTAGGGAACACTTTAGGCATCGGCCTATTTTTACATTGTCCAAAGTTGTCCTTTTCACAAAAAGTCAGCTGGTTTGAATTCCCTGTGTTATGATGTCTAATATCTAAATGGAATTTTCTTCAAAGAGCTGTGTGATTGATTGACCCTCGGTTGAACGTTTTGTTTTTATTTTGAGGCTGACAATAATGTCCGTTGGCATGTGTTCTACTTCAACAGCGTTAGGACGCCATGAAGCTATCTTTATGAGTCATCCAACCACAATACTAAATACATGTCAGCAAAGGAAATATTATCCGAAATGAGAAAAATCCCTTTGATGTACTTCACCATGCAGAGAGTTGTGCGAGTTTTGGACGCATTATCTACTTGGAAGAAATGGTGAATGCTTACACTATTTTTTAGCCTACCCCAACCCTCTGGGACCACCCATTGCTGCTTGAAAACAGTTCTGCTCTTTCAGCAGCAAACTGTGTCATTTGGTTTTTAGTACATTCGCTTGCTACTCCGCTTTGTTTATGTTAGAAAGAGCCAAAGTGAAAGATGAAATGTTTGCAATGGTGAAGTACAAAGTCGACTTGATTTTTCTCAGCTTTGAGAACTTACTATTGATTTTTTTTTTAATCTGCAGTGAGAGAATTTTCATTGCGGCCGTCAACGGGTGGAAGTTTATGGAGGGAAAACAAAAACAGTCCAAACTGAGAGTTTCTGTCAGAAATTCATAGAAAGCGATAGTTCTGCTTAGCCAGCAGAGCCCTCGCGAGAAAAAAAATGGCTGTAAATAGAGAGAATAACAAGATAAATGAAAGTTTTGCAGCTGCAAGTAAAATATTGAGAATCTGCACTTTTCTATTGATCTTTATGATCCCGTTGCCAAGAGGCAGTTTGTGGTGACAAAATATGTTGACAACTGCATATCTCACACGGGTGAAAAATGTAGAATCGGACTCCCATATGTCCACACTGTAACACTACAGACAAATTGTCCTGTTACAGATAATTCTTTATGGAAGGGCTGTTAAGTTATATGAAGTAGTTTTATTTCTCTCCAAAAACTTCAAGCTAATATTTTTAGCTGTAATTGGGAAATTTTCTCCTGATAAATGTTATATTTTTCTGCTATACAAGTCTGTAGTTTTTTTCAAAAGATGGATTAAGAAACAACTTTTTGAGAAGCCTTGTAGCTGTACCAGAATAGAAAATAACAACAAGATTTATTTTACACAGAGATTATTTACAATTTTGAAGCTGCCATTAATCTGAGACTAATTTTTACCTGTTGTATGCCTTTTGCTTCTGATGTTGGATTTGACTTACCGTTCATACCTTATTTACCTGTGTCTTGATATGATGATGACCTTTAGAATTGGCTTTGTTCCAGATCTTTTCAATAAGAATATTGAAATATAAAATGTTGAAGCTGTAGATGGAAACTAAAGTTGTATACATTACAAATAATTTTAAACTTAAAGCAGAAAGAAAATCAACGTGTGCCTAGATGTGCAACTAGCACACACTCACCTTATGGTACACTAAGGCCGCGTACACACGATCAGTCCATCCGATGAGAACGGTTCGAAGGACTGAAGCTAACTGATGGTCTGATGTGCCTACACACCATCGGTTAAAAAAAACGTTCGTATCAGAACTCGGTGACGTAAAACACAACGACGTGCTGAAAAAAATGAAGTTCAATGCTTCCAAGCATGCGTCGACTTAATTCTGATCATGCGCTTTTGCATACTAACGATCAGTTTTGACCTATCGGTTAGGCGTCCATCGGTTAAATTTTAAAGCAAGTTCTCTTTTTTTTTGACCGAAGGATAACTGACCGATGGGGCCCACACACGATCGGTTTGGACCGATGAAACGGACCTTCAGTCCGTTTTCATTGGTTTTGACTGACCGTGTGTACGCGGCCTTAGTTTCACTTACAGTACCTGTCAGTGGAACCTCCTATAGGGCTCAGATCACTGCTTCTTCCAACGCCACCAACGCCATCTCCCTCACCTTCTCTTTCAGTTGCCTAGGTGCTTCTCTTCAACCAATGGATGACCACAGATGATGTAACTTCTGTGCATGCATTGTGTAGTGTACATTGCCTCTTGCAATTTTTCAAAGAAGGGATTTTGTTACACTTTAAAGTAGAACTGTGGCCAGGCCATAGACATTTAAATATTTCCATATTCTTAACAAGCAGTGAATAAACTTTAAAACATACCCTCAACTACCTATGTAGTTTCAGCCACTTTGAAGCCAATGTGGATCATCAAATTTCACAAGCAGTAAAGTCTTTAAGTTAGGTCCCAGCATTCTGCTGAGATGAGGTTAGTCGGACTGCTGTTCTCACACACAAGCAGCAGCCCTGCTCACCGACATGACCCCCTGAACATTGCTCTTCATAATAGTGATGTTGATTAGAGCAGTGTTCAGCAAGGCATGCCAGACCACAGAAGAGTCAGATGTCTGCATGAGTGTGAGAGCTGCAATCCAACTATCCTATGTGCTGACAGCACACAGTTTTTAACCCTTGATGCACTACTTAATTGATAATAATAAATGTAAAAAAGAAGCATAAGAATAACTGTAAATGCAGCCTGCATTACAGTAATAAATTAGGAGGATTCAATTGAGATTTAAACAGAAACTATAATTTCTGGGTCAATTTTATTTTAACCACTTTATCCCCAGGGCAATTATGGCATTACTTACATACATGTAAGAATGAGCAAATTACTTAGAACCCCCAAACATTATATATTTTTCTTAAGCATAAGCCCTGGAGAAAAAAATGGTGGATTTTTTTTGCCACACAATATTTGTGCAGCAATTTTTCGAATGCAAAGTTTTTGAAAAAGATACATTTTAATGAATTTTAGTGTACCCAAACACAATATAATACCTACTTTTTGGTCAAAGAAAAAAGTTGATATTATGCTGAGTTAATAGATACCAAACAAATCTTGCTACAAAATTGTGTACACCCATGGTACAGCGACAAACTACTGTACATTAAATTATCCATAAGCAACGCTATAACAGCCTTTAGAGCAGGGGTCTCAAACTGGCCAGCCTCCGGCTGTTTTGCGAAACGACAAGTCCCATCATGCCTCTGCCTGTGGGAGTCATGCTTGTAACTGTCAGCCTTGCATTGCCTCATGGGCATTGCAACAGCTGGAGGGCCGCCAGTTTGAGACCCCTGCTTTATAGTGTATCTATTTAGAGCTACACAGGAAGTCTAGCTGCACAGGAGGTCTAGCCCTAGAATTACTGCACTCGCTCTGACGTTCATGATGATAACTCACATGTGTGAAATAATTTCAGTTTACATACTACTGGGAGATCTATGTGCATGTTCACCTTTGCGCGTGAGCATGGGAAGTCTTGGGGCTTTACTTTTTTAATGTATTTAGTTTTTTCTTTTATTACATTGTTTTACACTATACCCTTATTTAATTTTTCATCAACTTTATGCTATCACAAGGGATGGACAATATGGCCCTCTTTATGGAGAGAGCTGGGGTCTATTAGACCCCAGCTCTCTCCTGTAACACTGTCATTACTAAAGATAACAAAGTAATACCTTTATCATTATTTTAGGAAAAACAAGGCTTTCTTTTGGTGATATTGTGTTTAAAAAAATATTCAATTTTCATGCAATCTATAGACAAAAAGCATAAAATCAAAAACACACTTTTTTTTCCGAATTGATCAGTGTTATTTTAAAGAAAATTCAACCCTTAAGATGTTTTACACTATCTAGCACTTTATGTTTTATTTGGATCTGGCTATATGGTAGCTGTATGGGTGAAGTTCTCTAGATACTGTTCCTGTTGTGGTTCCTTTACACATCCCCTGTTGATGATCTCTACCAGGACTTATACATCAAGCCTGTCTGACCCTTCGTAATAAAGAGTCCAGGCTCTCTGGTAAGAGTCCAACTTATTGATGTGACGGCATACTCACTTGGTGAAGGGATTGGATGCACATTATCTACAGTCGAATTACAGAGTTTGCTATTTTGACCACTGTAAACCATTTGAAAGACTGATTTTCTTTTGGACTGTTTTATCCATTTTTTTATATTTTAATATTTTTTTATATAATGATCACTTTTAGCGCAACACATTTTTTTTGTTATTTTATGAAAATGTCCCACATTTGTGGTGCTGCTTATTTGACATTGAAAAATTCTTCACATGCGCAGTATTATATATTTGTATAAAACTATAACTTGTACTGTTTAGAATTTCACAAAAATTATGATTCTAGTACAAAGCATTGCAAATTTATTTATAAATATATGTCCTGTTTAGAATTTCACAAAAATGATGATTCTAGTACAAAGCATCACAATTTTTTTAGAAATATAATAAAGACTTTTTTCTATTTTTTAATGCAACACTAAAAAAGTGGAATAAAAACAGAAATAATGGTTAGAATAACAGAAATAAAAGAAAAATATTAGCTTCAAAAAGTAGGATATGAGTTATTGATGGTTGATTAGGGTAAAATAAAGGTTCAAAGGGGATTAAATAGAAAAATCTTGTTTTTATTTAAAGCACATAAATACCAGTGTACAATAAAATGCAGTCAATCAGAAAAGGTAGAAGCCTACGTAAATCAAAAACCATAAGACAATGCAGGAGAGGTTGATTTATTACAGGCAGATATACTGTGAACTGCAAGGGCAGTTGCACTAGATCTGAAGGGAAACTCTGAAATGAGGGGAAGCTCTGCTGATTTCTATCATTCAACCGTGTGAAAGTAAAGAAATAAAAAAATTCTTGCATGTGATTGAGTATTCTTTGCAAAGTAAAGCTTTACCTAACTTACTATGCTCTGGAGTGCATTTGCAGCGCACAGTATTAACAGTGTCATAGATATGACTGCACATGATGACCAACAGCACAAGGTACAGGAGGTAAAACAAACTACCAATACATGACTGCAAAATACATATAGTATTCAGGGAAAACACACTGCAAAGGCATGAGAACAGGACTCCTCAAAACTGTAAACAGAAGAATCGCATGCTCCCATGGCCCTAGATGCCCTAGGGGGCCCAAAGGAATGGGTGTAGCAGGCTTGGATGGAGGTAGGGAAGATAAGGAAAAGAGGGGGGGGTGCACAGGAAAAGGAAAAAGGTCAGGAAAAGAAATAGAAGGGCGTAGCAGAAGCCTAGGCTGGTACATTGGGAATGTGAGGGTAGGAAGAGAGCAGAGGGGAACAAAGGGAAAGGGAGAAAGAAGAAGAAGAGGAGGAAGAGAGAGATGAAAAAGGGGAGCACCAGGAAACACATGGCTTGGTATAAGAATTCCACCAGCACCAGATAGTCATCAGTGTTAAGAAAGTCAAACCAGTAAAACAATGCCATTTAGAATCATTTGTCTGTGCCCCTAAAAGAACTAATGAGATCCTCAATGGTTTTAATATTATTAACTTTAGTACATAAAAGCCACGGGTCTGATATACAGGCCTGGTATACAGGCCTAAGCTGCATTGGGCAGATAAATGATAATGCCAGATCTAAAAGAAAAAGTAACCTGGAGTAATCTGAAGATTAACTGGGTGGACCTGATTCTAGAAATGTGTGGGTTTGGGGCATAACCAGGAGGTTTGTAAAAGATCACAAGGTGATTCACTACATCTCCAACACTGTTTCAAAGTCAGTGGGAACATCGGATGGATGGTATGATGGATTCTATACTACTGGTTTATCATTTTCCTGCTATTTGTTATTTATAGAGGATTTAAGAGATTAGGTGAGGTTTGGACCTCTCATCCTTTGTAAATATATGGAGATCTTGTTCCCACTTATCCAGGAAAGATGAAGAAATCCCAGATTAAAGACTTTGTAGCAAAGGGAAAGATAATTTTCCAGTCAAATCCTTGGACACACATTCCTGTTTAAAGAAAGTAAGGGACCAGTAGAGGTCAGGACTGAAGGCAGAGAGGCCCAAAAACATATCAGCTGCCTCCAGCACCAATGACCCATAGTCAAAGAAAGAGAGCAGAAGGAGACGCTGCCCTCGTGCACAACACTGAACCGAGATCGGGCTATAGTGGGGTGAGGAAAGGGTTCCTCTGCAACAGAACGTTTTTTATCTTAACCCGTTCCCGACTGTCTCACGCAGATAAATTGCGGCAGAATGGCTCTCCTGGGCAAAATTTGTATGGGTACGTCCTTACCTTTAGTGGCCACCAGAGGAAGTGCACGCCCGCTGCTCAGTGGGGTGCCCCATGCGCGTGGCCGGCAGGCACGGTTGCTGCCGGCCATGTGCAATCGCATGCATGAGCGCCAACACAGAGATTTGTGTGTGTATACAGGGATTTGTGTGTGTATACACACAAATCCCTGTTCTGTCAGGGCAGAGCTAAGTAGGAACGACAATATGTCTCCTCCCCTTGTTAGTCCTATCCCCATACATTTAGAACACAGACTGAGGGAACACATTTAACCCCTTGATCGCTTGCTAGTGTTAACCCCTTCCCTGCCAGTGACATTTACATAGTAATCAGTGCATTTTTATAGCACTGATCGCTGTATAAATGTCAATGGTCCCAAAAATGTGTGAAAAGTGTCCGATCTGTCCGTCCCAATGTCGCAGTACCGCTAAAAATTGCAGATCACTGCCATTACTAGAAAAAAAAATGCCAATATATCTTTCCCATAGTTTGTAGACACTATAACTTTTGCACAAACCATGTGTTTTTAAAAACAAATTGGGGATATTTATTATAGCAAAACGTAAAAAATATATATATATTTTTTTAAATCATTGCTCTTTTTTTGTTTATAGCACAAAAAATAAAAACCGCAGAGGTGATCAAATACAATGCAAATTTTGTTTGGGTACAGCATTGCATGACTGAATAGTTGTCAGTTAAAGCGACGCAGTGCCAAACTGTAAAAAGTGCTCTGGTCAGAAAGGGGATAAAATCTTCCGGGCTGAAGTGGTTAATGCATGTTCCAGAAACAGAACCTCTTTACATCACAATTAGCTGTAATAGTTGCTGTATTTGCAAATCTTTGCTAATCTTTATTTGCTGTCTGTATTATTTAATATTTTATTGTCTTTTCCTTACAAAATAGTTTGACAATCAAAAGATATCTGTATTTAAACGTATTCTTGTTTATATATCACACAGAACATCAAGACTGTCGGGAGTAAATAGTTCAACAATGATTGATTTTCTGTTCTCTTACCAGATCCAGCATATTCTACAGAGCTTGTATTGACATTCCCCGTGGCACGGAACTGCTGGTGTGGTACAATGACAGCTACACGTCGTTCTTTGGGATTCCATTGCAGTGCATTGCTCAGGATGAAAACTGTAAGGAGCTGGCATCACTGATATCACTATGCATTCCTTGATTATATTTTGAGTGTGCAAATTGCTTATTTGCCATGTAAGAAAGCCATTGACAATCTAATGTTAAGCCATATTTAATTTTGTCTACCCTGGGTAATTTTCCTAATCAGGGTGTATTGAGGCGCCATTTTTTTTTGCATGTGTGTTTTTCAGTGTTTTATTAAAGTATGTAAGGGGTAAAAAAAATAGATGCATATCAAGGGCCAGGATCGTTCCCTTGCTCTTTTTTATAGATTATTATTTTGGGCATTACACATCTAATAATAACTGTCTGTAATATGCCTGTGAGGAAGCATCACTTACTGAATATGCACTCCTCCTCATGGTGTTGCTATACAGGAGAAAGCTTCAATTTCTATAGCAGACTCCAGTCAAGGTCACTATATGGAGGTTCAGATATTATCTGTGCTACAAGAGAGGACAACCCTAGCAAGACTTATGGACAGTTGTATCTATTGTACTCAACTACATGTTACCAGAGCTTATAGGAAATCAGGATACTTAACATATGCATTATGAAGGGAGAGATTTAATATGTGAATTGGAGGTATTAAAAAATGACTCTGCAAAGAAAACATAACGCCAATGTAATATTAGGAAATATGTCTCTGTGTGCAAAGCAAAATTTGGACCCAGATTCAATAAAACCTCACAAACCAGAGTCAGAAGACATCAACTGATTGAAGAATCAATGTATTAAAAAACAATGTAATAGTGAAGAATTAACCTCAGATCTTTTAGGTTCATCATTTTGTACATAAATAGCAAAACAAGGTCAAGAGCTTATAAGGATTTTACAGGGACTTTAGAGCATGGAAGAAAATAGGTAACAATTACATTTAGATGAATCCATACTCCTTTCTGTTTATACCAACTGCTATCATTCACGTAACAAAACAGCAAATTAAGGAGTCAGTACACACAAACCTGATATTTTAATTTTATGTAGATGTTGGTGAATTATATAGTATGCTGATTTTTATCTTTTGGAGAGTTATTGGTGAGATTTTTACAGTTGAGTTCTTGGATCCACACTATGGTCTGGTCATTGCACATTGCGTTTCCACTCTCTGTGTTGGATTTTTGGTTTAATTATTTTACTGAGAATGCAACAGATGGAATGGGAACACTATACCATCTTGGGAGGGACACAAATATCAAGGCAGACACTAATAGAGGTTACAATGTTAGAAGGTAGAGCTTGTTGCCGGACTCCTTAAGATATACAAGTTGACACAGGTTGATTTTGACCACTAGGCCCCAATCATAACTGACATAAATTTGGGTGGACCAATCTTTTAAGTAATGCCCATGAACACACGATTGGAATTTCCGATGGCCTAAAATCAGATGGAATTTTTCGTCTGAATTCTGTTCAAGCTGTCTTGCATACACACTGTCATACCAAATTCTGACCGTCCAAAACGCTGTAATCTAAAACGCTACAAAAAGCCGAGAAAAATAAAGTTCAATGCTTCCGAGCATGCGTCGACTTGATTCTGAGCATGCATGGCGTTTTCCTCTGTTGGAGTTGCACACAGATGACAGGAATTTCCTATCTTTTATTTTTCCATCTGAAAAAAACAAAACATGTTCTATTTCTAGACACCGACGGAAAAAAGTCAGATGGGCCCACACGCGATCGTAATTTCCGATGGGAAAAATTCTGATCGTGTGTACGCGGCATAAGAGTACATCAAGAAGGGGAACATTTTACAACTGTATAGCAATCACAGATATACGTTTGTCTTTTCTGATGGTAATCATATTTTAATTAAAACAATTAAAATGTACCAAACATGCTATTTTAAAAGCAAATTACATGCACAATTAAGCCTATTTATTGAGGACTTTTGTTTTTCATCAAGTATAGTGCAGTCCACCCAACTACATTTTCTTGGTAATCAAGTGATCTGAGACTGATAAGCTTTTTATGTTTATCTCTTTGTAATGCAGGATGGGTATTCCCAAACATATTCTTTTTAGGTTCATTATATCTCTCACCTAAAATATAATGTATCTAGTGGGTTGATTTACTAAAACTGGAGAGTGCAAAATCTGCATGGTAGCCAATCAGCTTCTTACTTCAGCTTGTTCAGTTAAGCTTTGACAATAAAAATCTGGAAGCTGATTGGTTTCTATGCAGAGCTGCACACAATTCTACACTCTCCAGTCTTAGTAAATCAACCCCAAAGTGTCCTTACTAAGAAGATTCTTTCACCTACAAACCACAATCCACCTACTTTAAATGTTATACTTTTATTGGTGATACATGAAGCAGAGAAAGAGAAAGCCATTGACTTACAATGTAGATACATTTATGATATCAAATGAACATTTCTAATGTAGTTTAGATGCATCTTCACTGAAGTAATAGAGTTGTTGTTATTTCCAGAACACAGGCATAATTTTATCATAATACACATATTGTGTGCAACTAATATATTTATTTGCTCATTTTGTTTGTCTTGCAGTGAATGTCCCCTCACCAGTTATGGAAGCCATGACCAGGCAAGACGCACTGCAACCCTTCAACAACAAAAATGGCAAGTTGCCTTCTTCCACATTGCAAAGGTCCATAGTTTTCCCACAGACTCCATGCAACAGAAACTATTCTCTCATGGATAAATCTGGGCCTTTGGATACAGGATTTAACCAGATTAATGCTAAAAACCAGCGAGTGCTTGCCAGTCCAACCTCAACAAGCCAACTCAACTCAGAATTCAGTGACTGGCATCTTTGGAAATGTGGACAATGCTTTAAGACTTTTACCCAACGGATTCTACTACAGATGCATGTGTGCACCCAGAATCCAGACAGGTAAAACAAGACGGTATGGGTGTACCTGAAGGTTATTAGTTATATATTAATGAGGGGAAATAGACAAATGGCGGCTGATATGGAGATGTGGAGCTTCTTTTATAAACATGCCAAAAAGATGAAAGTGTCATAACTATTTAAAAAAAAAGAATACTATATATAGTTTTGTATTTAGCTGCAGGGTTTACTTGACAGCTTGTTTTTTCCACATGGGTATTTTGCAATTCACAAATGCTGATCCTTGAAGTGTAGGTAAAGCCAAAAATGTTTTAATAGAACAGGGAAAAGCTAAACGCCCTATGCTTTTTGAGTTTTACTTTTTATGTATTGGGCACATTTCCTTTACTTCTTCTACAACTGGAATTGAAAAGGTTTTGGCTTTATATACATTTTAAATGCTATTTGAGTTGGCAACTAGGTTTTACATATTAGCAAGCTAATTTGAGAAAGCTAATTTAATAAGATGGTATAAAGACGACGTTGCGGACATTAGTGGTATTTTATATTTTTTATTTTACTTTACAGTGAGTATAGCTGGGTGGTATAGGTTGCAGGTAATTGAAACTAGTCAAATAGACTAGTAAAAACGCATATCTCTATTTAAAAATATTTTTAAAGTAGACGTTCTCCTAATTTAAACTGAATCTTTTGATTTTCTTACCCAAATACAGCAAAAAAAAAATTCTACGGAATGTGTTATTTTCCTTTTTTTCTTTATTATGTCCTGAACAGAAAAAAATATATAAATTTGTTTTAAACCAGATACACGTTAAATAGTGCATGATAATATTTCTATTTACCACTTACAGCCAGCACGGGGAGATCTATGCAAGAACAGAAGCCTCATCAGGTTTTATGCTAAATAGCCAACACCCTCAGTCCTTCTTACAAAGGCAAGGATATCATAATTCATTTTAGAGTGATAACTAGAAACCAAGCAGGCAGTATTGGGCTTTCTGTTTTATAGAGCCAAAAACCATCATAGATTCCTATCAACACTACTCCTGGCCTAAGCACTAATTCTACATTTGAAAAGAAAAAAGCTCTTGAATTAATTTTTGGGATGATATCATTAGATTGGGACACACAGTTACATTTTTGGCATTTGGCCAGGATTTCAGCTTTACCCCTCCCATCTTGTGCATTTTAATCCTAACCACAGAGCCTTACATGACTTATCAAACAACTCATAGCAACCATCACAAAGATGATGATTGCTATGTCTTTGATAGATTCTGATTATGAGCAGAATGATAAAAATCTAGCGGAAGATCAAACCAGCTTCTTCCCTGTAAAAACGGATGTCTTTGGAACACCTTTTAGTATTTTCTTTATAATTATTGTTACAGCAAACCTTCCAATATTTTTTTCCAACAAATAAATACAGTACATAGCCACTTTCAATTTTATTTTTCTACAGAGGAAGATGGGAAAACTCATTTTATTTTTCCTTGAGGCCCAAATTCTAAAAGAGTTCTAGTTCACACAAGGGTTACTTTCATAAGCTGCATTGAGCTAAACATGACATTTTAAAAGCAAGTTGACTGCGTGTCTCCATTTCAGGATTTATGCAGTGTTTTCTCATGGCCATCATGCAGGGTTAGATTAATGATCATCATAGGTAGAAAACATCAGGCCAAGATTCTATAAATGCCTTTATGTCTCTTAGAGAGAGAACGCCTTGCATCTTAGAGCTGATGTGACAGTCATTGCTGGGTTCACCTGCGGTGTACAGTGTGTTGGAACTTAATTAAGTACTAAGAGGCAATGAATTGGAATTTTTTGCTTAGCACTATTTTTCTTCAGAGCATGCACAGCTATAAATCGTGAGGAGCTGTCAAAAAGATATACCTGCTCTAGTGGTGATGGGGAGGAAAACAGATGCCATTTATTCAATAAACTAATATCCATACAGAAGAAAAATGTTGACCAGATACCTTAGAGTCAAAGTTGGTTTGAGCGTTTGTCAATATAGAATTTTATGGCTGTGAAGTGAAGATGAAATTTAGCTGAACAAGTGAATTAAAATTTCTGGTACTTTGGCCAGTGGCACAGTGCATGTAATACAGTCATTATTTATGCATCAAAGCTCATTTATCTGACAGTCTTGAGAACTAGCAAGAAGTAAAGATATCCAATTAATTAAACACTAAAAATGTGTCTTATATGCTGTTTTAAGAGAAGCCAGATATTTACATAACCACTGCAAGTAAATTCTAACAAGGTGAAATTAAATTAGAATTTCCATCGGCTTTTTGATTGGTATAATAATAAAGATTTTTTTTTAAGGGGGGGATTTATACAAGGACACAAAATATGTATATGTGCACCTACATGCACATACATACTTACATTCAAATGTGGGTACATACCTGAGTTTGATTTACTAAAAGATGTAATTTTTTTCACAGCCCAAACATCCAGCATTTGCATTACAGGCTCAACTGGGTTAGGTGGAGATATGCGTTTATCTTAACCTAAATTGGTCTTTGAAAGCAGTTGTGCATGAACTAAAAGGTCAACTACACATGACTTCAGGGAGCAAGGAGTGGTATACGAGTAAATGTCAGCCATTCGTGGATCGAAATTCAACCAGTTTGGCAGAGACCAACTGAATTTCGATCCATATTCAGGCTGGTAGTACACAAGTTGATCTATCAGGCCCTCTATCAGCGCCACTGGCTATAGCTGGCGGCAATAATCATTGTATTCTGAAAGCAGATTAAGTCTTCCTGTGGTCAGAATACAATAGCTCAGCAGGGAGGATTCCCCGATCCACATTGAATGTGTAAATGGAGAATCAAGTCATTTTCATTCAATCAACTCACTGGCTGAACACAAAAAAATACTCATGTATGGCCAGCCTAATGCCACGTACACACTATCAGTTCATCCGTTAAAAACGGACCAATGGATTTTTTCATCAGATATCCGATGAAGCTGACTTTCATCAGTGTAGACAACACACCATCAGTTAAAAATCTGATCGTGTCCAACGCGATGATGTAAAACACAACGACGTGCAGAGAAAAATTAGGTTCAATGCTTCGGAGCATGTGTCGACTCGATTCTGAGAATGCGTGGATTTTTTACCAATGGATTTCCCCACGGACGATCATTTTTAACCATCAAAATTTTAACCACCGAAAATTTTGAAACAGGTTCTATTTCTTTTCACCGATGGGAAAAAAGAAAACGATGGGGCCCACACACGATCGGTCCGTCCGATGAAAACGTTCCATCGAACCATTTTTTATCAGACGATTGTGTGTACAGGGCATAAGATTTAGAGGTTTTCTTTCACAAATGTCATGCCTTTGCTTTTCACAAGGCAACAAGGGTCAACTGGCAGGTGTTCAGGAGGTGATACTGCTGCCTCCTAAATGCCTGCTTTTTTTTACAGCCAAATGGGCTTTTCAATGGGAATACCACAAGCCTAGCTTTAGAATAGGTCACATTAGGATAAACATATCAAGTCATTTTTTCTGCAGCTTACCTGTTTATTTTTACTGCCCCATGCAAACACAAGGGTTTAACTAGTCCTTATCAACTACATTCACATCGTATCTCTGCTTCTTTTTGCTATGACTGTAAAGCTGAACTCTAGACAGATATGAGTGCCTGAATTTGATCTGGAATTTTGCAGGCCATGTACAGCAGGGTGAGAGTGTGAAATGAAGAAGCAGCACAAGAAGCAAATCAGTTCATGTGCTGAAAAGGAGTATAGTGATAAAAAGAGAGAACAGAGTGTCATACAGATGAGCTAATCACTGTGCTCTGGAACACAATATCAGACAATCAGAGGCATTGATGAGAGGGTAATTTTCTCACAACTCTGACAAACCCACCCATTTAACGATGTATGTATCTCGATTGCATAAGCCTTTGATGAAGTTGCTCCTAGAATTAGATTCCCCCAATTAGCTTTAAACACCTCCCAGACAAGGTAACTTCACCCTGCACCTATTGGAGCCAGTATATACTGTACTTACCTTGGCTCTGTGATCAGTCGCAATGGCACTTTAGCTTTTCAGGAATCTCAATATATTGTCACAAAGAATAACAGGCAAACATGACAGCTCTGTGAACATGATCATTGACTGTCAGGCCTTCAATGTTCTAATGTGCTTCAGCCCTAGCTGCAACTCCTGACCTTAAAACACTAGCAAAAAGCAACTTCTGAATTTGAATTTGACTCACTTACCAGTTTTACCTGGGCTTGTATGGCCTTACCACCACACATGGGCTTTCAAGAAAATACAATAAGGCAGTGGGACTATAAGGGAGCTTTGTGAAGGAACAAAAATATAGTATGAAATGTGATTATTTCTATGTCTCATTCTGCGTCAGTCCTCTGTGGAATGAAGTCCTATATGTTTGCCTAGCATCTAAGTAAATGGTTTTGTATTACAGTTTTGCAGTCAACCAAATCTGTGATGTTTTACAAAGTAGATTACGCTAATAAGCTGCTAGTCACTGGATGGCCAGAGATAAACAGAGTAAGGCTAGTATAGTCATACTGAATGTACATAGCACTTCATATTTCTTCTGATGACTAATGTTTCTTTACCGCGCACTCTAGTTCCATAACACCAAAAAAGGCTTATTGATTTGACAGTATTTCAATAAGAGATTTATGCACACATTAAAACAACCACTGTTAGGAGCTAATTGTATGTGCTGAATGTATTACTCAGATGTGAGGGAACACGATTTCCCATAGAGTAACATAATATGGAAGAAAATATTTGAGATGTATTTTTCTTCAATAAAGATTAAAGTAAAAGAGCAATGGGATTCCAGACTTAAACTGCAGACTGCGCAAAAAAAAAACCTCTCCCTGGAATGGGATGTAAAATCCTATAAATAAAATTGACTTATGGTTGCTTATTCGCTATGTTTACGAAGACAGCATTTTCATGCAGGGTTACAATCAATATGGATAGGATCTACTTTGAAAAATACCAGGACATCGAAATCTTCATTATGACATATTTTCAAGACAGCATTTTTTAGTTCGGATTTGAGCCAACTTATTTGGTAATAATAAACGTGAGCTCTAGAGTCTTACACAGCAGAAACTCGGCACTTGGCAATAAGCAAAAGTAAATAGCAGCCAGTGAGGGATATTTGCATGAAACAAACAGGAACGTAATTGTAGGCAGACTGTTTCTAAATATTCACGTCTTAAAGTGGAACTCCATAAAAAGCTTTTCTTTTTTTCTGATAAATAAATAGAAACCTGATAGATGTTCTAACATTCCACATTCCATCCTGGAAGAAAAATCTATTTATGTTAAATAATTTTTTATTAGGAGTTTGAAAAAAAAACATGGTAATCCAAAAAGAAAAAAACATACATGTATCCTGTAAGAGCAATATAGATAAACACTAATATACCTGGAGCGAGATACTTAGAGTACAGCATGAAGTAGGGGTGGTCATTGCTTAGAATCCATACAGAAAAATCAATTAAGCTGGAGTTCTGACTTTTTCTCCACAATTTCTAGTTTTTAAGCCCTATTCACTACCACTTGTGGTTCTTACAGTACACCATGTAGAGCATGCATAAACAATGAAATAGAACAGAATATAGGAACTTAAAAAAGTTAAAGCAGTTTCTTCTAGTGTTGGAGTCTGAGTGCTGCATGCTGAAGATGAGGTATTTGTGATTTATTTTAGAGGTTATATTTAGATACAGGGATATTGCCTTAATTAATTAATTAGCTAAGTAGGGGTGGGTACCATCATCCTTAATTTAGACAATGAATGAGAAGAAAGGGTTAGTCAGGGGTTACTCCAAAGTACTACACCACGACACATCATAATGTTATGGACTATCTCGGGGTACCCAGGGATTAGGACAATCCTGGGTACCGAGATAGTCCATAACATTATGAGGTGTCATGGGGTAGTACTTTGGGGTAACCCCTGACTAACCCTTACTTCTCTTCCAGAGGTTATATGTAAGTGAAACTGTAGCATCTAGAGCAGCAGCAGCAGTTTTGTGCCATAGGGTGCAAGTATACACACAGTACTTTCACATTATGGCAGACTTAGATCTCTCTTTGCCTTCATTTTGCAATAACAGCTATGTGTTGCCATTGCTGTCATCAGTTTATTTTGCATCCAACATCTTCTCTATTTAGCCATTGGGTGGTCAGTCAATATCCTGGGTGTACACTTGAGTTACAGTATTCTGACACTCAGCTCCCTCCTTTACATCTTACTGATGCGATGCACTGAGCATGTGTTACAGACAGTGAGCATGTGTTACAGGCAGTGTACACAAACTACAAAAAAACATCCTACAGAAAGGGGAAAGAAGATTTCGGCAGAGGAGCTATACAAAGTCTTTTCTACTTAGCAATTTTTCCATTTTAAATATTCATTTGGCTTAGAGATTTAGGGCTTGTTGGGGTTAGAGGGACACAATGTTATGAAAACTGTTTAAGGTTATACTACCATTAACTATAGGAACTTTACCTATCAGAATAGCACATAACTTAGGGTGTAGTAGCAGATACGTGGAGGCTGCTACACCTACCTGCCTACTATATTCTATTCTTATTTATTACAGATTTTCTTTGTGTAGTGAGGTTTGGCTCTTTAGAATAAGCAGTGCCGATCCTGACCTCCCTGGGGCCCTAAGCAAATAACATGTCACATTAAAGTTGAGAAGCGGGGAGGTGGTGGGGTCACTGCCGAAAGTGACATGTCACATTAAAGTTGAGAAGCGGGGGGAGGGGGTGTTCTGCTGTCGGAAATGACATCTTACATTAAAGTGAGAAGTGGGGGGTGCTGACTTTTTATCTCTTCTCCCATGCAGCCGGCGAGTTGAGAAGCAGGGTGAGGGGGTAAATTCTCACAAGAAGGGGCCTCTAGGAATTTGGGGGGGGCCCTCTGTAGCTTTGCGGGGCCCTAAGCGGCTTGCATAGTGAGCCGATAGGGCGGATCGACCCTTAGAGTAAGTGTTGAATGTTCAATTAGGGGAAGATTGTTAGGGTAATGCTTTAGCGTAGAGAACATTTTTATTTAAACTATTAGGATCTCTAACCCCAAAAACTACCTCCTCCAAGACCGAGAACCAATGTCTTGCCTAAAGGAGAATATGTCGCCAATTCACATTTACAAAAATGGGGGAATTATTTATAGAAAAGCACAATGATAGTTTATTGCCCGTTTTTGGATCCAAATTTCCAGCAGTTTTGTCTCCTTGCTGCAAGCAATTTCTTCACACATTATTTGCCACAATTCCACAAATTTAGTGTTATGCACTCTATAGAATAGTATGCATTTTCTTTCCCAAATTTCAGATAAATTATGTCGGCTTAATGTGGGTTTAATCTGTTATTTTAAATGGGGGAATTGGAGCAGAAATAATTTTACCAGTTTTTCACTGATTCGTTTAGTATTCTTTTTTTTTTTCCTTTGCACTTTAATATTGCAACTCTTAGCGTTCATTTGCACTACAAAGTTGCAACTTTCAAACTTCCTCAAGATGGAGAAAAACTGAGCAACATTATACTGCATAATGAGACAAACTGTGGTAAAGGCATTTTTTGTTGGAGAATTAAGAAACACAACTTTAGCAATTGCTACTGCAGCAAGGATCCCCGTTTGGGGATTTTCAATCTATTTTTGTGACGACTGTAAAATTTTAGATTTCCATTTATTTTCTGTAGATGATGAAAATTGTGGGGAAAAAAACTCCTAAATGGTCACACATGCACAGATCTCAACCATTCCCCAATCCATGAAACATTTAAGCCATATTTCCACAACTCCTGAAACTGTTGCAGTATGCATTAATGCAGCTCATCTTACCATAACTTCACTGGTATGTTGGTCATAAATTGCAAACTAGCTATAAAAATCATGTATAGTATTAATAATATAATAATAATACATTTCACATTCAGATATTAAAACTTCAAAGAATCATAACAGGAACATCTTGCAGTGATATCATAAAACACCTTAGAATCATAACAGGAATATTATATAATGTAAGAAAAGACTGCTTGTTGGGGTTCATGTTTAACTGATGTAGTTCCGGAAATGAAACTTCACAATAAATGCTTTATTCAGAATTCTATCAATCACTAAGTGTAGAATGTTACTTTGTATTGAAGCTTATATTTATTCCACAGGAAGTGTTCTTAAGTGACAATTTTCTAAAGCTTCAGGTAGAAGAATTTGTCGAGCTGCCCGTAAAGTTGGAATAATTAAATGTGTGTCCATAGCCGACAGCAAGGTCAAAAAGGTTAATTTATAATGCCTCTTATTATACGCTTGGTTTCCTTTGCAAAGTATCTATAAGCCTTGTGCAATAAGAGCTGAGATACATTAGATGGCAATGTGCAGCACAAATTAAGCCAACAGGCATCCCATTAACTAGAACATTCATTACTGTCCACCTTACCAAGTTTTCCAACAAGTACATATTGGCATTTAGTTAATTAGCATATGTTATTCATTAAGGTGAAATTATAATTTTTTATACTTTTTTTTAAATATATATAAAAAATGCAACTACACTATGATTTAGCATCCTAAATATAAAAATAAGTGTTAATGGTTAAAAAATAAATGTATATTTGTATAGTTTATAATTACATGGGAGCAGACACTGAGGCCCCGTACACACGAGCAGACAGATTTGTTCAAATCGGTCGGACAGACCGATTTGAACAAATCTGTCTGCTGGGGACGTATTGGTTTGATCATGTACACACGATCAAACCAAAATCCCCGCCGGCAGATGGCGCGCTGACGTGGCGGTGACGTTGACGCCGCCACGTCACCGCACCAGGAAGTAAAACACTTCCGCGCATGCGTCGAAACCATTCGACACGTGTGCGAGAAGACATGTCTGCTGGTTAGCGTACTAACCAGCAGACATGTCGGGCGGACGGGTTCCCAGCCGACAGATTTGAAAGCATGCTTTCAAATCTGTCGGCTGGCCAAATCCGTCGGCTCACCCGTACACATGATCGAATCTGTCTGCTGGGACAGTCTGGTTTCCAGCAGACAGATTTGATTGTGTGTACGCAGCCATACAGGTATCTGCATTACATATATATGTTCTCCATACTGCTTAGTGGTTCGGCACAATGACCCAGCTCTTGTGCTTTAGTGTAAGGTCTGTCCTGACAGCAAAGCAACATTTTTTCTATAAGAAGATATTTTTCCCAACAATTATAAGGTAAAAATATACAGAAAAACAATAGAGCAAGAGGAAAGGATTTACAAAACTGTATATAAAAAATACAATAGTGCAGGAAGAGCGATCAGCAAAGGAAGACATGACACAAGACGGTTGGTCGGAGAGAAGAGGGAATACAATAACTCAGCGGGGTAGATCAATGTACTAACATTGTATTGTTAGTACACTGGCTTAGACAGAAGCCGCCTGGGTTGAATGAAAATAAACAAATGATGTGTACTGCTTTAGTGTCACTGTTTGGGATGGGATTAGACATGCAAGTGAAAATGAAACTGCAAAAGAGAAAGGTCGTGTCCCATCCCCTGATATACAGGACTCTGTAAACTTGGAAGTAGATGGAGAGAGACTAATTATTTATGTATTTAAATAGCCCTGACAATTTACACAGCACTTTACATATTGTACATTATGTTCAATCTCTGCCTTCAAAGAATTTACAAGCCGAGGCCCCTATCCCAGATGCATACACTAGTAGGGCCAATTTAGACAGGAAGCAATAAACCAGTATGTCTTTTAAGGTGTGGGAACAAACTGGAGTACCTGAAGGAAACCTATATAAGCACAGGGAGAACATGCAACCACTATGCTGGTAGTGTCCTGATTAGAATTCAAACCGTGGACCCCATGGCTGCAAGTGCAATTGATAACCACTAAGCCAACAAAATAAAAAATAAAAATAACATTTGTCCTGATAATTCCCTTCACAACACCACTCTTTCTGCACTGCATATACAGGGATTTAAATATATATATATTTAAATCCCTGTATATGCATATATATATATATATATTCAGTATCTCCTGCTATTGTTTGGAAAATAGAAAATACATTTCTACTTCCTCGTGGGAGGGTCTTCCTGCTATAGTCAAATGATCAGTCCTAATGTTGTAAAAGGGCAAAAACTGCAGGAAAAGCAGAGTGCCATCCACATGAGAATAATATGACATTTCTTGGGTTGTAAAAAACAGAGTTTCAAACACCCCCCACTGCTGCCACTGAAAAAACAAAACAATTAAAAAAAACTTTAACTATAAAAGGTTACTTTATGATATACACTATAGCATATATAGATTACATAACATTATATTTGCTACACATTTGTATTAAAGAGATAATGTGAAAATACTTCTGTACATGAACTGGAATCTAGCATTGAGCATTGCTCCTTGTGCTCCTTAAGGCTGGGTTCACGCTGTCGCATGTTAGGAGATGGATCTCAATGGAGCCTGTTCACACATCTCCAGGGTGGCCATGGAGTGCATTGCACAGGAGTCCTTTGTGTCTTCTGGTCCATTTCGGGTCCAAATTCAGCCAAAAATTTGTATCGAAATGGGACCTGAACATGTGAACAGGGACAAACCGGACCCTTGCTGTGAGCAGCTCTGAAGGGAGATGTGAGCCCAGCCTTAACGTGAAGTCGATCACATACCACTATGAAAAAACAGTGTTTAAAGAATATGTCACCCCAACATTTTATATCCTTGTAATGTGCCTGTTGTGCTATGTACTTGTGTTAAATGTATCCTGTTCTCTAAAGCCTCGTACAAACGCTCGTTTTTTTTTGCTGAGTAAACCGAGCGTGTGTACGAGGCTTTCAGGTTTCTTGTCTGGAAATCTGGCCAGAATCTTGACGAGAAAAATAGAGATCCTGCTCTCTATTTTCTCGTCGAGATTATTGTCGGCCTTTTTCCCGACGAAAAACCTGAGAGTGTGTATACTTACCTGTCGCCGTGCAAACCTGTGCATGCTCGAAATGACTTTGACGCATGCGCGGTAGCTTCCACGGCATAGGTAGGGTGAAGCAAGATGACGGCGACGGCATCAAATGTGACAAACACATGCTTGTCGTATGCGATAACGTCACCACGTTCTTGCCTTTCAAGAGAACTGTGGTTCTTTTGAAAGGTCTGTGTGTACACTCGGGCAGCAAGAGATTCTTGCCAAGAATCTTGTCGGGAAAATCAACGTTTTTTTCCTGACGAGATTCTTGCCCGTGTGTATGAGGCCTAAGTATTGCTTCCTTTGTGTGAAACTCCTGGTGTCCTGGTGTTCCTGGCAGACCCTCTACTTTACTGTCTCAAATTTGACCACACTAGGCATAGGAACACATCCATCCCAGTGTGGTGGTCAGTTTTCTGTCTGTGCTGGGATCACAGCCTGCCTATCCTCCAATGGTCAGACTTCTGATGACCCCCCCCCCCCCCTCCACAGCCATTCACTAAGGGGATCAGTGTCCTGGTATTTCTCTACCCACAGCTCTTTAAGCCCCTTATGCAACTGAGAACAGAGATGATGGGTTCACTTATAAAAAACTGCCATTTATCTATATACAGTATAAATATATATATTGAAGAAAAGTTTGCTATATTGACACATAAAACATTTTAGCAATTATAGCTAATAAAACCAGGCTGATGAGGTTACATATCTATGGTACAAAACTATACTAAAAAAAAAAATAGTACTATATTTTGCACAGAATTGATAGCCTGATATTTAGATTTTTTTGCATAAATATGCATATTGAGTTTTCCATAAACTCAGTAGAATGAAAGTTTTGTGATACAGAGAAAAACCTTAGCGCATCCAGATGGAAGGTTAAGTCTTGGCCCTGGTCCCTGTGCTGCTGCCAGCACCACCTCTTTATCTCAGTGTGCAGCTAAGTTATTTTCCATTGTGGGCACCTAAATGCAATTATAAACAATCTGCTCAATATTAGCAACATGCTCTATTTATTAAAATGAGAACATTACCTTAACGGAATTAAGAACAGAAGACAGACATTACAGAATCTTAAATGAGAAATAACGTGAGTCTTGGCCATTAGTGAAAGGCTTTTAATCAACTAGGTGATTAAAATCATCAGCCCTGAGGAATCAAATCTTCAGAGCAGGGCTATTAAATAAGAGACTTAAAACCCTGTAAGTACATAATATTTATTAATTTTAACCACTGAGAAAACAGTAAGAGTAAATAAGAACTAGTAATCCTTGAAGAATTTTACACACCTAAGGCTTATTTCACAAACCTTTAACTTTAGCATGTGAATGTATTTTTAATTTAGGCTTCATTTGACTCAGCTGAAGAAAAAAAAACTGTATTTTTTTTTTTAAATAAAAAAATATTCTCTGTGAATAGAGCCAATTGCCTTATAAAACAGTACAATGATAAGTGACCTAATATGCTTTTTTTTTTTTTTTTAAACTTGATTGATATTGGGTTGGGCTATACAGGCTGCAGCCTAAGGTAGCAAATATTCAGCAGGTCAGAAAGTAGTTGCCTATTCAATCATCTAGTTCAGGGGCCTCCAAATTATGGCACTCCAGTTGTTCAGGAACTACAATTTTCATCATGCCTAGTCTTGTCTGTGAACGTCAGAGTTTTTTAATGTGTCATGGGACATGTTGTTCAACAGCTGGAGGGTTATAGTTTGGAGATCCCTGATCTAGTTTATCCAACCTGCTGGTAACTGTATGGTCGAAGCCTACTAAAAGTCAGCTTCTATTGGGACTCTCATTAACTGTCCCAATATAAAAAAAAAAAATGGTATCTAGATTGTAATTATACTGTATTTACACAAGGAAAACTTAAACAACTTAAAGCAGAATTCCACCCACTTAAACCACTGCTCGCCCCCTTACATGCCACATTTGGCATGTTATTTTTTTGGGGGGGGAGTGGGGGCTTTAGGAGGAGTGGGACATCCTGTCCCACTTCCTCCTTCCACCCATGGACTGCCTAGGCGATACGTCATATCGCCTATGGCGGCCCCTCCCTGTAGGCGAACCCCTGGGACACGTGACAGGTCCCAGGCAATCGCCTGTCCAATCAGGTAGCGCAGCGTCGTTCGCACATGCGCAGTGCGTGCCCGGCCCTGAAGCTGAAAGGTGTAACGGCTGGGTGCCCACAGTAAGGATGGAGGCACCAGTGGAGGGGGGGAGGGGCAGAGCTTCGGGCGTCGCGTCGCTGGACAGTGTAGCAGGTAAGTATATGTTTAATAAAAGCCAGCAGCTATGCTTTTTGTAGCTGCTGACTTTTAATAAACATTAAAAAAGGCTGGAACTCCACTTTAACTAATGCCCATAGTTTGATGCACAAAATGTCAAGGCTTCCCCTACAAAAGGGGTTTAAAGTGAAAGTTCAGTCAAACACCAACTATGATTAAATCTACTCAACCCCACCCCCCAAGCCTATTCTATCTACCCTGTGAATGGAAAGATCTCTAAACCTACCCTACTTACCTTCCTTAGAGGAAGGACAGCTGACAATGAATGACCTATAGTGATTCCATTGGTGATGTCATCGCCCAGTCTATGCAGCTGTTGTCGGCGATCTCTCCTCTTCACTGAAACCGGCCGCTGGAGAGATCATGTGACCGGACTGGGGCGTACTCAGAATAAGTAAGTATACAGATATTTCCATCATAGGATAGATAGAAACGACTTACAATGAGGGTAAGACTAGATTCATATATAGTTAGTGTTTGACTGAACTTCCGCTTTAAAGCATAAGGCTCCATTCACACCTAGGCGTTTTGTCGCCTGAAGCGCAACGCTACAATACGCTGGAGGGGAAAAATAACATTGTTCTCTATGGAGATGGTTCACATCTCCTAACGCAAAACGTTGTACGTTGAAAGAATGCCGAACGCCGAATTTCACACAAGTCCCGGACCCTTTTTCAATGCGCGTATCGGGCGGCTTGGGCATTTTCGATAGCCGACAATGACCTGTACAAAACTGCGGTTTTAAAACGATGCATTTTGTCGCCGCAAATCGCGGTACAAAACGCCGAAAATCGCCTACGCTAAGGTGTGAATGCAGCCTTAAGGTAAAAAAATAAAACATAACAAACATGTTTATATATACCTGCTCTGTTCAATTCCAAAACCTTGTCTTCTCAGGTCCCTTGCCGCCGTTCTGGCTCCTCATCTCTGTTCAGTGCCCCCATGGGAAGCCGCTTTCCATGGGGGCACTTATGGGTTCTCGCTGTCGAGTCCCGCTGCTGTATCCATTAACACAGACAGCGGGACTCTGCCCTGCCCCATGCTCCCTCGTCACTTTGATTGACAGCACTGGGAGCCAATGGCTCCCGATGGCCCAGCAAAGCCATCGAGACCTGGAAAGGAAGGGAGAGAAGAGCTGCAGATGTGCACAGCGCTGAATCGAATGAGGACTCAGGTAAGTAAAAGGGGGGATGCTGATGCCTAAACACTTCTTACCTTAATGCAAAGAATGCACTAAGGTAAAAACTGTTTAGGCTTTAGAACCACTTTAGTTTTTAGTGCGATCCTCTTAAGCTCAACCACTTCTAAAGGCATGAAGATGCTGCAGATTTCCTTGTTACAATACTGAAATTTCAATAGGTGGTCATAATAAAGGTTGACTCTCCCAATTAGAAATCAGTATTAGAAAAGATACATTGACTCAAGCAGCAATTCTTTGTTAAAAGAAAATAAATACATCTGTGGAAATCCTTGCAAATTATATAGATTACGTGGAGGGGATTGAAGTCACACTTTGAACATGCAGCCTTACTGTGTCTTTCTATCTTTTAGGCCTTACCAGTGTGGGCACTGTTCCCAATCCTTTTCCCAACCATCAGAATTAAGGAATCATGTCGTCACTCACTCCAGCGATCGACCTTTCAAGTGCGGATACTGTGGCAGGGCGTTTGCTGGTGCTACTACATTAAACAACCACATCCGTACTCACACAGGGGAAAAACCTTTTAAGTAAGTAGATTTGCTGCTTAGAATATTGATGTCAATATACAAATACACAGTCACTGATAGATCTATAGCTTCCCAACCTATCTGGGATGGGAACTGACAGGCTATCAGTAATATAGTTAGATTTAGTTGACACTTCACAAGGATTAAAATACATGTATTGTAGAAAATACTTGCTTTTATAGATCTCTAATCGTTCTAATTATAGGTATTCTAAAAGATCAGTCTGATTAGATATCTGCCCTAATGACGTGACAAGGCGACATCTCCATTGACTTTTAGAGACATAACTGTTATGCCGCGTACACACGACCGTTTTTCGGGTTGTAAAAAATTACATTATCTTTTTATGTCATTAACCACTTAAGGACCGCCTACTGAACATTTACGTCAGCAGAATGGCACGGCTGGGCACATCAACGTATATATACGTTGGTTCTAGTACCCAGCCGTGGGTCACGGGCGCGCGCCCGCGGCACGCTCCCGTGACCCAGTCCGAAGCTCCGGGACCGGGACCGCGGAACTCGCGGACCCGATCACCGCTGGAGTGCGGCGATCAGTCCCCGGAGCTGAAGTCCCCGTGCTTCACTGTGGCCGCAGCATCGATCACGTCATCCCTGTTATAGGGGGACGTGATCGATGACGTCACACCTACAGCCACATCCCCCTACAGTTGTAAACCCACGCAGGGAACACACAAATCCTACAGCGCCCCCTTGTGGTTAACTCCCAAACTGCAACTGTCATTTTCACAGTAAACAATGCAATTTAAATTTGTCAAAATTGTCCGAAGTGTCCGCCATAATGTCGCAGTCACGAAAAAAACGCTGATCGCCGCTATTAGTAGTAAAAAAATAATTAATAAATATGCAATAATCCCTTATTTTGTAAACGCTATAAATTTTGCGAAAACCAACCGATAAGCGCTTATTGCGATTTTTTACCAAAAATAGGTAGAAGAATACGTATCGGCCTAAACTGAGGAAAAAAAAATGATTAATATTTTGGGGGGGATATTTATTATAGCAAAAAGTAAAAAATATTAAATTTTTTTCAAAATTGGCGCTCTATTTTTGTTTATAGCGCAAAAAATAAAAACCGCAGAGGTGATCAAATACCACCAAAAGAAAGCTCTATATGTGGGGAAAAAAGGACGCCAATTTTATTTGGGAGCCACGTCGCACGACCGCGCAATTGTCAGTTAAAATGACGCAGTGCCGAATCGCAAGAAGGGGCAAGGTCCTTTACCTGCATTTTGGTCCGGGCCTTAAGTGGTTAAAAATGATTGTGTGTGGGCCCCAGAGCATTTTTCACAATGGGCATTGAAAATTTTTCACAACGTTTTTAACTTTGTCGTTTTTAACGTAGTAAAAAATGATCGTGTGTGGGCTTTAACGACGTGAAAAAAACGTGCATGCTCAGAAGCAAGTTATGAGATGGGAGCGATCGTTCTGGTAATGGAGTAAGCACATTCATCACGCTGTAACAGACTGAAAAGCGCAAATCGTCTTTCACTAACACAAAATCAGCAAAAGCAGTCCAAAGGGTGGCGTCATCCGCATGGAACTTCCCCTTTATAGTGCCATCGTACATGTTGTACGTCACCGCGCTTTGCTAGAACATTTTTTTCACGAGTGTAGACAAGGCAGTTTTAACGATCGGGTTGAAAAAAACTTTGTTTTTTCTAGACCATTAAAAAAAATATTTTTTACAACCCGAAAAACGGTTGTGTGTACGCGGCATTAGATCAGCAAAGAAAGGTTTTCTTTAGTGCCATAGTGATCAGAATCTAGAACACTCTTCTAAAATCAAAGGTTATGGCCACAAATATACAATCATTTAAATGGGATTCATTGGTAGAGTAATTGATGAAGGAAATTTTTCTGATCGCCATTCATATGATCAAAAATATACGTTACTTTGCACCGCCGTGCCATTCTGCCGACGTAAATGTACAGGAGCTGGTCGGCAAGCCATTAATTTTAACATAGTGGCATAGCAACACTAAAAACAAAACAGAAAACTGTATCAAGCTCAATCTAGTCTAATAGTGAGTTGTTAACGTTCCAGAAGAAAGCAAAACAAGTCCCTAGTAAACCTGGTAAACTTGCTAACAATATATCACCTCAGTAGAAAACAATACATATACATGATATACGTGACCGTGCCTGCGGGAGCCATGGACTTGATGTCCGCCAGTGTCCAGCGATTGTGTCATGGATTGGCAAAACGGGGAGAGGCTAGTGTAAACCTAATAACAGGACACTGATCGTCTGCTCCCTCTCATTGGGAGCAGTGATCAGTTTTGTGTCACAGTAAGCCCCTCCCCCACCCAGTTAGAATCACTCCCTAGGACACACTTAACCCCTTCCTAGTCCCCTAGTGGTTAACCCCTTCCCTGCCAGTCACATTTATACAGTAATCCGTGCATTTTTATAGCACTGATCACTGTATAAATGTGAATGGTCCTAAAATAGCGTCAAACATGTCCGATGTGTCCGCCATATGTCGCAGTCACGATAAAAATCGCTGATCGATGCCATTACTAGTAAAAAAAAAAATATTAACAAAAATGCCATAAAACGATCACCTATTTTGTAGGCGCTATAACTTTCGCAAACCAATCAATAAATGCTTATTGTGATTTTTTTTATCAAAAATATGTAGAAGAATACGTATCGGCCTAAACTGGGAAAAAAAATTGCCTTTTAAAAAAAAAATGCAAAAAGTAAAAAATATTGCTTATTTTTCAAAATTGTCGCTTTTTTTTTGTTTATAGCACAAAAAATAAAAACTGCAGAGGTATTTGTGGGAAAAAAGGACAACAATTTTGTTTGGGACCCATGTGCGCAATTGTCAGTTAAAACGACGCAGTGCCGAATCGCAAAAAGTGGCCCATTCACTGAGTAGCCAAATCCTCCAGGGCTAAAGTGGTTAAATGTAAAAAAAAAATAAAAAAAAATAACATGTTATACTTACCTGCTCTGTGCAATGTAATTGCACAGAGTGGCCCCAAACCTGCTCTTCTCAGCCCCCCCCCCCTCCCGCCTGTTTCTGTCTCTTTCACTCTGGCGAGTGTGGGCTCGCTCCTGAGCCCCGCTACCTGTGTCTATAGTGACGCTCCCTCATCATTGGCTTTGATTAACAACGTTGAAGTGATGTGAAGGAAGCGAGCTGCTGCAGACAGGCACAGTGCTGGATCGAATGAGGGCTCAGGTAAGTATGGGGAGTTGAGAAGTGCATTATGTTAAAACTTTTTTAGGCTTTATAACCACTTTAACTGATTATGTAAATAGGATTTTTACAATAATGGTGCTAGCATCACCATAGTTGCATGGTTAACAAAGTGCAGGACTTTTGTCCGAAGGGCGTTGGCCAAGAATTGTCGGCCAACAAACTAACCAACAACATGTTTTTTCACCTCTTTAGCGCCACCATTTGGGCAACTTCTACTAATCTTGTGTTATGATTAGCATTACTTCTGAGCATTCGTTTATACTTTGGAGTTTTGTCTGAAGGACTTCTGTACACAGGATCGGATATTCCGACAACACACATTTGTTAGCAGACAATTTTAAAGCATGCTATCCCACATTTGTTGGCGAATAATCCAACAACAATTGTGCAATGGAGCATACAAACGGACAGATTTCCAACAAAACAGCCTGTCATCACACAATTCCCATCGGATAATCTGATTGTGTGTACGGGCCTTTAGAAGGACTTGGAAAAAAGTATGCAGGTAAGGATTTTTAATGTTCCCAAATGGCATGCTTTTTTAACCACTTAAGGACCGCCTTCTGCACATACACATCGGCAGAATGGCAGGGCTGGGAACAAGCACTTACCTGTACGTCCTCTTTAAGTGGCCAGCCGTGGGTCACGGACACGCGCCCGCGACTTGGTCCAAAGCTTCGTGATCGCGTGCACAGGACCTGCGGACCCAATCGCCACCAGAGTCCCACGATCGGTCCCCGGAGCTGAAGAACGGGGAGAGCTGTGTGTAAACACAGCTTCCCCGTTCTTCACTGTGGCGCTGTCATTGATCGTCTGTTCCCTGATATAGGGAAAGGCAATCAATGATGTCACACGTCCTGCCCCGCCCCCCTACAGTTAGACGCACATATGAGGTCACACTTAAATCCTTCAGCGCCCCCTAGTGGTTAACTCCCAAACTGCAATTGTCATTTTCACTATAAACAATGCATTTTTATAGCATTTTATGCTGTGAAAATGACAATGGTCCCAAAACTGTGTCAAAATTGTCCGATGTATCCGCCATAATGCCGCAGTCACAAAAAATATCGCTGATCGCCGCCATTAGTAGTAAAAAAAAAATATTAATAAAAATGCAATAAAACTATCCCCTATTTTGTAAACGCTATACATTTTGCGCAAACCAATCGATAAACGCTTATTGTGATTTTTTTTACAAAAAATATGTAAAAGAATATGTATCGGCCTAAACTGAGAATTTTTTTATATCTTTTTTGGGGGTATTTATTATAGCAAAAATTTAAAAATATAGATTTTTTTTCAAAATTGTCGCTCTATTTTTGTTTATAGCGCAAAAAATAAAAACTACCACCAAAAGAAAGCTCTATTTGTGGGAAAAAAAGGACGCCAATTTTGTTTGGGAGTCATGTCGCACGACTGCGCAATTGCCAGTTAAAGCAACGCAGTGCCGAATCGCAAAAACTGGCCAGGTCCTTTACCTGCGTAATGGTCCGGGTCTTAAGTGGTTAAATTTAGTGAGATAGAATATTTAAAGAAAGAGGGTCAGCATAACAGCCAGGTAACTAGCATTTTCAGAATGTGACCAAGGCAGCCCCCATATTTCCCTAATAAAATGTTTGCTTGAAAGTAGTTAATATGATTGGTAAAATGTTACCACTAAATACACATCTCAGCACACAAGACAAGATCAATTCACCAACACAGTCCTCAAGGCAGTAGCAAAGCAAGTATATAATAGTCCAAATCAGTTAGCCCACTGGCTTGTCAGTTAAACGTGATACTATTCAATGACCCTCCCTTCATGATATAAAAACAAATACCAGTTAATTTTAGTGGTTTCATTCTCGCATTTGCTGTGACAAGTAAGGTTATTACCATTTACAAGTTTCTTTTTACTGTATTTACAGGTAGGAGACTGTGATGAATAGCCCCCATTAGTGTTTGTTGTTGGGAGAAATGGAAAAAGCAATGCTAAAATCCTGCTAGATACATAATTGATTTCCCCTGCCTGCTATGTATATAGATTTTAGTAATTAATTGAAGAGGTTCTGAGGTCAAAATGGAAAATAGATTTATTTTAATGTTTAGGTTTTACATATCTGTTACCCGGTTCACTCAATGATTCTTTCCAGTTTTATCATTTTTCATGCACTTTGTTCAAAATATGAAATACAAATTAATACAGCAATTTTTCATATTAATCATACGCATTAACAGCTGACTTGGAAGGCCTCCTATGATATGGAAATATAACATTATTACTGGGCTTATAAACTCATTTGTCATCCCTGGATACAAATTAAAATCTATTACTGAAATAAAAAAAATCATGGTAGATGTCTAGTAGGACCTGTTGTCGTTAAATAGACAACCAGCAAAAAAAGTGGTAGAGGTAATCCCTACTTTCAGGCTTATTAAATTAAAAATGTACACTGCAATAGCTATGGTTGATTGACTTTGCAGCAAAAGATGCATTCTTATTATATTACTATATAAGTTCTTATAGGTTAGCTCATGTTGCAATGCCCTATTAACCACTTAAGACCCGGACCAATACGCTGGTAAATGACCCAAGGTGTTTTTGCGATTCGGCACTGCGTCGCTTTAACAGACAATTGCGCGGTCGTGCGACGTGGCTCCCAAACAAAATTTGCGTCCTTTTCTTCCCACAAATAGAGCTTTCTTTTGGTGGTATTTGATCACCTCTGCGATTTTTATTTTTTGCGCTATATACAAAAATAGAGCGACATTTTTGAAAAAAAAACACTATTTTTTACTTTTTGTTAAAAAAAAATCAAATAAACTAAATTTTAGTCAAACATTTAGGCCAAAATTTATTTAGCCACATGTCTTTAGTAAAAAAAAAAAACGCGATAAAAAAAAATAGCTACCTAGCGGGAACAGCGACACTAATACAGCGATCAGAAAAATGATCGCTTAGTGACGCTGGCAATAGGGAGTGAAAGGGTTAACTAGGGCGGTGATCAGGGGGTTAAAACTTTATTAGGGGGGTGGGGGGGCTATCCTGAACCTAACACTAACTGATTTTACACTGCCTGTCACACTGACACTAAATGCAGTGATTAGATCACTGCATTCAGTGACACTGTGACACGGGGGGTGGGGGGGCAGATCGAAAGGGGTTAAGTATGCCTATGTGTGTGTGTGTCAGTGTAATGTTGGTGCACACTTACTGTGAGGTGTTTCTCCCATCGCAGCGGTTGGAAATACCGCTGCGATGGGAGATTACATCACTTCCCCCTTCCTGTGTTTACACAGGAGGAGGAAGTGACACAAAGGGGGAGCGCGCGCATTGGCTGGGAGCGATCGCGGGGGGGCGGGTAAGCGCCGACATCCGCCCGCTCGTCCCGGATCGCTCCCGGAGCCAGGGGGACCCCCGCACGCCGCGGAGGGGGTCCCGATGGGACCCCCGAACCGCACGAAGGCGGGGACGTAAATTTATGCCCTTGTGCCTGTACGAGCCATTCTGTGGCCGTATATGTGCGTGCGGGGGTCCTTAAGTGGCTTTAAAGCACACCTCTGGCTTGAATACAACCTCGAACTTATGGTATCTTTTCATGAAACCAAGGAGTAAGGCTGTTCATCCCAGTAATGGACCAATACTGAGAGTTTGGGACAGATCAGCTTGTGGCTAGTTGCATACTGGGGTGCGCTGGTTTTCCAGGCTCAGGTAGTAATACATAGGAAATCAGGAATTACATGCAAGCTCGTGGAAATGTCTGCTATTCAAATTAAAAAGCAGATAAATACTTTTTCGCAGACCAAAGGTACATTTAGACTCTGGTCCGGCCGCACCTGGAGTATGCCTTCCATTTCTGGGCACCAGTCCTCAGGAAGGATGTGCTGAAACTGGAGAGAGTCCATTGAAGGACAACAAAACGTATAAAGGGCTTGGAGTTATGAGTCATGCCGCGTTCACACGATCATTTTTCGGCATAAAAAAAAATTTGGTTTTTAGCCTGTCCAAAAAACAAAGTTTTTCCAACTTCATCATTAAAAACGATGTTGCCCACACACCATCATTTTTGAAAAATGATGAACAAATCGCGGTGACCTACAACACATACGACGGCACTCTAAAGGGGAAGTTTTATTCGCCTTTGGGCTGCTTTTAGCTGATTCCTTGTTAGTAAAAGACGATTCGCGCTTTTTTGTCTGTTACAGCGTGATGAATGTGCTTACTCCATTATAAATGGTAGTTTTACCAGAACGAGCGCTCCCGTCTCATAACTTGCTTCTGAGCATGCGCAGGTTTAAAACGTTGTTTTAGCCCACACACGATCATTTTTTACAACCCGAAAACCAATTTTTTTAAAACGACGTGAAAAAATGCAGCATGCTCGAATTCTTTTTTGGTCGTTTTTGAGAAGATGAAAAACGATGTAAAGCCCACACACGACCATTTTAAATGACGTTTTAAAAAAAGAATATGATTTCAATGTACAAATACTGTACTGGTGACTCCACAATAGGGATAAAACTTTTCCGCAAAAGGAATTTAATAAGACACGTGGCCATTCACTAAAATTAGAAGAAAAGTGGTTTAACCTTAAAGCGGAGCCCCAGCCGCGAAATTTTTTTTTTTTAAAGTCAGCAGCTACTAACAGTGTAGCTGCTGACTTTAAATAAGGACACTTACCTGTCCTAGGCGCCCGCGCTGATGGCCCCCCCGATGCCGGTCCCGCGATCTCTCCGAGTCCCGCGCCGCCATTTACACTATGGGAAACAGGCAGTGAAGCCGTACGCTGGCTTGTGAATGGGCGCGCTGCTCTCTGAGAACACACACAGTTCCCAGAAAGCAGCGCATTCACAAGGAGAAGGACAAGAAGAAATCGGACCGCGGTGCAGGTGAGGGAGATTACGGACTTCCGCATAGCAACAGCTATTTTGGGTGAGTATTTTTTTTTTTTTCAGGTTTATTTTTTTAAACAACATGGCAAAATGTTGTTTTCCTGGGTGGAGCTCCGCTTTAAACTGTGTAGAGGGTTGTTTACTGTAAGAGCGGTTAGGATTTGAAATTCTCTTCCACAGGTGGTGGTATCAGCAGGGAGCCTCAATAATTAAAAAAAAAAAAAAACAACAATTAGATAAGCAACTGAAAGACCACAACATACAGGGATATACAATGTAATACTGACATATAATCACACAAATAAATTAGACTTGTGTCTTTTTTCAACCTCCCCTACTACGTAACTATGTAACAGTAATATATCAATCGAGTGCCTTGGGCAGCACGGTGACTAAGTGGTTAGCACTTCCGCCTGGCAGTTGACAGTTTGAATCCCAGCCGCAACACTACCTGCCTGGAGTTTGCATGTTCCCCATGTGCCTGTATGGGATTCCCCTGGGTACTCCACTTTCCTCTCGCACTCCAAAGGCATGTATGAATGTGATTTAGGGACCTTAGATTGCAAGCTCCTTGAGGGCAGGGACCGATTTAAATATACACTACATATATGAAGCACTGAGCAAATTTATGGCCCTATATACGTACCTCTAAATAATATAGGGATATTAATTAGTTGAAGATCTTGGGCAAACCTCATACACCCAAAAACACTAAACCTAAATACATTAAGAATACGTTGTTAGTGCAGGACCACCCTCTTATACACACACCATCTCTGCTGCAAAAGCTGGGACCGGCTAGCATTTTGACAACCATTTTCCACCTTGTTTTGCAAAAGAGCAAATAGCGTTTCCTGTGAAGTGTTTGCATTTTTTGTAATAAATACATTAAATATTGGTGTAAGGTATTTACACTGGTTCTTTTATGTGATACATGAGAACAATGTAATTGACATTGTCAGATTTCAAGTGCAGTTTTGTAGTACTATATCGGTGAAGTTTGACATGTTTTTGAAGCATTTTTTAATGCGATTTTTATGCCACTGCTTTTTTTTGTGTAAGGGGAAGGAGACTAGTGCATTGACAGATGGATAAGATAAGGACTTGCCACCCCTGCCGGTGTCCTAACAACCAGTGACTTATCCCCGCTGTCCGATGGAGATTCCCACTTGACAGCAAACTGTAAATAAAGTTATTAAAAAAAAAAAACAGCATGGGGTTCCCCACTCCCACAATTCATAACAGGCACTATGGGTTTGGTATGGATTTTACGGTAAAACTCCATGCCAAAAGAAACTGGTGATCCCCCCCCCAAATCCACACCAGACTGTTATTCGAACATGCAGCCTGGCAGGCTAGGAAAAGACCTGGATGCCATAAAAGTTTGTGTGCGCGTAAAGACAGACGTCCCAATACTTTTAGTAATATAGTGTATATCAAAGTTCTTCTTTGCAGGAGCAACTTTATTTTAGATTTTAGTTTAAGAGAACCCACTTTGGGGGTTATTTGCGAAAGGCAAATCACTTGGAAGTGCAGTCGCTGTACATCCGAGGAGGACATGCAAGGAAAATAAAAAAAACTGAATTTTAGCTTGCACATGATTGGAGGATAAAATCAGCAGAGCTTCCCCTTTTTTCAGATCTTCTCCTCAGATCTATAGTGACTGCACTTCTAAGTGCACTTTCAAGTGCACTTGCAGTGCAAACTGGATTTGCCTTTCGTAAATAACCCCCAAAGTGTTCTATAAAATAAAACAGATTTTCTAGCAGGTGGGGGTTCAGGTAATTATTTGTATTGCCACATCAAATAGTGTACAATAGCATATAATGGTGCCTACCGACTTCTGAAAAAGTCTCCGGATCTGGTTGTTTATATTTGGGAAGTATTGCCTGACCTGTTCCTAGCCTATCACTATTTTTTCCCTTCAAGAGAGGCTGGCATTGGAGACGTTTGCTATGTGCTCCTCCTTCACTTTCCATAAGCACAAGCATGCACATAACACAATCTTGTAACAGACATATTTGTTCTGATGCTGAGTGTTGCATGGCCAAATTGTATAAGAATAGTTTCTCAGTCATTTTACAGTACAGTCAATAGTCTTTCCTAATTTCCATGTATTGATCACAGGCCTCGTAACAAGTAATGTAAATGGAAGTGGCTACACAAATCAAAGGTACTTAAAGGGGTTGTAAAGGTTCATTTTTTATTTTTTTAAATAGGTTCCTTTAAGCTGGTGCATTGTTGGTTCACTTACACTTTCCTTCAGTTTCCCTTCTAAATGTTTTTTTCTTTGTTTTCTTGTCTGAATTTCTCACTTCCTGTTCCTCCTCAGTAAGGTGTTCAGTAAGCTGTTCCAAAAGACTTTCCACCGCTTGGATGGTGGTGGAAAGCTTACTGAGGAGAAACAGGAAGTGAGAAATTCAAACAAAGAAAAAAACAATTAAAAGGGAAATGGAAGGAAAAGGTAAGTGAAGCAACAATGCACTAGCTTAAAGGAACCAATTTAGAAAATAAAAGATGAACCTTTACAACCCCTTTAAGCTATTCATATTCAGTTGCAGCTTTATTTGACTTTTTCAAACTACAGTATAGCAGTTTCCTGTAATCTTCAAAATTAGCACCATTTTATCTACTTGTTACAAAGTCAGTGAACATTCACACAAGAATAGAACTAAGTCTCTGCTGTAAATTAATCATCTATATAGCAAATGCTCATCACAGCTATTCCAAATTTTGGAAAAATGCAGAGCTGTCCTTCCATCAGTTACTGTAAAGTGATTGTAAACTCTCACCTTGTAAAACAGCCTATTAAGTTTAAAATAGAAATTAAAATGATTATAAACGATCTCCTTGTAAAACAATCCATTTAGTTTAAAATAGAAATAAAAGGCAAAACATTTTTGTACAGATATAAAAAAACATTATAAATACCCTTTGTCCCTTTTTTATAAGTGATCACATTCCCTCTGTTCTCAGCTGCATAAGAGCCGTTGGGAGGAGAACCAATAGCACACTGAGCTTCCCAGTCAATAGCTGTGCAAAGGAGGCATGTCAGGACAAGTCTAATCATTGGAGGAGAGCAGGCTAAGGCCCGGATTCACGTAGCTTTACGCCGGCGTATCTCGAGGTAATACAAATATGCGCCGTCGCATCTTTACGCCAATTTCTAAAGCAAGATACGCCGAAAAACATGGCTTCAGTCGTCCGACGTAACTTGCCTACGCGGGCGTATCGTGGGCGCATAGTTAAGCTGGACGCATTCCACGTTCCCATGTTAAATATGCAAATGAGGAAGATACGCCGATTCACGAAGGTAGATGCGCCAGTTACACGGTTTGCGTAAGGGTTACGTCCGGCGTAAAGACAAACCACCAAATAGCAGGTCTAAGTCATGTTAGGGTATGGAGTTCGGAACGTTGTTTGCGTAAGTCGTACGCGAATAGGGCTGTGCGTAAGCATTGTGTATTTGCAACGTGACTGTGAGCATGCGCACTGGGATACGTCCACGGACGGCATATGCGCCGTTCGTTAGGCGCGTCATTGAGGTGGGGTCAAGGCTCATTTTAATACAACACGCCCACTACCAGCCTACTTTGAATTACGCGCACTTACGCCGGAACATTTACGCTACGCCAACGTAACTTAGGACGCAAGTGCTTTGTGATTACAGCACTTGCCTCTCAAACTTGCGGGGGTGTAGCATAAAGAAGATACGCTACGCCCGCACAAAGATACGCCGTGTACGTGAATCCGGCCCCAAGTTCTCAGCACAGCTAGAAAACTGACCATGGTATGTTCTGCTTAGTGTAGTAAATGTTTAATAGGGAAGCAGAGGGACTGGAAGGAACACCAGGGATTTTTAAGTACATGGTAAAGCACGGACATATCAGAAATATGAAATGTTGGGTTTACATACATTTTTTTCTATATATTTTAAAGTCTTCGTTGACTTTTTTTGGTTCTGAAGTTCTAGCTCACCTATGTACCAATATAGCATTAATGTACTTATTTTGCAGAAATAAAATTGCTTTCTATTTATCCTACACAGCCCTTATCTCAGTGTCAGTACAAAAAAAAACTTCATTACTTCCTGGATGGACCTTAGTACATGAAAACTGTTAAGACACAGGAAGGAATTCACTAGTAGACCTCATTAACACACAACCTGCATCTGCCCTCCCTTGCAGGTGGACATTTTTTCAATGCAATCAGTGATCACCGTTCTCACTAAATACACAGCCAGTGATTGATTTTTTTCTGCCTTAACCTCATCTTGCATAGAACGTTCATTTGGCAGAGTGTGCAGTAGCTGAGCGATCAGATAACAGCCTATGTGAATCAGAGCTGTAGTATTGCAAACAGGATGTGCTGGGTTCTGTAAAGCTCACCATACAATATACAATATGATTGTACAGCCTCCTTTAGACCTACCATCAACTATGTAGTGCAAGGGCCTCCCTGATTGGATACAGAGTGACTGGATAGATGATATGTCCCCCTATTATATAGTTTTGGTAAAGCTAAATTAGATCGTACAGAGATTGAAAATCAGATTGTATAGTGTATGGTCCCCTTTTTTACACCTACAATAACTAGATGCACTTTTGGTGCCATATATTGTTAACAGTACTCTAAACCTTTAGGCAAACACACATTTTGCCATGTAAAAAAAACAAACGACAGATGCAGCAAAACACATGGTAGAAAACATGCAACCTGCAACACACAAATGTCCCATGAGTTACTTTGTCACGTGTAGTGCAGCCCATTGAAAATCAACGGCTGCCCTATGTGTGTTACATGAAAAACGAGACAAAAACATGCCCAACCACTACACTAGGTGTGAATGAGGTCTGAAACTGAAATTGGTTTGCTTACACAAAAACAATGATGCATCATTCACATCTGTGCGTTTTGGAATGCAAGGCAAACTGCACAGAAAATGCATGTTTTGTTTTACATTGCAGTAAACACACTGCAAATATACCAAAAAGCATGGTAAAAAATGCACCACATTCTGCTCTACAAAGAAGTTCTGGAGCTTCTTTGGAGTGGTTGCAGAGGGCAGTCTATTCAAGTGATTGGACAGCCCTCTGCCTAACAAGTGAAAATGCCTCAAAGCGCCCCAAAAAATGCATGTGGGAATGTGAGGTCTCTCTTAAGAGAGATGTGAACGGGGCCTGACACTCCCTCCTATGTACCTGTATAAAGCTGGTCATACCCTATTCAATCAGATTGTACAATTTCTGTACAATTTTCTTTAGATTTACCAGAACTATGGAATAGGGGACACACCTGAGCAACCTATTCAATTTGTATGAAATCAGACAGGCCCTTGCACTACATAGCAAATGGTAGATCTACTGTATACCTATCCTATCCTTTCACACAGACACTATATGGCCAAATGTACGTAGACACCTTACCATATACACCTATATATGGCCCAGTCCAAAGCCATGGGAATTGTTATGGGTTTGGCACTCTCCTCTGCGTCTAAAACATCCTCCACTCCTTTGGGATGACTTTAACAAGAGTTTGGAGAGTTCCTGTGAACATGTGTGCCTATTCAGCCAAAAGAAAATGGGGGGGGGGGGGTTACCAATGTAGGAGGAGAAGACCTGCCCCACCACTATTAATGGTGTCAGGTCAGGGTTTTGTGCTGGTTGTTCGAGTTTCGTAACGCTAACTGTATAGAACCATATCTATATAGACCTAGCTTTGTGCACAGAGAAACAATCATTCTGGTAAAAAAAAAGGACTTTCCCCAAGCTATTGCCACAATGTTGAATGTACAAAATTAACTAAAATATCTTTGTATACTGTGAATAAATGAATGAATGAATGAAAACTTATATAGCGCGGCACATGCGAACCAAATCACCTCTGGGCGCTCGTCGTTCCTGTCTCTTTTGGTATCAAAAGAGATGAGTTTTAATCTTTCTCCTGAATGCTAAGTGATTCTCCTCCAACCGAATGCTGGTTGGTAAAGCGTTCCATAGTCTGGGACCTTGGACCGCGAATCTTCTGTCTCCTTTGGACTTGTAGTTTGTTTTCGGCGTCTGGAGTAGGTTTTGATTGGTGGATCGCAGAACGCGATTGGGATTATGAACTTTTATTTTTTTGCATAGATAATGGGGAGCATTCCCATGGATACATCTATGCGTTAGACAGAGTGCTTTAAAAGTGATTCTGTCTTTTACTGGTAACCAGTGAAGGGATCTCAGTGAAGGTGAGATTGATTCCCAGGGTTTTTTCCCAGTCACAAGTCGAGCAGCCGTGTTTTGAACGACCTGCAGACGAGCGATTTGGTACTTGGGGAGTCTGAGGTAAAGGGCATTTGCATAGTCCAGTCTGGAGTTAACAATTGCTCCCACCACGACCGCTAAGTCTTCTTTGGGGATGAAAGGAGTAAGTCTGCATAGTAGGCGCAGCAGATGGTGAGATCCGCTGACTACTGACCCTATTTGTGCGTCCATTGTCATATAGGAGTCAAAAATGACCCCAAGACTTTTGACTTTGGCGCTGGGGGTGATGATTTTGCCCAGAATGGGCGGGGGTGTCCAAGTTGTTGCAGGTTGATTCATGCGCTTGGCGTTAAACAGGAGAAGTTCCGTTTTCGCTCCGTTGAGTTTAAGATAACTCTTTGTCATCCAGTCCTCTATCAAAGAGAGGCATGTCTCTAGATTGAGGGGGTGATCCTTTTTGTTGCAAATGTGGAAATACAGTTGCGTGTCGTCTGCATATGAGTGGTAAAGCAGTTTTTGGCTGCTGATGATTTCAAAAAGCGGACGAAGATAGATGTTGAATAACACCGGTGACAGGGGGGATCCTTGAGGGACACCGCACGATAATGTGCGTTTCTCAGAAGTGAAAGGTCCCAACTTCACAATTTGCGATCGGTTCTCCAAAAAAGAGGAGATAAATCGCCTTCTGCGACTCTGGCTACTTCAGCTAGCCGAGTCAAAAAGCTTGTGGTCTACTGTATCGAAGGCTGCGCTTAGGTCCAACAGAACCAGAAGACAAGATTCTCCTTCGTCTGCGGCCTCGAGAGCGTCGTCCCATATCTTGAGCAATGCAGTTTCTGTCCCGTGTCCGGGCCGGAATCCCGATTGAAATGGATCAAGTAGCTTGTGGGTATCTAGATGCTGTTGCAGCTGTTGTACCACTACTTTTTCCATTACTTTAGAGAGTGCATTTAGGCCTGTTATGGGACGGCGGTGGAGTGGGTCCTTAGGGTCCAGGGTGGGTTTCTTCAAGATGGGTCGAATTATACCCTCCTTCAACAGGGAGGGTATTATGCCTTCCCTGAACGATTGGTTAATAAGCTGCGTGATAGGAGGTGCCAGGATGTCGGCACATTCCTTCTGCAGTTTGGTGGGGATAATATCATTCGGCGCAGTGCCGTTACACAAAGTACCGATGATATTTTTAGTGGCATGGATAGAGATGGGTTCCAGCGTGAACTCACCTGGTTGTGGCAAGTTACTACAGGTGCTGTGTAAATAATTGCGGGGGGGCTACGGGGGGAATTGTTTTGCTGAATGCTTTGCCGGATTCCCTCGATTTTATTAAGGAAGTAATCCGATAATTCATCGCAAAATTCTTGTGTGTCTGAATTGGGGGCTTCAAGACAACCTGGATTCATGGTCTGAGTGACCAGCTTGAAGAGTTCGCGGGGGCGATTGAGGGCGCTGTTGATAGCCTCAGAAAAATAGTTTTTCTTGGCTGTAAAAATTTCTTTGTGGTATTTTCTTGTTATTGTCTTGTAGATGGAGAGGTTCTCGTCTAAGGGTCTTCTATTCCAGGCGACTTCCGCTCTTCTGCGCTCTTGCTTCAATAACGTCAGTTGGTTGTTGAACCAGCTGGAGTTATTTTTCCGGATCTGGGTTTTACGTTTCGGCGCTATTAAGTCAGCTGACTGTAATAGGGCTGTGTTTATGGCATCCAGGGTTTCTTCAGCCATTTGATGCGGCTCAATGGTTTTTATTATTTCCTTTAACGTTTTTAAAGAGTCCCGAGTGGAGCTTCTTCTGACATCTAGTCCAGTGTGTTGTCACTGGATTTGATGTTTTTGTTAAGGGGGGGAATTCGGAAATAATAAATTTAATTGCATTGTGATCTGTCCATGGCAATGGTTCATTTTCCCAGATTTTTATTTCCAGATTGTGTCTGAAAATAAGATCGAGCGTATGACCTGAGGCATGTGTGGGCCCGCATACTAGTTGTTGTAGCCCTAATCCTTATAGGTGGTCAATGCAGGCGTTGGCGACGGGGTCTTGCGGGGAGTTGGCCCAGAGGTTGAGGTCCCCGAGCAGCAAAAAGGTGTTTGCTGTTCAGGGTGTAAGTGGAGATAAATTCCGTCAGTGATGGGAGAAACTGCGATTTTGGGCCAGGTGGCCTATAGCAGAGTAGAATCTGGACGGTCTCCTGGGAGTTTTCTTGTAGTTGTAGAGTAAGGGTTTCCATGAATGGAAGAGGGTTTTGAAGGACGGGTTTAGTGATCCCAAGATGTGTCTTATGGATCACCGCCAGTCCTCCTCCTCTTTGCCCTATTCTGTTTTCCGTTATAATACGATAGTTTTCTGGCACCAATTCTCCTAGAATGGTGTTACAGTCGGCTGTGAGCCAGCTTTCTGTAATAAAGAGGCAGTCTAAATCGTATTGTAGAATGAAATCATGGATTTCTAGTCGGTGTTTTACTGCCGATCTTGTGTTGATCAAAGCACATGATATGTGCTTAGGCTGGGGTATACGGCTGCAATTCTTCATAGTCAATCGTTGATCGACTCTCAATAGTCGTTCAGTTCTTAGGGCTTTTTTGGTGATGGCTGGCAATATTGCGGCAAATTGCCTCAGATCCCAAATGGTTTCTGCAGAATATTGCAGATTAACCATAGTCGCCAGACACCGGGGGGGGGGAGAGGACGTTCAAGGATAACTGAATCCTCTATCCTCAGTTGGTCCAGAGGAAGGCAAAAAAACCCTGGCAGTGCTAGGCCAATATACTCCGGCAGGGTAAAAAGTTCCTTCCTGACCCCTTAAGAGGCGATCGGATAAGCCCTGGATCAAGTTAATGATGAGAAGGGCAGAGTGGGGCTAGGTATAGCAAGATAGCTGTCGATCGGCTATCAGGATCTGGGCTAGGGGCTGTGAGCTGGGGGTGGCTAGGTGCAGCCGGGGGAGACTGGAGCAGTACCAGGTACTCTCCTGGGGTGGGGGGGGGGACCTGCCAGGCAGTTCGGGCTGTTGGTGGTGAGTGCAGGGGGGTGGGAAGCGCCGCGGCACTAGGCCGCGGGTGAAGCCGCGGCCTTTCCTAGATCGTGGCTGCCGCAATTGTTGACAGGCCGGCGCGGTTGTTCCAAAAAAACGCCAGAATCGGCGGGAATTGTGGTGGAGAGGCGATGGGGGGATGCCTTGGGCAGGGATGATAGTGTGAGGGTGTGAGGAAGAAAAACAGAGGAGAGGGGAGCCGTGAGACGGCCGTGGTTCCGTTGCAGCTTGTCCTGAAAAGGAGGGCCGCCAACAGAGCTCAAGGAGGTGGAGGGGGTGGTGGAGATGGCCCCTATGTCAGGGGCTTACCTTGAGGCTCACGGTGGGAGAGAAGAGAACCAAGGGATCCAGGGGCGGCTCAGGGTCAGAGCAGATCTGATGGATCAGACAGCAGAGGCTGAGGCAGGGGGAGGAAAACCCTGCCTGTCTGGCTCCAGGAGCTGTACGTCCTACTGTTAGGACGCACGCCGATTACTACTGGAGTCAGTTCTAGCCCTGGGGGGAATCACTCTTTCAGACTCAATCCTGGAGAGCAGGAGAACTGTGCAGAGGTCTGGGTCCTGCACCAGACTGTAGTACTGTAGTACTAACAGCACGTTTCAGTGGAAACACTTCAACATTTTTGAGGAGTGTCCACACAATTGTGACATATACTGTAGTGTAGGTATTGGTCAGATGTCTGCAAACTTTTGGCCATATAGTGTACTGTACATATAATCCCATCTATTGCTAATCAACGTTTCGTTGGTCTTTCATTAAAGAAGAACTCTCATTTCAAAATTTCCCAGGGGACAATGTAAAATAGTGTTTTGTGTAATTTTCCTACGTACCTTATAAGCCTTGCTACTTGGTTGTACAGGGTGCCCCCTCCCTCCCCCTTAGCATTCCAATAACATAGCTACCAAGGAGATAACTACATTGGTAGCTGGCACTTGTTTCCAGGACTGCTGGAATGCTGGTTGAGGGAGTGCTGACTGCCGCTCCCCTGCATACTTCTTGTTGGTGCTTGCCTTGGACTGGTGCTGAAAGCTGGAGGCAAACATTGGTTATAAAGTTGCTGTCTCCTTGCTAGTTATGTTGTTGGAGCTGGTCCCCTGTCCAACCCCTTCACTAGGCTTACAAAGCACATGCGACTAAATAATACATGTACTGGTGACAACATACTGTATACAATTGAAGTAAGAGTTTTTCTTTAGGGTCTGTTACACTAGTTTGTAGACCATTACAGCTTGTGAACAACTGTGTCTTGTGACTGTTATTTAAAAAACTGCTGTATTGCATGAAGTGGACAGGTCCGCTTTAAGGTTTTACTTTATCAGTGTTTGTGCTCAAACCTGCACAAAATATATTGTATTTATAATGCATTAGAGCATTCTTTGGAATATACAGCTCTAGATTTCTGGCTATATATATACCCAGCTAGATTTCAGGAGCAGTTAAGTATACTGCATATAAATAAGTTGAATTTTCCTTGATTGTCTCTGGGAATATTCTTAGCAGCCAACTCTACTGTTAAAAACTGCACTGTGATCTTGACGAATGTAAAATGTCAGCATTAATGTATCAGACCTATCAGCTCAATGAAAATAACTCAGAAGTATTGATTGTCTAATGATTTTTGGTGTATTCATTAACGTCTATGGGCAGATCATCCTCTCTGAACGCCTGGAGTGCTGATGACACATTAGTGTATTGCTGATTGTTTATTAGAAAACTGATTAGTTAGTGGATTGGTGTACCAAAATATACTACCTTTTACTGCATGATAAACTTGGAATAGAGGCATTTACTACATTTACAACTTTCTTAGTGCTTAAATGCCATTACACAGTTCAGTATTCCCTTTCCCTTAATTCCTACTGCACATGCTAAATTATGAATAGGATTTATGATCTCTGTGACCCTCAAGACAGCACATATTTTTCTTGTGTATCAATCAGTAAAGTGCTGCGTAATATGGTGCTACATTTGGTGCTATATAAATACTGGAAATAAATATTAATGTAGTGTAGGTACGGGTTAAGGAACCTGGAAGCTCTTTTGCCGCACATGGTGATTCCAGGAGGAAGTACACTACCAAATTGCAGAGGTGGTTCTTGCCAGCTGAGTAGATTGCTTTAAAAAAGGCCTGGATACTTTCCTAAATGTACATAATATAACTGGGTACTAACATTTATAGGTAAAGTTGATCCAGGGAATATCCGATTGCTTCTCGGGGAATCAGGAAGGAATTTTTTCCCCTACTGTAGCAAATTGGATCATGCTCTGCTGGGGTTTTTCGCTTGCCTCTGAATCAACTGTGGGTGTAGAATTGGGTATATGGGATTGTTTGATATTATTAAAAAAGGGATTTTTAATAACAGCTTACCTGTAAAATCCTTTTCTTGGAGCACATCACGGGACACAGAGCGCATAGTCATTACATATGGGTTATATGGGTACCTTCAGGTGTGGACACTGGTGTAATCAACTTCACAGGAAGTTCCTCCCTATATAACCCCCTCCCACTGAGAGTGCTCTAGTTTTGTAGCAAGCAATTTCTCTGAGGTTACACAATGTTCCCCAAAAAGAGGGGTGGGAGCTCTGTGTCCCGTGATGTACTCCAAGAAAAGGATTTTACAGGTAAGCTGTTATTAAAAATCCCTTTTTCTTGATCGTACATCACGGGACACAGAGCGCATAGTCATTACATATGGGATGTCCCAAAGCAATGCTCCATGAAGGGAGGGAGACCGTAAGGCCAAAAATAGCCAAACAGAAAATATATCAGGAGGTAAAATAGCTCCACCAACAGAAAAAAAGGGGCGTGAACCGGGCCAGAGGATTCTATACTGCTGCCCGTAGGACCGCCTGCCCAAATGCTGCGTCCGCAGCCTTTGTGACGTCCAACTTATAAAATTTAGTAAACGTATGTACGGAAGACCAGGTTGCCGCCTTGCAAACCTGTGCCATAGAGATCTGATGGTGTGCCGCCCAAGAGGCACTCATGGCCCTCGTAGAATGGGCCTTAACTGATAAGGGCGGTGGAACGCGCTTCAGACCATAGGCCTGAAAAATCAGCTGCTTAATCCACCTAGCCAAGGAAGACTTGGCAGCCGGCTGACCCTTCTTGGGGCCATCCGGGAGAACGAAAAGCACATCTGTTTTCCGAATCTTTTCTGTAGCCTTGAGATAGACCCTCATGGCTCGGACCACGTCCAAAGTATGAAGCAGTCTTTCCTCTCTGGACTGGGGAGTAGGAAAGAAGGATGGTAGGACTAGGTCCTGATTCAAGTGAAAACTGGATATGACCTTAGGAAGGAAAGAAGGCTGAGGCCGCAGAACCACTCTGTCCTTATGCAGAATCAGGTACGGTTCCCTGCAAGACAAGGCTGCCAGCTCGGAGACCCTTCTGGCCGAAGCCATAGCCACCAAGAAAACCAACTTTCGGGTTAGCAGCACAAGAGGGATTTCTGTCAGAGGTTCAAACGGCTGCTTTTGTAAAGCTGACAAGACCAGATTTAAATTCCAGGGGCAGAGGGGAGCTCTAATAGGGGGATTTACATGCAAGACCCCCTGTAAAAAGGTTTTCACAAGCGAATGTGTGGCCAAAGGCCTTTGAAACCATATCGATAAGGCAGACACCTGCCCCTTTAGAGTACTAAGAGCTAACCCCTTGTCAACGCCAACCTGGAGGAATCGCAAGATCCTGTCAATAAAAAACTTGCGAGGATGCCCTCCTTGAGACTCGCACCACTCCACATAGGTTCTCCAGACTCTGTAATAGATATTTCTAGAGACTGGCTTTCTAGCTTGAATTAACGTAGATATGACTTGGGCAGAGAGGCCTCTGCCCTTAAGAATTAGAGATTCAGCCGCCAAGCCATCAAATTTAGCTGCTGTGAAGCAGGGTGGTAAATCGGGCCCTGAGACAGCAGATCTGGGCGCAGGGGGAGTGGCCACGGTGCCCTTACTGACATCCTCACGATGAGTGCGTACCAAGCCCTTCTGGGCCAGGCTGGGGCCACCAGGATCACCGGCCTGCGCTCCACCCTGATCCTTCGTAGAAGGCGGGGAATCATCTGTAGTGGAGGGAACGCATACAGGAGAGAAAACTGGTGCCAGGGACAAACCAACGCATCGGTCCCGTAGGCCGAGGGGTCCCTGGCTCGGGATACGAATTTGTCCAATTTCTTGTTGAATCTTGTTGCCATGATGTCCACATCGGGAACTCCGAATCTTTGGCAAATCTCTTGGAATACCTGGGGGTGAAGAGACCACTCTCCCGGGAGTAACTGTTGACGACTCAAAAAATCTGCTTGAGAATTGTCTATCCCTGGGATGAACACTGCTGAGATGCAGGGTACATGGGCTTCGGCCCATGAAAAAATTAGGTTTACTTCCCTTTGAGCCGCCAGGCTCCTTGTGCCCCCCTGGTGGTTTATGTATGCCACCGCCGTGGCATTGTCGGACTGTATCCTTACTGGCAGACCCTGCAGGGGGAGAGTCCAGGCGACCAGGGCCAACCGAGCAGCTCTGATCTCTAGGATATTGATGGGAAGCAGACTTTCTGCCTCTGACCACTGTCCCTGCTGGGTCCGTTTTCCTAAGATTGCCCCCCAACCTGTTAGGCTGGCATCTGTGGTTACTATTTTCCACGAGATGGGGCAAAAGGTTTTCCCTTTTGATAATTTTTGAGGGATCAGCCACCAGTACAGGCTGTGCCTGACTCCTGGAGAAAGAACTAATGGACGGTCTAATGCCTGTATGGACTTGTTCCAAGCAGAGAGAATAGCTGCTTGCAGAATTCTGGTATGGATCTGGGCATAGGGCGCTGCTTCGAAGGCGGCCACCATCTTCCCCAGCAGTCGCATGCATAGGCGAATAGTCGGCTTCTTTTTGCCTAAGACTATTTGAATCGTTTGAATCAACGACCTGATCTTCTTTTGAGGTAAAAATACCCTCTGGCATTCTGTATCTAACCGAAAGCCTAGATATTCCAACTGTCTTGTGGGTTGTAACCTTGATTTTTCTTGGTTCACAATCCACCCGAACTCTTCTAGATGCCGCACTGTGCGGACTACTGCATGATTGAGGTTGGAAGCTGAACTGTCGATAACCAGGAGATCGTCCAGGTATGCTAGGACCAAGATGCCTTCTGTCCTTAGGACGGCTAGCACCGGGGCTAACACCTTTGTGAATACCCGTGGAGCTGTTGCCAACCCGAAAGGGAGGGCTACGAACTGGTAATGACTTTGGTTTATCGTAAAACGAAGAAACTTGTGATGTGCTGGGTAAATCGGCACATGCAGATATGCATCCTTTATGTCTATAGATGCTAGGAAGTCGCCCTGATGCAGGCTGGCTGTCACTGAACGTATGGAGTCCATACGAAAGGTCTGAATCCTTAGAAAGCGATTTAGGCGTTTGAGGTCTAATATAGGCCTGACGTCGCCATTGGGTTTTGGTATAACAAAAAGGTTGGAGTAGAATCCCAGACCCTTTTCTTGGGTTGGTACTTCTACAATTACTCCTTGGAGCAAGAGGCGATCCAACGCCTTTACGAGAGAGGCCCTCTTTAACGGGTCGCTTGGAAGACTTGACCCCTGAAAATGAGGAGGGGGGATTTCTCGAAACTCTAGTTTGTAGCCTGAGGCTACTACGGACCGAACCCAAGCGTCGGGAATTCTGGCCTTCCAGACTTCGGAGAAAAACTGAAGCCTCCCCCCCACCCAAGAGAGTGGGGGCGCCCCTTCATGAATCTGACTTGATGACTGGTTTAGCCGGCTTGCGAGACCAGGGCCTCTTGTTTGCCGCGGCTTGTCCCTGTGGGCGACTATTAACTGCTGAACGCCCGGGAGGCCGTCGATACTGACGAGAAGTCGAAGGGGCCGAGCCTACAATGGCCTGTCGTTTAAACGTGGGCCCACGCGGTCTTTTCTTGACCGGTAAGGAAGTACTTTTTCCACTTGATATGGTGTGGATATATTTATCTAGGTCTTCCCCGAATAGTCTTCCCCCATGAAAGGGAAACCCTGCTAAAAGCTTTTTGCAGGGTGCCTCTGCTGACCAGTTCTTTAGCCACAAAAGACGACGCATGTGAACCATCAGTAGAGATGAACGAGATGCCTGTTGGATGGAGTCCTTAATAGCATCTATTGCAAAGCAGAGAGCCCTAGGGAATTCTGCTAATTCATGAGTATGCTGAGCCGGCATGTCCTTTAATATATGTTTTGCCTGATCCTTCAAGGCCTGACAAACACCAATGGCTGCTACTGCTGGCTGAACCATGGCACCTACTGAGGTGAAAGCTGCTTTCAGTAGGGTCTCGAATTTCTTGTCGACCGGATCCTTGAACATATGGACATTTTCAACCGGACAAGTCAGGGATTTATTCACGCAGGAAATGGCTGCGTCCACTGTAGGGAGAGCCCATTTCTTCACATATTCCTCTTCCATAGGGTAGAGAATAGAGAATCTTTTAGGAGGGACAAAGATTCTATCAGGTCGAGCCCAATCCTGGTAAATCACGTTCCGCAGAAGGGGGTGCATTGGAAAAGATGCACAAGTTAATGGAGCCTTTAAAGAACCCAATGAGGATACCTCCGGGGCTACTAGTTCTGGCACTGGAAGTTTAAAGGCAGTGCGAACCATATCTGTCAAAGACTGGATCCACAGGCCCTCCGCTTGAGAGGCCGAAAAATATTCATCTATAGTGGAATTTTCCCTGTCTGAACCGTCGGGACTTGGGTCTGCCTGATCCCCTTGTGGGTCCCGTTCCTCTGAAGAGGAGACCTCCGCATCTGAAAACCCCACACTGGGTGAGGGGGATCTAGCCCGCTTGCTACTTGGGCAAGGACGGGAAAACAACGCAGTTAACCTTTTCTCTAGCCCACACATGGTGGCTGCTAGCATTTCTTCCGTCACGTAAACGGGAATGGGTGGATCGGGGGCCGCCTCTGCCCCCAGCACCCCCAATGGCTCTTGTACTATGCCACTCGGTGTCCTGACTGGCGAGGGTGGGGCCGTAGAAGCCTGGCCCAAATCCTCTGACCCCGATGGAGACCCTTTTTGCTTTTTGGCACCTTTAGCAGCCTTGGCTGGTCCAGATCCCTTTGGAGCCATTGTACAACCTTGGGTCACCCCTATAGCCAACACCTGACTGTTGCAGCTAGGAGTAACCAATATGAGGGCAGGTATGAGGAAAAATGAAAAAGAACTTATTTTTCTTTTTTTATTTTTTTTTTTCAAAAAAAAAATTTTTTTTTTTTTTTTTTTTTTTTTTTACCCGCCTGGGAGGTGGCAATACTGAGGAAACCTGTGAGTATTGACACACCAATGCCCGTTAGCCGGAGTCCAAGGTAGACTCAGATACTGCTGGATCTAAGGCTGAGTCCCTTTAACCACTTGCCCACCGGGTTTGTTTTTCAGATTCGGTGTTTACGAGACTAAAACTGTTTTTTTTGCTAGAAAATTACTTAAACCCCCCAAACATTATATATATTTTTTTTCTAACACCCTAGAGAATAAAATGGCAGTCATTGCAATACTTTTTGTCACACCGTATTTGCGCAGCGGTCTTACAAGCGCACTTTTTTTGAAAAAAAAACACTTTTTTGAATAAAAAAATAAGACAACAATAAATTTGGCCCAATTTTTTTATATATTGTGATAGATAATGTTACGCCGAGTAAAATGATACCCAACATGTCACACTTAAAAATTGCGCCCGCTCGTGGCATGGCGTCAAACTTTTACCCTTAAAAATCTCGATAGGCAACGTTTAAAAAATTCTACAGGTTGCATTTTTTGAGATACAGAGGAGGTCTAGGGCTAGAATTATTGCTCTCGCTCTAACGATCGCGGCGATATCTCACTTGTGTGGTTTGAACACCGTTTTCATATGCGGGCGCTACTCGCGTATGCGTTCGCTTCTGCGCGCGAGCTCGTCGGGACGGGGCGTTTTACATTTTTTTGTTTTTGTTTTCTTATTTATTTTTAATTAGTTTATAATTTTATACATCGAAATAAATTAAAAAAAAAAATTATCACTTTTATTCCTATTACAAGGAATGTAAACATCCCTTGTAATAGAAAAAAGCATGACAGGTCCTCTTAAATATGAGATCTGGGGTCAAAAAGACCTCAGATCTCATATTTAGGCTTAAATGCAAAAAAAGCAAAAAAAAAAAAAAAATGTCATTTTTTAAATTTCAGAAAAAAAAAATGTTTCTTTAAGACGCTGGGCGGAACTGACGTTTTGACGTCACTTCCGCCCAGCAGAGCTGTGGGGGACGGGTGGGGGCGATTTTTCCCTCACTCGTATCCCAACACAGCCAGCAGGAGGACCCGATCGCCTCCGCCGTTACCGACGGCTCCGGTAAGCGGCGGAGAGCGCGGGAGAGCGGCGGGAGGGGGGGGGGGGCCTCTCCCGCCACCGATAACGGCGATCTTGCGGCGAATCCGCCGCTGGGACCGCCATTATCGTGTACAGCACTGCCCATGGAAAAGATGGATATCTCGGTTGTGGCAGCAGCTGCTGCCGTTACCGAGATATCCATCTTTAAAGTCATGACGTATTTTGACTATGACACCATGGGCAAGTGGTTAAGCAAAAAAACTTTTTTTTTTTTTTTCTGGTCAATAGTGGACCTAAGTCCTAGACCTGAAGATCCACAAAACCGCCACTAGGTGTCCCTGTGTGGCCAAAAGACCCAGCTGCACGCTCTGTATCCTTTCTTCCTCTGCCTTCAGGAGGAAAGACCAGCCCGAGAGAAGTTTTCCCTTATACAGACCCTGACGCTGCTGGCCCGCCCCCCCGACGCACGCCGACGCTATAAAAGGCGGCGTGCACGCGCGCGCGTATGCGCGCGCACACACGCGCGCACAATCGCGCGCACGATCGCGCGCCCCACGCTGAAACCACATGGAGGAAGCAGAGCAGAGGAACAACATGGACCAGCGTTATGCAGCACCAACAGACACCAGGTAAGCACTAATCTTATTGTAGTGCACACACAGCGAGGAAGCTGTCCCCTTGGGCTTCCTAAGAAACAGGAGTTTTTACCAGCAATTTCCTCTTTAAAACATGTGGGGTTGCAGTATCAGTGTTAACAGGCAGACCTGGGGTGAGTAGCAAATATACAACTTTACACAAGTATACATATATCTACATGTTATCTGGGTAAACATTAGAATCCCATCCTGCCTCAACAGACATAGTGGAGATAGTGGCTGATGCACAAGCATACTGTTAGCCAACCCAGAACCCCCAGGGGGATACCTACTGTCGAACCAAGTCCCGCAGGTTCCCTCTTACCTGCTCCACGCCGCAGGGTATTGCAAAATGCAAGAGGCCCAACCTTCCCCCATCTCCGTGGGTATTGTCTTGGACCTTCAGGGACCGGGGTCCTGTGTTAAGGAACCCACACCCCTGGACCTATATAGCATCCTGGCATCAGTAGCGTTTAGTTCTTGGAAGAGACTAAGGCACTGGAGCCCAGAATCCAGCCCTCCAAGGAGAGGCATTATAGGCAAAACCCCACTCCAGCAGGGCCCGGGTACCGTACATCTTGGCTCTGAAGCACTTCCGACGGATCCGGCTAGCTATCCTGGGTCCCGAGACCTCCGAGGGACAGCTAGACGTGACCAACACCTAAGACACTGGCGAAAAAACTAGAGCACTCTCAGTGGGAGGGGGTTATATAGGGAGGAACTTCCTGTGAAGTTGATTACACCAGTGTCCACACCTGAAGGTACCCATATAACCCATATGTAATGACTATGCGCTCTGTGTCCCGTGATGTACGATCAAGAAAAAACATTTTTTATGGTTGAACTGGATGGTCTTTTTTCAACCCGACTAACTATGTAAATTGCTGGTATCAGCAAGGCCAGGAGAATAGAGCTGGAATATTGGGGAGGGGGTCATTTATGAATCTCTATTCTAATTATATTCTAGTTATAAGATCAGATAGTTTAATTATTGCTTCATCCATCCAGAACCATTTGAGGTTTGCTGGCATCTTAGGAAGTACTTATGCACCGGTAACAAGCCACACCCTGGTGATAAACCCCCTTTCCTTCAAACTGGTTCATGACACTATTGTATTGTTCATCTAATTTCCGAAAGTCACAAAACATTGCTACCCCATGTCCCATACCCTCTTCCCTCTGTAAACTGGACCTGGAAGTGGTCAGGTCTCTTCAACCCCTGCACATCATCACAGAATAGAAGTAAACACCCGTGACAACCCTATTAGTCAGGACTCCCACTGTGTGAGTATGTCTCTATGTAGCCCTTGCAGGGGAGGTAAGGGTGACAACACTGCCTTCATTTCAATAGAGGTGGTCTAGCTTTTTCACCCCATCACAAGAAGTAGAAAAATCTGCACTGGTCAGGTGGGGTCAATGGGTAAGTTTGTGGGGGGAGCCAGAGGAAACAAAGAAAACACAGACAACACTTATAAAGCTTCCCAACATTTTTTTTTTTCAAATTTAACTATAGTTTTACTTTAAATCAACGATATAATTATTTTTGTTCACGTTTACTAAATGATTTGCAAAGTCCTCAAGCATTTAACATACTTCAATTTTTTTTTATTTTTTTTTTCACTTTTGATACGAATCCTTTATTTTACAAGTATATTTTAATACAGGGTGCTATCATGGCACTGATAGAACATTTTGAATATTCTAAAAATAAAACATAGCAGTAGCTGTTTGCTTTATGTCTTTATGTTTCTAAATAAAAGGTGCATATAACTGTACAAGGTAAGGAAGGAGAGCGGATGAGTGACTCCTTAGACTCAATGCTGTGTAATTTAAGCATAAGCTATTGAGTTCCATAAGCATCACTTTTTTTTTTACAGAGCAGATTACCCTGGTACGCATGTCAAAAAAAGCTTAGGGCTTAAAGTGGTTGTAAAGGCAGAATTTTTTTTTAATCTTAATATATTCTATGCATTAAGATGAAAATCTTTCTACAGCAGCCCCCCTGAGCCCCATCTAGATCCAGCGATGTTCCAGGAGTGTCTCGGCTGCCCGGGACTCCCCTCCTCATTGGCTGGGACAGGATTGGCTCCCACTGCTGTCAATCAAAGTGAGACGGCTAATGAGGAGAGAAAGGGGGTGGGGCCAGGCTGAAGCTCTGTGTCTAAATGGACTTGGTTGGGATGCCCCCATAGCAAGCTGTTTTTTAGTGGGGGCACTCAACAGCAGGGAGGGGCCAGAGAGACCCCAGAAGAGGAGGATCTCGGCTGCTCTTTGCAAAACTACTACAAAGATCAGGTAAAACAAGACTTTACAATCACTTTAAGATAGCCCAGAAATCCCAGTGTGCTTATTTCTTACTTACTTCCTCATTCACAGAAGCTTTAAAATATCATATGTTTATTTGAGTGTTTGAAAAAAATTTTTTTGCTTCCATCATTTCTTGTATATTATGTGACATCTAGGAATCCCAACATGCACTGCCTTGCTTCATCACAGAAGAGGACCTGATATGACGTGTTTAGCCTTCTGAACCAAACCTCCCTCATTACTATACTACTTTCCACCCACTTTCTGTACAATCTGACTGGACAATCTCCTTTACTGTATGAATGCCACATGATAGCTATCTGTCAGAACTGTGCAAATTACAAAAGATAGAAGTAGGGTTTTAAAAAATGCTATATGTGGTGATTGTATGCAAACATTTTATCAAACAGTCCAAAAAACTACTCAAGCTACTGTTTGAAGACTTTGGGGGAGATTTAATAAAACTGTAGAGTGCAAAATCTGGTGAAACTCTGCATAGAAACCAATCAGCTTCCAAGTTTTATTCTCAAAGCTTAATTGAACAAGCTGAAGTTAGAAGCTAATTGTTTACCATTCACAGCTGCAACAGATTCTGAGCGCTCCAGTTTTAGTAAATCTCCCCCATGTGTATATATCTCCCATTAGATTATGTGTTTGCATATCTCTGTCAACTCTCTTTAAAATAATTTGAATATAGTGTGAAACTGATCGCATGCATGACAAGTTTTAATGTTGTGTTAACTTTCACATGCTTGTTGGATCCTATAAACAATTTATTGCCATTGACATGCATTGGCCAGGTTGCACTGACCTACAGTACAAAGTAGCCTTCTGGGCTGGAAATATGAGACAATTTTAAGAACACAAAAATGTCTTACATTTCCTCAGAACGATATAATAGCTGTGGTCTGGAACCAACTGAATTTATAGTTCAATCACTGACAGTTTCTTCAAGCTCACCCACACTCTTGAAAGGAGCTTTCTTTTAAATGTCTGTATTTTTGTCTGAACCTTAAATTCAGAATGACCTGTTGTTTATGATTAACATAATACTGCTACAACCAGCAAATAATTCTGCCTAATCTGAGTCTAGAAACTTTTAGATAAAAAATGAGGTTTCCAAAATACATAATGTGCACTATCAAAGTCCCACAAAAAAATCAGCTGTTTTATTTTAAATTGTCTTTATTTGTTATTCAGAGAAACAGATTAGAATTGTTTATACAGGCAGTCCCTGAGTTACGAACACCTTCTACTTAAGAACGGACCTCAATGTCAGTCGCTTGTGCTCCACGCTTTTCCTGGATACCTCCGAGCAGCTATCTTGCAGCCCCGAACACATCCCACACTGCAGTACTACATGTACTGCATGGCCAGAAGAGCCCCAGATAACAAAACTGCGTGCCCGGATCATCCCACATCCATACACAGGCGAAAGTTACACTTACAAACGCAGTGTTCAGACTCACACACAAATTCTTATTGCGTTTGTAACTCAGGGACTGCCTGTACAGGACCTAGAACTCTTTAGCAGACTTCAACTTTTCCCCCCCTTGTCTTTTACGCAGTAACTTAAAAAAAAACAGGGACATTATACTCTAATACCAATATTTGCCTTTATTTCTTAATTTTACTTCCTCCCTGTTCTGACAATAATGCACTTAAATTGTATTTGGGCATCTATCAGAAAGTAATGGCAGCAAAGAATTATAAGGCCATGGGTGGCCTTATCAGCATCTGAAACAAAGTTTGATCTCTCTTTCTCTCCCCTCCATGCGTGTGCAATATCAGATTCAGAAATGTATTGGGTGTTACTCATCTGCTGGTGACCATCCTGGAGAACTGGTCCCATCAGTCATTTAGGACTGAGCTATTAACATAATGCCAAACAGAAACAAAATAACAATGTGCACAGTCTCCAATCTCAAGTATACACCCAAATGGAGCTTACATTCCGCCCACAAACTTCTTTCTTTTTTACGAGTCATCTCTTCCAACTAACATCTGCAGAGGTTAACTTGTGTTTATCCCAGTCTCTTGAACTCCCTTCCACATACTGTACCAATAAGCATTTAGTAGCCTTACCAGTCTTTAAATGTACTCTTTTCATTTTAGAATTGTAACTAGCTTTTCACACAACAGCTTTCACCCTCTGCTATACACTAATGTTTCCCATCACTGCATTGACAAATTTCCAAAACATCTTGTGTATTTAATAAAACTTCCTTGCCTTTGGTATTTATCCCTTTTCCTTCTGGTTTCAAAACTTTTAGGGAAGGGGTTCTCATTCCTACGTTTGTGTATGTCCTGCGTATAATTCTACTTTGTTCTCACTTTCTTCTGTGTTATAGAGGATGTTGGTGTGATGAAAATAAGTAATTATATGTAGTAGTAAATATAATATAATAATGCTAATAACTATAACTTATGGACAAGTACCGTATATAAATTATGGACGAGTATACAAAAGGAAATCACTGTAGGACACGATCTATATGCACTTTCTATGGCTAAATATTTAATACCCAAAATAATAGTTATGTCAAACATTTCTATTAAATTAACCCTAATAGCATGGAAACATATCGTATCTAAAACCAAAAAATGCATTTTCTACACAAAAGTACCATTACCCTCAAGAATCATAGACTACTGTAAGATTCGGATATCTACAAAAGAGTGGTAAAAACAAGGTTACCAAAATTATAACCAGTTTACTTTAAGAACATAGTAAAAAATAAAATATTGAAAAATACCTGTTTAAAAGATATAAACTTTATTAACATAAATATTTCCAACATAAATATGGCAATATCTAACAGAACAAAGTTCCAAAAAAAAGAAAGGAAACACTTTATTCTACAACTTCCTCTTCTCCACTTCAAATAATAAAAATCCCAATATAAATAAAAAAAAGAAAAAGATCTATCACAGAAATTTATGGGAACAATGGAAGAAACCACTATCAATAACAAATAAAGCTTCATCGTGTATTGAATATTGGAATAATTCACACAAAAAAAATAAACAGATGGTACTTGACCCCTTACAGGTTATCAAAAATGTTCCCCTCCATATCCCCTACTGTATTTGCCGGAGATGTAATGAACAAATAGACAATCTCTAACCCACTCTTTGGGCCAGCAAAATCATATTAAGTATTTGGAACGGACATACCTTACAGGTATTCTGATAGATCTAACACCAGCAATGGCCTTACTAGGGATTAATATAGATATTTACCCACCATGTTTTAGTACAATAGTAGCACATATTCTAACAGCCGCAAGGCTTACTATTACAAGCATGTGGAAATCTACCGAATCTCCCAACCTGTCGAATGTTATCATTAGACTGAATACAGAATCTCAATATTATTGGCATATAAAAATTCTACTATTAATAGATTTAAAAATAATTGGCAGGAATGGTTAAGCAATCCGAGAGCTTCTAAATATTTAAAGAATTGTAAGCTGTGAACTCTTATAAGATTGAATGTCATATGGTTTAAACCACCTTGCCATGAGTATCTCCTTAACCCTTGTAAGCTCCGCCTACAGATAGCTCTCATTAGGGGTAGGCAGAAAAGGGTTTCCAACCACATGACCAATATTTGTGTCCTTGCAATTTTTCATTTTTCATATTTCAATTTTTATTTTACAATTTCATTCTCTTTGCAGTTCTATTGCATACTCTATAATTGTATGTTATTATATGACTTATATAACGAGAAATGTAATACCAAGTTAAATGTATTTAATACTACCGTAATGTTTTTTTTTTTAATTAATAAATTGTTTAAAGTAAAAAAAATAATAATGGTAATAACAATGGTTAATAAAAGTTTAGAGGTCAAATAATCCTTTCCAAATGCTAGTTAATGATGGGTTTCCCTTGTTCTTTTTGTTCAAATTCATTGTGAAATTGTTGTCACCTTGATGATAAATGTCCAAGAGTTTTCTAATCTTTATTTTTTTTGTATTTTTTTTCTTGAGAAATAGAAAATAGTCTTTCAGTGAATTGTCCATCAAAGGATGTATATAATCTAAGCATTAGACATTCTTAAGAACAATCACATCAAAGTTGTTTTTCAATAAATATTATTTATTTTTATTTTTATTTTTTTCACTTTTCTGCCCTTGAGGACCTCAGATATTGAATTCCAGATTTTAAATTAGCAGTAGGTGAAATTCTATTTGTCATCAATTTCTTTCTGGAGGTTACAGAGCAGAAAACCGCAGACAGGCTGCTTCTTTGATGGCTCTCTCCTAAAAATCTCTTTTTGTTCTTTATCTATTTGATGTGACAGTGATCAGTGCAGGGACAAGACAGGCCTCTCTAGAGAAATCACCTTCCCCCTTTCTATTGACAGATTCTTCTGATCTGAATCAGATGGGCCATGCCCTATCATAGTCACTAAGACACTGCTAGTAGCCACCAATTAAACCTTTAGGGATAGTGAAACCTGAAGCCACTTTTGAGTGTCTGTTCCTATTAGACATGGTGAGAAAACTTCTGACACCCAAAAGCGAGGATCCATGGTCTTATTCTTTCTCTCTTGTCTCCTGTAGGTGTGAGAGGTGCGAGAGGAGCTTCACACAAGCTACACAGCTGAGTCGACATCAGAGGATGCCCAATGAGTGCAAGCCGATAACGGAGAGTACAGAATCAATTGAAGTGGATTAACTGATTGACTGGTTGGAATTAAACTGCAAGGAAAGTCATGATTAAATGTCACGGACACTTAAGCAAAACCAAAGATTTCCTCTAAACAACTTTCAATCAGGCCCAGAAAACCAAAAGCAGTAATAAAATAAGTAAGATGTTAAGAGATATTGATCTTGGCATGGAAGAGAGACCAAGAAAGACATTATTTATTTATGAGTGGGGGTGAAACATATTTTAAAAGACAAGGGGACTTAACCTTTTCAGTCCCATCACTTATACATAGCTTTATTTCTAAATACTTTTTGTAAAGAAAAAATGTTATTTAATACCAAAGTACAGGCTCAGTTACATTTTTCTTGCCCACATATATATGACAATGAATACATGTGGACTTGTTTAGAGATGCACCTTTTTGTAGCATGATGCCATTGCTCTAAACACAGGGGATAAGTAATTATTTAAGTGCAGAAAACACGGACGGGACACTTTTGAGTTTGGAGGACTGGAAGAATACCACAGTTTGTGCTTTCGTTTCATCATAATTACAAATTGACATTGATGATTTATATGTCCAGATGTTGTGATGGGAGCCATTTCTGAAACATTCGAGCCATTGTCTAACCAAAGAGGATATTTCACACTTCCATCATCTACTGAACCTACTTAAAAACCATACTTTGTGCACTTTTCATGTTAAAGGTTTCAAAGACATTGTTAATGACATGTGGGATAGTTTGGGGGGAGTAAATATGTTAAAATATTACAAATAAATATATAAATGTATAGATATAATGTGTGTTCATAAAAAGAAAAGTAGGTTGTCTCGAAGTTGGTATCGGGTCCATATTGAAGGTATTGACAATGGAACCCTTAAATAAGAAACATGGCATAATTATTTTTTTTTGCATTTATTACAAACATGAAAAAAGCAGACTGGCTGGGGAGTACACCACTAGGCAGGTTCGGGCTGAAGGGACCACTACAACATTCCTTAATGCCTCATTCATACACCCGTGCGTGATGCTACCTTCACCCTTGTGAGATGCAAAGGTGTTCCGTGAAGTAAGTTGTCATCAGCCTGTTGAAATCAATTCTGAGCGTGTGGATGTACAGACCTTCATGGTTCTCCACATGCATCCCTGACTGTATACAGATGTACACTTAGGATGTGCTTAGAGATCTGTGCAGTCACCTGCTTGTCATTGATTTGAACAGGTTGCCTGCAAGTGGCTGCACAGAACACCTGTGCATTCCTTGTGAGTGAAGTCAGCCATTTGCATGGGTGTAAGGATTGATACACCCATCTGAATGACTTCTTATTGTAAAAAAAGAAACTTCTGTCACCCTCCTGACTATGCATCTTGGCATAGAAAAAGTCTCTGAACTGGGGTTGATTACTAAAGGCCTAAGAATCTTCTTTGAATAAACTGCTATTGTTTACACTTTGAATACCCAATCATGCATGAATCAACCACTTGAGCTCAGGAAGGTTTTACCACCTTCATGACCAGACAATAAGTCGGAAAAAGACGGAACATTACCACCTTCATGACCAGACAATAAGTCGGAAAAAGACGGAACATTAAAAAAAAGATATATAACTTTTTTGATTTTCTGCTACAAAACATATCCAACAACAACAAAAAAATCGAATTTCTTCATAAATTTAGACCAAAATGTATTCTGCTACGTGTCCTTGGTAAAAAAAAAAAAAAAAAAAAAATCACAATAAGTGTATAATGATTGATTTGTGTGAAAATACTAGTGTCTACAAACTATGGTACCGTATATATACTATTTTTTTTTGTAATGGGGATGATCAGCAACTAGGGACCGTGATGCAGTGGGCAATCTGACAATAACTGATGCCGGATGGGGGGGTACACTAACTGACTGTTAGTGACATCACTGTACTAATGTCACTAAGGGGTTAACATCTCAGGTTTAAGTGTGTGCCTAACAAGAGTTATGCCGCATACACACGGTCGTTTTTTGCGATGAAAAAAACCAACGTTTTTTAAAACGTCATTTAAATTGATTGTGTGTGGGCAAAACATCGTTTTTTGTTTTAAAAAAAACGACCAAAAAAAATTCCAACATGCTTGAATTTTTTGCGTCGTTTTTTGTGTCATAAAAAGTGATGGTGTGTGGGCAAAACGACGTTGAAAACAACTTTTTTAAACCCACGAATGCTCAGAAGCAAGTTATGAGACGGAGCTTCAATGGAAAAGAGTGCCGTCGAACGTGGTGTACGTCACCACGCTTTGCTAGAGCTTTGTAGAAAAACGATGGTGTGTACGCAACGTCGTTTTGGAAAATGAAGTTTGAAAAACTTCGTTTTTTTTCAGGATTGAAAACTTCGTTTTTTTTCATCGCAAAAAACGACCATGTGTACGCGGCATTAATGTGTGTTGCTTATTACCAAATATTTGTCTGTTCCTTTTCCTTTGCCAATCTAGTCTGCTCTTAATAGAAGATCAATTTATTAATGAGTTAAAAAAATGTAAACGAGTGTATAAAAGATTTTTTATAATCAGCATGATATGATTTAGAACAGAGAAAGAGCTTCAGTAAAACAAAGCAAAGAAATTTCAAATAAACTTGAGCCCATCAGAGTCCACCCTTACATAAGTGCTGTCCTCCTATGAATGCTTGGCCATGCCTTTTTATTGATTGTTAGGACACCAGGTTCTAGCAGACAAGTACAGTACAATGACAGTGCCAAAATAGGGGCAAATTTATGAAAACTCAATAAAAAAAATTACCCCTGAATTTTAATTGGTTTAAGTTCCATGAATTAAATTGTGTATTGAGTCATGTGCTGTGTTGTGCCCAAGTGAAGCTAGGTGGCAATATAAATATTTGTTAATTTATCCTTTAGTCTTGTATGTACTAATGTTATAAAGATATGTTTCCTGCACATTCCTGATATGCGCAAGCCCTACCTGCTCAGGGTTTAAAAAAAAAAGTGTACCAAGTCAAATTAATCCTTAATTAACGCCTAATTAAAGCATATTACATATGCTCTTCTTTCTGTGCATTTTGTCACACTAAGTGGTACTGCAAAGGTTGAAATACCAGGTGCTAGCAGCATGCTGGGAACTTGGACTGCTGCTTTCACACACAATCGGCAATCCAGGTTTACAGTGGACTGATACCTCCCACCCCCCACCCATGCACACTGCTCCCATCAGCAGTGCTGCTCAGATAGCTAGAATGCTGTTGATTGGTGCACAGGGGGGATATTGGACCAATGGAGACATGGGCAACTGCTTGTGTTTATGTGCGGCAGTTTGACTCTCCAGCGGGCTGCTAACAATGCGGTATTTACTCCATGTTGCACCAAAAAAAATGGAAAAAAACACATAAAGAAGAGAATATATTAAAACAGCCTGACTGCATTTCAGTAATAAATAGGGAGGGTTCAGCTGGAAGTTAGGCACCAGTTTCAGGTTAGGTTGTGTTAAAATAAATATGGGCTGCAGTGTCCTAAAATGCTGAAGTAGCAGTACCCTCTTCTGCAGCTTTTCCCACTCCTGGGAAAGGCTGCATTATTTTCCTAGCCTGGTATATTTTAAGTAAATTATTGCTTAGCATGAATAAAAAGGCTCCAGAGAGAGGACTGATATTATAGGGTCCTGAACAAAGATGTCATTAGTGGGCCCAATATCACCTTACACCAGAAGAACAGAAGCGATGTAATGACAAAGCAATCTAAATGGTAAAATAAAAAATGTGTAACTAGTATTTAATATCACAATGTAAAAAAACATTCATGTTCAGCAACTTTTAGTAGCCTTGTTTATTAAGCTCACACTTAGCAGCTGAAAGTTGATTTCTTATTGGTTGCTGTGTTATATTAAATTAGTCAGCCTCTATCCTGACATACTCACAACACAGAAATTCTAGCTATTTACAATGGAGCCAAATTGTGGGCTCCCCAGTGGAAAAGTTACATGCCATTTTTTGTACCAATGCATTTGTTTCTGTGGCATACTTTCTCAACAGATTGTGCATACATGTACTATACTGAACTGCCACTTTAATTATTATTATACAGGATTTATATAGCACCAACAGTTTGTGCAGTGCTTTACAATATAAATGGAGACAATACAGCAACAATATAATTCAATACAAGAGGGTTAGGCCCTGTTCCTGCAAGTTTACAATCTAATAGGGAGGGGCTGCTGGAAGAAAAGGTAATAACTGTGAGGGATGAACTGATGGGAGAAATAGAACATTTGGTTATTAGCTAAATGCAGGATAAGCTTCCCTGAAGAGATGCATTTTAGAGATTGCCTAAGGCCCCTTTTACATTGCGGCGGGATTTGCCGCGAGTTGCTATTAACCCTCGCTAGCGGCCATGAAAGAGGCGCATTGCGGGCAGTATTGCCGCGATTTCCCATTGTTTTCAATGGGAAGGAGCGGTGAAGGAGTGGTATACACGCCGCTCCTCTCACCGCTCCAAAGATGCTGCTGACAGGAGATTTTTTAATCTCCCGCCAGCGTATCGCCTCAGTGTGAAAGCCCTCAGGCTTTCACATTGAGGATGCAGTGAAGGAGTTTTTCAGGCGGTATAGCAGCGCTATTTTTAGCGCTGTACCTCCTGAAAAACTCCTCAGTGTGAAACGGGTCTAAAAGTAGACAGAGTAGTACATAGCCAGACAGATTGGTTTAGAGAGTTCCAGAGAATCGGAGAGGCTCTGGGGAAATCCTGGGGGTGAGCATAGGAGGAGGAGGCAAGGAAGCTAGAGACCAGGAGATCTCGGGAGGAGCCGAGAGAATGGCTTGGATGATATTTTGAGACAAAATTGGTGATGTAGCTTGGAGCAAAGTTGTAAAGGGAGTTGTATGTTATTCTCAGTGTTTTTCATTTTTTCAAAGAGGGAATATTATGAGGTCAGTTTTAGAAAGATTGAGTTTTAGGAAGTGGTGTGACATCCATGCTTATATGTCAGTTAGTAATGCAGGAGGGGACGGAAGGAGTGAGGTGAGCAGTAAAGAGATAGTGTTGTGTGTCATCAGCATAGACATGGTGTAGGAAGACATAAGAGTTTATCCTGTGACCAAGGGAGGAGGTGTAGATGGAGAAGAGGAGGGGTTCAATGACAGAACCTTGGGGGGCCGCTACAGAAAAAGGAAGTGTAGAAAAGGAGGAGACAGAGTTATAGGTAACACTGAAGGAGTGCTGTGATAGGTAGGTGGAGAACAAGGAGAGAGCAGTGGGAGGCTTTGGTCAGCAGTATCAAAGGCCACAGTGAGGTCTAGTAGTATGAGTATGGAGAAGTGGTCATTGGTTTTAGCAGTTAGTAAATCATTAGTGGGATTTAGTAGGGCAGCTTTAGTGAAGTGTAGTAAGCGAAAGACAGACTGTAAGGGGTCAAGGAGGTTGTTGTCAGTGAGGTAGGAGCTCAGATGGTTGTGTACTAAGTGTTCTAAACGTTTAGAGGTAAATGGAAGCAAGGCGGTGTGTCTTATGTTGTTCAGGTTGGTGTGGTCCAGTGAGGGATTTTTAAATATGGGGGTGGTCAGTGCATGTTTTAGCGGGGAGAAAAAGGTGCCAGTAGAGAAGGAGAGATTGAATATGAGAGTGAGGAAGCATAAGAAAGAAGAAGAGGGTGACCGTAGTAGTTGAGTGGGAACAGGGTCTAATAGACAGGTTGTAAAATAGGCGTCTACAAAAACATAAGGGACCTCTTTGGTAGTAGAATGGTCAAAAGATGAAAGTGTTGAGGGTGGTTTTGTACAGGTTATGTTAAGTGGAATAGATGTCTGTGCACTGAAGATGCCCCCACGAATTGCATCAATATTGTTTTTGAAGTGATTGGCAATCTCATGAACAGTGAGCGAGTTACTGAGTGGAGTTGGAGGTGGAGGTGGAGAAAGTAGAGAGTTAAAAGTAGAGAAAAAGCAACAAGGACTGAATGACAGGGTATTCATTGTTGTGCAGAGCAGGTTATTGAATCATTCGCTGGAAGCTTGTTGTATGCATATTGAGTATACCTTTACTTTCATCAAGGATAGCAAAGCATGTCTTTATCATGAAACAGGAAACAGGGGGACATAAGAAAATAAATACACTGAGAAAGATAACACTTCCTCTAAATTGATTACAATAGAATGCACATTATAACACTGCTTTGCCACCTACTGATAGGTATAATGCAGATATATAGTTCACAATATGGAAAGCTACTTGCATTTGCTTATTTCAACATTAATGAGAGTGACAAAATAGGCTTGTTTGGCAGCATGGAGGGAGGAACTGTATTTTAAGAAGACAGATTTATATAGGGTGAATTCTTGCTGGGAATTGGTGTTATGCCACAATCGCTTCACAAATCTTGTCTCTTAAGATTTCTGGTGTCAACAGTCTGCCAAGGTTGTAATGGTCGGTGCCTGATACTTTGTGTTGTCAGAGGAGCAAGTGAGCCCAGTGTGGATGAAACTGAACTGTTGTAGACAGAAGTGGCCAGGTCAGGGCAGGACAAGGATGTTATTGTGTTATAGAGGTGGTCAGTTGCAGAGTAGAAAAGAGAAGGATTAAAGTAGCAAAGGTGTCTGTGGGTAATTGTTTGCTGTTTGGAGAGATAGGTGGTTGAAGACAAGGACACTGTGAAAGTGCTGAGGTTGTGATCAGAGAGAGGAAAAGGGGTGTTTCTAGGGAGTGCAAAGATGGGAAAAAACAAGGTCAAGAGTATTACCATCAGAGTGAGAGGACGACTGTGTCCATTGTGTTAGGTCAAAAGATAAGGTTAAATTGAAAATTTGGGATGTAGCTACGCTGTTAACATTAATGGGGATGTATAAAATCACCAAAAATTATAGGGGGTATTTCGGAAAAAGAAAGTAGGTTAGCCAGGCAGAGAAGTCATCAAGAAATCCACTGGTCAGGAGGCCGGTAGATCAACGCAATCCTTCGATAAATGGGAGAAAACAGATGAATACAGTGCACCTTGAAAGAAAAGAAGGATAGAAAGAGAGGGGTAGGAAGAACTTAAGTCCAGTGGAGGCATAGTCTGATGCTTGAAGTCAGGTTTCTGCCATTTCAAGTAGGTTGAGGGAGTGGGGAAAAAAAGGTAATAGACAGGGGTCAGCTTTTTACAGACAGAGCAGGCATTCCAGTGGGCACATGAGAAGAGGTGGTGGTTTCTGGGAGCAGGGGAATTAAAATTAAACTGAGTGGATTGCAGCTAATTCTGGAGGATATCCCCAGAGGTTAGGAGAAGAAGGAGGGTGAGGAAAGTAAGGTGGGAGTGGGATGTATATGAGGGCACATACCTCCATGTTCTGGTGTTTGGGTCAGCAGGTGGGATAAGTACTTGCAGGAGGTGAGGACAGTAGTAGATGTGAGGGTGATATGTACAAGCTTTGGGATGGAGAAGAGGGGTAAACCAATGAGGATTTGAGAACAGAGGATACTATTATGAGAAGGAAGAGTAGAGGGGGCATATTAAAGGGTAGAGGTAGTAGGAATCAGACTTGTAAGAGATGCTTTTCAAAGTGTAGGTTTTTTTGTGGTCAGTCCAGAGGGGCACAGAGTTATTTGTAGTATCTTGTGGTATTTCTTGCTGCTTTAGTTAAAGGATACACTTACTTAAAAAAAAAAAAATGCAATTTTTTTTGCAGGTAAAAAAATGTGAATTTTTTTTTGTTGCAGCAGTCTGGAAAGCATACCATGAAGGTTTCCTGCACACTGTCAGGCCACGTACACACGATCAGACCGGTCAGATGAAACTGGTCTGAAGACCAGTTTCATCGGACCAGTTCGATGTTGTGTACGGCCCATCGGACCGTTGTCCGTCGGACCAAAGTTTTTAAACCTGCTTTAAAATCTGTCTGTTGGACAGATTTGATGGTTAGTATGCAAAAGCATCGGACCAAAAACCTGCGCATGCTCAGAATCAAGTCGACACATGCTTGGAAGCATTGAACTTTGTTTTTTCAGCACGTCGTTGTGTTCTATGTCACCGCGTTTTGGTCTGATCGGATTTTTGGTCCAATGGTGTGTACACACATCAGACCACTTCAGCCTGGTCCGATGAAAACGGTCCGTCGGACCAGTTTCATCGGACCGGTCTGATCGTGTGTACGTGGCCTTAGTGTATCGGCTTACCTGTTCATTCAGACACACAGAGCTGTGTGCCTGCATGACGTAGTTGTGTGGGCGGTGCCCAGCACTGCCGTGCTATTTTCAAATAGTGGCAGCTACTACAGGGAACTTCTCTCTCTACTGCTGTCATAGGTAGGGGGAGCGGGCAGCGGCTGCAAATGGGGACATGTTACATGTTTCACCCTTAAATCGGGTAGAACATGTAACATGTTCCCAAAGGTGAACTTATCCTTTAAATTGATGTGTTTAACTGCTGATCACTCCTGCAGAAAAATAATTCATGCCCCAACTGTGACTATGCCCCAAAAGTGACTTCCACCATAAGCCGATCAAAATGTATAGGAAGATGGGACGGGAATGTTTTCCTCAATTGATCAATTAGGAACTGATAAGGAACGCATGAATTTGGAGGAATGGTCAAATCCTGACCAAAGACACAGGTCAAAGTCATAAAAAGTTATTTATTATTTAATCACAAAAGGCAAAAGGAGATGGGAATCAACCACCACAAAAAGACACGTTCAAAAGACTCTTTGATTATTTACCCTAAAAATTGCAGAGTGTCAGTACATAGCAATGAGACAGTTAACATGGATTCTAAGACAGCAGCATTTACCTGTGAAAAAGCAGAGGACATGATAAGAGAGTGACAGGGGATGTGTTCAACTGCTGATCTCTAGGTCACCTGCTCCAAAATGTTATGCTGTCAGAGCTGCTTTCTATATTGTGCTCATGTCATGACAACTGGTGCCATATGATAAAAAAAACTAATGGTAGAATATGCTCTGGAACTCTGCTTTCTAAATGTACAGACCCCAAAACTAGAAAAGGGAGAGATGGTTTCATGTTTATTATATAAAGAGCCTTCTGATTCCTCTCAACATCTACAGCATCTCCTTCTCTATACAGCTCTCTTTCTGAATGTAGTCACTAATGTCAAAAGGTGTCCAGAACACGGAAGCTGCTGTCCTAAGCACTAGCCCTTGAAGGTAAATACAAACATAAGTTTCTACTAACTGAAAAATCTAATGGGACATTTATAGAAATTAAGTTTTGAGGTCACATTCTTGTTATTCCTCTTTCCTGGGCACCCAGGAAGTATACCTGAATAAGGATCTTTTATAAAAAAAAATTAGGGAGACCCTATGCTGTTTTTATAAGACCAGTTTTCAGAAATGCAGACTGGGTGGTCAGGAATAACAAGAGACTCGATCCCAGATCTTTGAGCCACAAGGTAAGTGGGGGATTTTGGGGTGGGATTTATTGCAATCTGAATTAATCTTAGAATATTGGGGCCCCTCGGATACCCCCCATGTGAATAAATATGGGCTGCTACCCCTGAAAGGTACATAGCACCCACACTGTTAATAAGTAACTATATAAATAAACACTGTCCACTGAAAATCCAGCGTCAATAATGACATCCAGCCATGTAGATCCTCATTAAGCACAATGACCCACTGACTACTGTATGTCAGCAGACCAACCGGATATCGAGGATGATGTAATTGACCAAATACATTTTTGATCATATTTGGTCAATGACATTACCCAGGATCCCTGGCTAGTTTCCTTACAAATAGAGGTCAGCCAGGGATCTTTAATTTATCAGTGGTAGTGCTACTGTCTAAATAAAAGGTTACCAGCCACTGTTGGCAAGCAAAACATGTCACTTTTACCCACTTGACCTTTAGAAGGTTTTACCCACTTCATGATCAGGAAATTGTGTGCTTTTTTAACTGGCAATTGCACGGTCGTGCAGCACTGTATGCAAGTGAAATTTATATTATTTATATTACCAAACAAATAGAGCTTTCCTTTGGTGGTATTTGATCACCACTGGGTTTTTATTATATAGACAAAAAAGACTGAAAATGTTGAACTAAAATGTTTACTCTCTGTTATAAAACATATCGGATTAAAAAATACAAGTCACATTTCTTCATAAATATAGGCCAAAATGTATTTTGCTACATGCCTTTGGTAAAAAAAAAAATCCCACTAAGTGTATATTATTTGGTTTGTGTTATAGTTTGTGTTAAAGTTATAGTAGCTACAAACTTTGGTATATAAATTTACGCAGCTATAGATGCTTTGCTGTAATGGCGGTGATCAGTGACTTATAGTGTGACTGTTATAAGGTAATGGTCAATCTGGCACTAACATACACTAGCTGTTGTCACTGGCTGATGTCACTAGTGACACTAATACAGTGATCAGTGATATTACTGTACACTGACACTGTACTAATGACACTGGCTGGGAAGGGGTTACCATCTAGGGGCAATTAAGGGGTTTACTATGTGCCTAAAATGTGTGTTTGTAAACACAGAGCACTGTGTGTGATTGGACACTCAGCAGGTTTCAACCAAAATCATTGGCTGAAATCTGTTGCCAAACGCATGCTGTGTTCAATCACAGCACAGGCCAGAGGGGGCACTCCCCAAACCCGGACGGAGGCCAGTCACGTACAGGTACATGACTGTGCCTGTACTTGCCGCCCCCTTGCTATATATTTACTATGAAAAGTCAGCAGGTGGTTAAATTATCCCATTGTATTGCTAACATGCAGCAGCCCCCCAGAGCTCCCCTTTTACTTATTTGAACCTGGTCTTTCCAGCGACAGGGACGAGCACACCAGCTCCAGTCGGTGTATTTGGTCCTGATTGGATAGATTGATAGCAGCGCAGCCATTGGCTCCCACTGCTGTCAATCAAATCCAATGACATGGGAGCTGGGGGTGGGGCCAAGTCCTGCTGTCTGTGTCAATAGACATAGCAGCAGTACACGGACTTGCGCCCACATGAGTGCCCTAAGGGAGAACGGCTCTCCAACGGGGGACTCCAGAAGAGGAGGGGTCAGGAGCGCTGTTGAGGGACCCCAGAACAGGAGGACTGGGGACACTCTGTGCAAAACCAACTGCACAGAGGAGGGAAGTATCACATGTTTTTTTTATTTATTTTTAAATATCCTTTAAAGTATCAATAAATCATGTTATTTAACCACTTGCGGCCCACCATGTAGCAATATTATGTTGGGAAAGTGGTTCTGTTATCCTGCCCAGATGTCAAATGACGTGATCAGGATAACATGCTGGCATGCAGTGCGGTGAGCGGAGGTGCTGTGTGTCAGTCTGACACACCGCATTTCAAATCGTGGTATGGAGCCTCTGACGGAGGCTTTTTACCACTAGATCATCTGTGACCAATCACAGCTGATCATCGCGTGAATCAGGAAGTGCCGATGAACGGCTTTTCTCGGTTCGCGCTGACAGGGAGAGCCGATCGGCGGCTTTCCCTGTCAGAGGGGGGTCTGCACTGATAATCAGCACATTGATTATCAGTGCAGCCCCTATCAGAGGTGCCCATCAGCTACTAATCACTGCCAATCAGCTGCCAGCCTGTGCCCAATAAAGAACGCCTGTCAGCGCCCAAAAAAGTGCCAACTAGTGCCCATAAAAGTGCCAATCAGTGCCCCATCAGTAATGCATGTCAGGTCCTTCAGATGCATTTTGGTACATTGAAGATCTCTTAATTTTTAGGTGCTGACTTCTGACCATGACCCTGAATTGTCTCCATACCTCCCTGCTACCGAACATTAGAATTATACATATTGAATTTATATTATGTTAGAATCACAATGACCTCTTCATTTCTAATATTGTATTATATGGAATAATGCACTTGCATTAAATTCCGCATATATCAACTCTGAATTTGACTTCATTTTTTCTGCACATACCATCCTACTGCATTTAGTTATTGTTTGAAAAAATGCACATTGATTAAACTGATGCTTATTCTTGCTCAAAACTACATAATGATTAAGATAGATCTTTACATTGCACATTCACCAACTGTAAAGCTGAATAATTTGGTCAAAGCTTAATATACTTATTGCACATAAAATCTTACCAAACAACAGACCAGAGATGTACAGCAATGAGCTTCCCTATAAAAACACCATTAAATTTGATTGCGTATTTTTTGCAAATTGATTTGTAAAGTATTATATTGCCCAAGCACAATACTTATAAGCAAAATGAAATGTTAATGTATCACATAATCAATAGTTACTGACATTGCATTAGGTGATAGATATCAGCATAGTGTTATATCCATTTTAGGTGTAATGAAGTTTTCTGAAGACAGTCTGCAGTGTTTAAAACCATAATCATTATACTTGCTAAAGGAATCATGTGAGGATAAATATATGGAAGCTGTCATTTACTGGCGTGCATTCAAAAGCTTCAGAGCTGTCATCCTGACCCTTCAAGGGTAACTCCACATTTGTGGGGGGGGGGATTGCAAATACAGCCATACCCCGCTTTAAGTACACTCACTTTACATACACTCGCGAGTAAGGACATACCCGCAAGTGTATGTAAAGTGCCTTACAAGTACTGTACAGACATTTTGCAGCCGCAGTAGAAAGAGCTGAAGCTCCGAAAGCATAGCCTGCCCTCTTCCAGTGTGCCCCTGACACCTCCACTACAGCACCTGAGACCTCAACTACAGCTCCTGACACCCCCACTACAGCCCGACCCCCCACTACACCCTAGACGTGAAAAAAGGTATTGTTTCACTTTAAGTACATTTTTGTTTTACATACATGCTCTGGTCCCATTGTGTACTTAAAAGTGGGGTATACCTGTAAAAGAAAAAATAATATACAGTAGTGTATGCAATTCCGAAACAAGTCATATTGTAATTGAATGTTATTAAATATTACCTTTTCTTTTTAATCTGCACCCGCTGTAATTTTGAAAATGCAATCCAATATGGCTACTTGGAGTTGTTCTGTACACAGAGGGCCAGATTCAGAAAGGAATTACGCCAGTGTATCTAATGTTCCGCCGGCCAATAGGTGGCGTTTACATTGTTTCTCGCATAAAATATGCAAATGAGCTATTTACACCGATTCAGAAACGTACTTGCGGCGGCGTGTCGTATTTTACGTCGTTTGCGTAAGCGGTCGAGCGGCGTAAGGTTACCCCTGCTATAGAAGGCGTAGCCAAAGTTAAGTATGGACGTCGGGACCGCGTTGAATGGAACGTCGGTTACGTCGTTTGCGTAAATCGTTTGGGAATGGAGCTCGATGTAAGTGACGTTCACGTCGTTTACATTGAGAAAAAGCGACGTGATTTCGCGCATGCGCACTGGGAAGGTCCACGGACGGCGCATGCGCCGTCCAAAAAAAATGTCACTTACGTGGGGTCATGATTCATTTACATGAATCACACCCCCATCTTCCAAATTTGAATTGTGCGGCATTGCGCCGCCATAGATACATTACGCCGCCGTAACTTATGGTGTAATTAGTTTCTGAATAAGGAACCTGACGCTGATAGTTACGGCGGCGTAGTGTATCTGAGATACACTACGCCTGCCTAAAAATAGGCAGATGTCTCTGAATCTGGCCCAGAATGTGTACTGACCACTCCCCAGAAACATAATTTCCTGCTTGTGTGATTGGCTCACCAAATTTCCCAGAAGTCTGCCTAACATACAAGTCAGATTTCAGGCATCCCCTGCAACAAATGTTATTTTTGGTGAGATACTCCTAGTAGTAACACATCTAAAGGGATTCAGGCCCAGAAGCTTCCCTTATTAGTGCTCTGCAACTGCACAGCTGGTGGATAATTATAAAACCACTCCCATTAGGCCCACTCCGCACAGAGAAATAAACAGTGATTTCTTCAGAATAACAAAAGGTTATTATAATCCTTGCAATGTACATACTGTAGATCACCCAGAGAGGAAGTTTTTTTCTCTCAACAAAAGTGTAGTTATGCTTTAAAGAGGAACTTCACCTCCACTATTTTTCTTTTAAACCCCCCACCACACCTGTTACGATGACTTGTCTTCAGTTCAAATAGTCAGCTTCCCAATGAATCCAGTGTAGTCCTGCAGTAATCCACTCTTTAGGTATAGTATGTAGTACCCTCTAGCTAGTGTTCTAGGTGTAAATACTGTAGGTAGGAAAATTTGGCTTGGCTGAGAGACAGGTCAGGGTTGTGTATCTGGGTCAGGGATTAGTGACTTAGGGGCTGGATGACTCATCCTGACAGCTCTTCTAATGCCTCCCCCTGTGCCTCCCCCTTGTGGAATGTTCTAAACCTAGTGGGTGAAAGCTAGGAGGGGCTGTTTTTACGTGTGCATTCATATGTACATAGCGGCAGCATTCATATGTAAATAACTGAGGCCGACGGCATTCATATGTACATAAAGGTGGCATTCATTTGTATATCATGCCCCTCTGCAGTGAAGAGATGATGTGCTGTAACCTCTAGCAACTAATCAGTGAGCAGCATTTACTGTACAGTAATCTCTAGCAACCAACCAACAAGAAGAAATCATGTGCTCTAACCTCTAGCAACAAATCAGTGAGCCGTAATGTGTGCTGTAATCTCTAGCAACCAGTCAGTAAGTGATAATGATATGCTGTAACCTCTGGCAACCAACTGCAATCACTGCCTAAACTGATACAGTAAAGTGATTTTTAAGTCTAGCTGATATTTATTTTATGTCTCAGAGCAGGTGGAGAGAAAAATTGCATGGGGGAGGGGACATTTTTTGACTCAGGGTCCAATCAACATTAAACACGTCCCTGTGTAAGGTGTCTGTATACAGTGTTCTGTGAAATATGATAAGGCAATTCCAGGTGTAAGGTGTCCTGTGAAATATGATGGGGCAGGGTTTGAATTGGTGGGAAGATGCCCTCTCACCAAACTGGAGAACAGTGTTGGAACCTCCTGAAGAGCAATCCAATTGATTTTTCCTTCCGCAGAATGGACAGAGATGACAGTCTGGCTGCTGGGACCATGAGTTGTCTGATCCTGCTAGTTACAGTGATGCTGCAGTGGTGTCCCCTGTGTAGCAAACAGCGTTTTGACCGTCTGGGTCAGGGCTGGGATTGCCATGTTGCCACGTGGTATGCAGCAGTCCTTTCACACAGCAGCGGTTGGGTGTCTACTTGATGGGACCCAGAAAGCAAGAGGGCTTGGTCCTGGTCTGCTGGCTCCTTTATAGCCTCCCCCAAAGTTCTTTCCTTGGAACAGATGGCTTGCTGGGAGGTGTAGTCCTATAGTTCTGCAGATCAAGGATGCCTGTTCAGGAGACTACAGTTCCCACACTAAACACAGAAACAGTCTAAGAAGAGAGAGAGAGTAAGTCTGTAGTGCCAAATAACTGTAGTTTGCTGTCGTCTACATCATTATCATGTATACTCAGGGCTTTTTTTCTGGGGGAACTTGGTGGAACTCAGTTCCACCACCTTTGGCTCAGACCCTTTGGTGCCCGCTCACCACAATCACTTGTGAACACAGAAGTCTGGTTTCTGTGTTTACAAGTGACTGCTTTGTAACCCCCTGAACTCTGCACACTGTATGTAATGCAATTCTGGTATTTAATGCCCCTTTAAGACCCTTCTACTGTTTGTGAAATCTGAACGGGTCGTGGTTGAGTTCCTGCACCTATTTTCTGAGAAAAAAAGCTCTGTGTATACTTATATACATCACATACACTATCACCCACACACCTCACAATGCAGAGCATTACACACATCCCACTTCACCCTGAGACTTGGAATTGGCAAATTTCTTTGCTTAACCCTCAAATCATTGCATTCACAAGAGATCTCTTCTAGGCAGGGGCGGACTGACCATTGAGTCACTCGGGCACTGCCCGAGGGTCCCGTGCCACTAGGGGGCCCCATCAGGGTTGCCAGGCTCAGTAAAACCAGGGACAGTATGTAAATATCTGTGTTTTTTTTTTTACATCTGTCCCTGATATGTCCGAAACTGACATTTCTTTTGATGTGAAAATCCTGAGATTTTAGCTGCCCCGCCTCTGCACTGCCTCCTGGCGTGGTGGCCATCAGTAAGCCCAGGGGCCCCATAATCTTCTATTGCCCGGAGGCCCTATGAGTTGTCAGTCCACCCCTGCTTCTAGTTGACAGATTATGTTTTAAAAGACACTTTTTTTAATAATAATAAAAACATATAAAATCATTTATTTACATGCTCTGTGGACTTATCTGCAGGTCTATTTAGATGAAAAATCTTTATATACTAAAATATGAATGATATTTTACAATAGTATATAATATCACATGCCTGCTTATCTTCTACCATTAGGCCTACATTTTTATTTACTTGAAACGTAATCTTACTAAAGGTTTGTATCGTGGCCTATATACAGTATCTACAGTAGGGCTTTGATAATTTTGATGTGTGATTTTTAGTCAAGATAACTTGAATTTTGTGTGCATTTTTTCATCATACCTTTAGTTTGATTTGCTCTGGTTTGTGATAGATTAACTTCAGTGTCCAACTAAAGTATTTTACCCTTTATAGTACTGTCTGTACCACATTATGTTCTGATCTTTAACTGGTTCCTGCTTGGAATTCCTTAATAGGGATGAGCTTCGTGTTCGATACAAACGTATGTTCGACTCGAACATTGTCTGTTCGTACATTCGACTTAATTCGAACAAAAGCGGTCGTTCGCGCCAAATTCGAGTGATGCAAAACGGTCCATAATTCACTGCGGCATTGTGCGCTGATGATTGTCCCGCATGCTTGGCCAATCACAGCACGCAAAAAACGAAGAGCTATAATTGGCCAAAGCCTGGGTGGCTTTGGCCAATTATGGCTCAGGGCTTTAGCACACGCCCCACACTATATAAGGCCGCCTGCTGGGTGGCCTCGTGTAGTGTGTTCCGGCTCGTTAATGAAAGCAGTCAGAGAGACAGAGAGATTGTCTTTTTAGATAGCTAGATAGAGCAGGCAGGCAGGCTAGTCAGTTTAGCTTAATTTACAGTGTGTAGAGAATATATATACATCCCTAGGAGTTGTACATATATTTATACACTGTATAGCTTAGATAGATCAGTTCTTCCTAATTTACTGGCAGGCAGGTGATTGTGCTATTCAAAGACGTTATCACAGGTATAGACACCCAGCAGGTACAATATTTAAAGGAATTTTATTTTTATTTTTATTTAAGCATCAATAAAAATCACTGCTCCTGGAGCAATGATTTTAATGATGCTTAACTTAAAAAAAAAAAAAATGAAAAATTCCTTTAAATATTATACCTGCTGGGTGTCTACAGTTTGCCTGTGAAAACGTCTTTGAGAACCCGGGTCTTGCCAGAGGGAACATGTATCAATGGAAAAAAAAAGTTTTAAAAACGGTCATCTTTTCAGGAGTCCTGCTCCTGAAAAAACGACAGTTTTTTAAACTTTTTTCCATTGATACATGTTCCCTGGGGCAAGACCCGGGTTCTTAAAGACGTTTTCCAACAATAACTTGAATATTGGTCTTTAAAATGAGCGTTTTTGAATTCGAACGTTCGAGTCCCATAGACTTTGATGGGGTTCTAAATGTTCGCGCGAACGGTCAGTCTGTTCGACGGTTCTGGCGCGAACCGAACGCGGGGATGTTCGGCTCATCCCTATTCCTTAATGTGGAACTTTAGCCAGAAAATTAAGTTCTGCTAGATCACTTCACTTGGCCTCTTTTGCAGGTATTGTATAGCTATGTAAAACATTAAAAATAAGTGCTTATACTGTTTAACCACTTCAGCCCCGGAGGATTTGGCTGCCCAATGACCAGGCCATTTTTTACGATTCGGCACTGAGTCGATTTAACTGACAATTGCACGGTCGTGCGACATGGCTCCCAAAAAAAATTGACGCCCTTTTTTCCCCACACATATAGCTTTCTTTTAGTGGTATTTGATCACCTCTGCGGTTTTTATTTTGTGCGCTATAAACAAAAAAGAGTGATATTTTTTACTTTTTGCTATAATAAATATCACCAAAAAATATATATATTAAAAAAAACACATTTATTTCTCAGTTTAGGCTGATACATATTTTTGGTAAAAAAAATCGCAATAAGCGTATATTTGGTTTGCAAAAAAGTTATAGAGTCTACAAAATAGGGGATTGTTTTATGGCATTTTTGTTATATTTTTTTTTAAGTAGTAATGGCGGTGATCAGTGATTTTTATCGTGACTGCGACATTATGGTGGACATTTTGGACAGTTTTGATGCTATTTTGAGACCATTGACATTCATACGCTATAAAAATGCACTGATTACTGTGTAAATGGCAGTGAAGGGGTTAACCAATGGGGGGAAGAAGTGGTTAAGTGTGTCCTAATGAGTGATTCTAACTGTGTGGGGGCTGGGCTACCTGTTACATGACACTGATCGCTGCTTCCAATGACAGGGAGCAGAAGATCAGTGTCCTGTCACTAGGAGAACAGGGAGATGCCTTGTTTACAATGGCATCGCCCCCGTTCTGCCACTCCGTGATCATGGGACACTGGCGGACATCGAGTCCACGGGTCCCATGGGCCTGGTCACTGAGCTTGCGGCAGGCGCCTGCACAGCATTTTTTTAAAGCAACGTACAGGTATGTTGCTATGCGCACGGGAGCTATTCTGCCAACGTAAATGTGCGTTACACTGTCGGCAAGTGGTTAAAATCCAGAAATACACTGTCTCGTGCCTGCTCTGCACATACTTAGTTGCTCTCTATTTTTCGGCACTATCCCTGCTGATAGTCTAAAGATTTAACTCTGCTTTGGGACTCTGGGCTTCATTAAAATAGCAGCTTCCAGCAAGAAGAAACCAAAGCAATGCAGGAGGCAATTTACAGCACACACTTTTTTTGGTAGCGCCTTGATAAAGAACAATATTCTTTATCAAGTTATTATGGGTAAAGTTTTACTTTCTGGTTTAAAGCAGAACTATATTTACCTCCCATCAATCCAGGGCCGTCTTTAATATGGTTTGGGCCCTGGGCAAAAAAAAATTTTGGGCCCCCCTTCAGCTTATTTTGGGCCTGGCTGGTTCACATGTATGTGTTTTGGCCTCATTTGTGCAGCACAGCATTGATTTGAATGGGCTGCCATGCCTTTGTTTCCTGCAGAAAAAAGGTTCATTCAGCATTTTAAAAATCAGTTGCCTTGAAATCCATTCTGCTTTTGCACCATGCTACTTACCTGCACTTCTTGCACCATGCTACTTACCTGCAGTTCTTGCACACACAAACGCACTGTGTTTTTAAAAGCGTGACCTAAACGTCTAAAAATGCAGCAAGTTTGACAGTGCGGGAACTGCAGATAAGTCACAGCAGACAGCAGAATGGACAGACAGACAGTGCTGTATTTCATTGCTTGATGGGCATAGGTGTGCCGTGTGCGCAGCCTATTACATGAGGCATCAAATGAATGGGCTGCTGTGCCTGCACAAATGTGGGCGGCCAAAACACATACATGTGAACCAGTCAGGCCCAAAATAAGCCCATCAAGCAGTTAAATACAGACAGTAATGCCATGTGCTCTGAGGCCTTACTCAGCCTGGACTGCAGGTCTGGTCTGTGACTTAAAGAGTTCCTGTATTTTACACATGGCATGGCCTGGGGTCCCATGGTGCTAAAGCAGAATGGACAGACGGTGCTGTGACCCCATGCCATGCCATGTGTAAAATACAGGAACTTTTTAAAACACTGACCAGACCTGCAGTGAATCAAATATTATAAAGACTTTGGGCACACTCTACAGAAAACTTCTATTTACAATATAGCAAACAGTGACATACATTGAGGAGCAGGACATGAGGAAGTCAGCCTCGGGAAGAGCAAACTGGGGATGTTATAAAATCACATTCTAATTCACTTTTATATACAAGCAGCACCCAGTGGCAGGAAGGGAGAAGTGCACGTCTAAAGGGAAGCCAGGGGTTCTGTACATATTAAAACACTGGGAAGGGAAGCAGTACTGTCACCTGGCTGCGTGCCGCTGATGATTTTCAGCCTGATTTGTGTGCAGCACAGGGGCTTAACGGGCGTCAGGAATTATGGGGCCCCTTACACAACTTCAGGCATGGGCCCCCTGGAGCAGAGAACGGGGGGGGGTGCTACCCCCTTAAATTGAGATGCGGGGGGGGGCAGGGCTGCCGCGAATTTAGAAGCGGGAGGCCCTTTACAAAAAAAAGATTTAATAAAGAAAAATATATATAAAAAAGGGGTGTAGCCATCCGGGGACCTCTGGGGCCTTTAATAAAAAGAAAAAAAGAAAAAAAAATATATATAAAAAATATATATATTTTTTTTAAAAAGGGGGTTGCCATCTGGGGACCTCTGGGCCCTTTAATAATTTTTTATTTCTAAAAATAAATTACAAAAAAAGGGGGGTTGCCATCCGGGACCTCTGGACCCTTTAATAAAAAATAAAATAAAAAAATATATTAAAAATAAACACTTATAAAAAAAGTGGGGTTGCTATCCAGGGCCCTGGGGACCTCTGGGTCCTTTAATAATAATATTTATATTATATAATATGTATGTATATGTGTATAATATATATAATGTTTTTTTTTTTATAAAACAAGGGGGGTTGTCATCCGGGGCCCTGGGGAACTACGGGCCCCTGGGGACCTCCAGACCTCTAAAAAAAAATTGGCCCTTTAATAAAAAATAAAATAAAAATATATAAAATAAATATATATTTTTATTTAAAAATAAATAAAAAAAGGGGGTTGTCATCTGGGGGCCTCCGGGTCCCTGGGGACCCCTAAAAAAATTGGCCCTTTAATAAGAAATAAAAATATATTTTAAAAAATTGGCCCTTTAATAAAAAATAAAAAATATATAAAATAAATATATATTTTTTTATTTAAAAAATAAATAAAAAAAGGGGGTTGCCATCTTGGGCCCTGGGGGCCTCCGGGTCCCTGGGGACCCCTAAAAAAATTGGCCCTTTAATAAAAAATAAAAATATATTTAAAAAAATTGGCCCTTTAATAAAAAATAAAATAAAAATATATAAAATATATATTTTTTATTTAAAAATAAATAAAAAAAGGGGGGTTGCCATCTTGGGCCCTGGGGGGCCTCCGGGCCCCTGGGGACCTCTGGACTCCTAAACAAAAAAAAAAAAAAAAGTTTTTTTTTTTTTTTTAAGGGGGTTGCTTTGGGCCCCCAACAGTGACAGGGCCCTGGGCAGCTGCCCCTGTTTGCCCTATGGTAGAGACGGCCCTGCATCAATCAAAGCAACATCTGTGAGCTCCCAACATCTTTGACTGGTCTTCTTCAGGTAATTATTTGGCAATCTTGATTGGCCACACTGGGATGATGCTGGTAAAAAAAAAAAAAAAAAACTTCCTGTTTGCAAACTTTTTTTTCTCACGTCAAATTCCACATCTATATATTATTTTCACTTTGTGGGAATGCACTTCCTTTAAACCTACTCCAATGTAGTGACCAAGCTTAGTTATGACCAAAGTCCTCACGACAAGTGACCTCAAACACACGTATTGCAAGAGAAAGAGAGGGGTTGTGTCTGACCATATCTGTTATTTTAAGTGCACTGGACAGTGAACATTCTAGTACAAGACACAATGTATAAATGCTTTTACAGAGAAGAGGTAAGACCATGTCAATAAAAATTGTTTATGCAACACTAAAGCTCTGGACACACGACCGGATATCTGATGGAATCTAATCCAATGGATTTTTTCATCGGATATCCAATGAAGCTGACTTTCATCAGTCTTGCCTACACACCATCGGTTAAAAATCCGATCGTGTCCAACGCGGTGACGTAAAACACTACGACGTGCTGAGAAAAATCAAGTTCAATGTTTCCGAGCATGCGTCGACTTGATTCTGAGCATACGTGGATTTTTGACCGATGGATTTACCTACAGACGATCGTTTTTTTCTATCGTTTTTTTAGCCATAAGAAAAATTTAAAACAGGTTCTATTTTTTTTTCACCGATGGATAAAAAAAGGATTTTTAATAAGCAGCTTACCTGTAAAATCCTTTTCTTGAAGTACATCACGGGACACAGAGCGCATAGCCATTACACTTGGGTTATATGGGTACCTTCAGGTGTGGACACTGGTGTAATCAATTTCACAGGAAGTTTCCTCCCTATATAACCCCCTCCCACTGGGAGTGCTTCAGTTTTGTAGCAAGCAATTCCTCCGAGGTTACACAATGTTCCCCAAAAGAGGGGTGGGAGCTCTGTGTCCCGTGATGTACTTCAAGAAAAGGATTTTACAGGTAAGCTGCTTATTAAAAATCCTTTTTTCTTTATCGTACATCACGGGACACAGAGCGCATAGCCATTACACTTGGGATGTCCTAAAGCAATGCTCTATGAAGGGAGGGAGACCGTAAGGCCAAGAATAGCCAAATAAAAAATTATCAGGAAGTAAAGTAACTCCACCAACAGAGAAAAGGGGGCGTGACCCGGACCAGAGGATTCTATACTGCTGCCCGTAGGACCGCCTGCCCAAATGCTGCGTCCGTACCCTTTGCAACGTCCAACTTATAAAATTTAGTAAACGTATGTACGGAAGACCAGGTTGCCGCCTTGCAAACCTGTGCCATAGAGATCTGATGGTGTGCCGCCCAGGAGGCACTCATGGCCCTCGTAGAATGGGCTTTAACTGATAAGGGAGGTGGAACGCGCTTCAGACCATAGGCCTGAAAAATCAGCTGCTTAATCCACCTAGCCAAGGAAGACTTGGCAGCCGGCTGACCCTTCTTGGGGCCATCCGGAAGAACAAAAAGCACATCTGTTTTCCGAATCTTCTCTGTAGCCTTGAGATAGACCCTCATGGCTCGAACCACGTCCAAAGTATGAAGCAGTCTTTCCTCTCTGGACTGGGGAGTAGGAAAGAAGGATGGTAGGACTAGGTCCTGATTCAAGTGAAAACTGGATATGACCTTAGGAAGGAAAGAAGGTTGAGGCCGCAGAACCACTCTGTCCTTATGCAGAATAAGGTATGGCTCCCTGCATGACAAGGCTGCCAGCTCAGAAACCCTTCTGGCCGAAGCCATAGCCACCAAGAAAACCAACTTTCGGGTTAGTAGCACAAGAGGGATTTCTGTCAAAGGTTCAAACGGCTGCCTTTGTAAAGCTGACAAGACCAGATTTAAATTCCAGGGGCAGAGGGGAGCTCTAATAGGGGGATTCACATGCAAGACCCCCTGCAAGAAGGTTTTCATAAGCGAATGGGTGGCCAAGGGTCTTTGAAACCATATCGATAAAGCCGACACCTGCCCCTTTAGAGTACTAAGAGCCAACCCTTTGTCAACGCCAACCTGGAGGAATCGCAAGATCCTGTCAATAAAAAACTTTTGAGGATGCCATTTTTGAGACTCGCACCACTCCACATAGGTTCTCCAGACTCTGTAATAAATATTTCTGGAGACCGGTTTCCTAGCCTGAATCAACGTAGATATGACCTGATCTGAGAGGCCTCTGCCCTTAAGAATTAGGGATTCAGCCGCCAAGCCGTCAAATTTAGCTGCTGTGAAGCAGGGTGGCAGATTGGGCCCTGAGACAGCAGATCTGGGCGCAGGGGGAGCGGCCACGGCGCCCCGACTGACATCTTCACGATGAGTGCGTACCAAGCCCTCCTGGGCCAGGCTGGGGCCACCAGGATCACAGGCCTGCGCTCCACCCTGATCCTCCGTAGAAGGCGGGGAATCATCTGCAGTGGAGGGAACGCATACAGGAGAGAAAACTGGTGCCAAGGGCAAACCAACGCATCGGTCCCGTAGGCCGAGGGATCCCTGGCTCGGGATATGAATTTGTCCAACTTTTTGTTGGATCTCGTTGCCATAATGTCCACATCTGGACTCCGAATCTTTGGCAAATCTCTTGGAATACCTGGGGGTAAAGAGACCACTCCCCCGGGAGCAACTGTTGACGACTCAAAAAATCTGCTTGAGAATTGTCTATCCCTGGGATGAACACCGCCGAGATGCAGGGTACATGGGCTTCGGCCCATGAGAAAATCAGGTTTACCTCCCTTTGGGCTGCTAGGCTCCTCGTGCCCCCCTGGTGGTTTATGTATGCCGCCGCAGTGGCATTGTCGGACTGTATCCTTACTGGCAGACCCTGAAGGGGGAGAGTCCAGGCGATCAGGGCCAGCCGAGCAGCTCTGATCTCTAGGATATTGATGGGAAGCAGTTTTTCTGCCTCCGACCACTGCCCTTGCTGGGTCTGTCCTTCTAGAACTGCCCCCCAACCTGATAGGCTGGCATCCGTGGTTACTATCTTCCACGTGATGGGGCAAAAGGATTTCCCCTTTGACAAATTTTGAGGGACCAGCCACCAAAACAGGCTGCGCCGGACTCCTGGGGAGAGCACTAACGGACGATCTAACGTCTGAATGGACTTGTTCCAAGCAGAGAGAATGGCTGCCTGAAGATATCTGGTATGGATCTGGGCGTAGGGCACTGCCTCGAAGGCGGCCACCATCTTCCCCAGCAGTCGCATACATAGGCGAATAGTCGGCCTCTTCTTGCCTAAGATCACTTGAACTGCTTGAGTTATTGATCTGACCTTTGCTTGAGGTAAAAATATCCTCTGGCAGTCTGTATCTAGCCGAAGGCCTAGATATTCCAACTGCCTTGTGGGTTTCAATATCGATTTTTCTTGGTTCATAATCCACCCGAATTCCTCTAGATGCTGAACTGTGCGAACTACTGCATGATTGAGGCTGGAAGCTGAGCTGTCGATAACCAGAAGATCGTCCAGGTATGCCAGGACCAAAATGCCTTCTGTCCTTAGGACGGCTAGCACCGGGGCTAACACCTTTGTGAATACCCGCGGAGCTGTTGCCAACCCGAAAGGGAGGGCTACGAACTGGTAATGACGGTGATCTATCATAAAACGAAAAAACTTGTGATGTGCCGGGTAGATCGGCACGTGCAGATACGCATCCTTTATGTCTATAGATGCTAGAAAGTCGTCTTGATGTAGGCTGGCTGCCACCGAACGTATGGACTCCATACGAAAGGTCTGAATCTTTAGAAAGCGATTTAGGCGTTTGAGGTCTAAGATAGGCCTGACATCGCCATTGGGCTTTGGTATTATGAAAAGGTTGGAGTAGAATCCCAGACCCCATTCCTGGGTTGGTACTTCTACAATTACTCCTTGGAGCAAGAGACGATCCAATGCTTTTACAAGAGAGGCCCTCTTTAATGGGTCGCTTGGAAGACTTGACCCCTGAAAATGAGGAGGGGGGACTTCCCAAAACTCTAGCTTGTAGCCCGTGGCTACCACGGACAGTACCCAAGAGTCGGGAATTCTGGCCTTCCACACTTCGGAGAAAAACCGAAGCCTTCCCCCCACCCAAGAGAGTGGGGGCGCCCCTTCATGAATCTGACTTGATGACTGGTTTAACCGGCTTGCGAGACCATGGCCTCTTGCCTGCCGTGGCTTGTCCTTGTGGCGGCTATTAAATGCTGAACGCCCGGGAGGCCGTCGATACTGACGGGAAGTTGAAGGGGCCGAGCCTGCGAAGCCCTGTCGCTTAAACGCGGGCCCACGCGATCTTTTCTTGACAGGCAAGAAAGAACTTTTACCACTTGATATGGTCTGGATATATTTATCTAGGTCTTCACCGAATAGTCTCCCACCATGAAAGGGAAATCCTGCTAAATGCCTTTTGCAGGGTGCCTCTGCTGACCAGTTTTTCAGCCACAAAAGGCGACGCATATGAACCAACAGCAGAGATAAACGGGACGCCTGTTGAATGGAGTCCTTAATAGCATCTACTGCAAAGCAGAGAGCCCTTGGGAGGTCAGCCAATTCACGAGCTTGCTGAGCCGGTATGTCCCTTAATATCTGTTTAGTCTGATCCTTTAAAGCCTGACAAACGCCAATGGCTACCACCTCTGGCTGAACCACGGCACCTACTGTGGTAAAAGAAGCCTTCAGTAGGGTCTCCAACTTTTTGTCGACTGGATCTTTAAACATCTGGACATTTTCAACCGGACAGGTCAGGGATTTATTTACGCAGGAAATGGCTGCGTCCACGGTAGGGAGTGCCCATTTCTTTGCAAATTCTTCTTCCATAGGATAGAGAATAGTGAACCTTTTAGGAGGGATAAAAATCTTATCAGGTCGAGCCCAATCCTGAAAAATCACCCTCTTCAGAAGGGGGTGAACCGGAAAAGACGCACCACTCAACGGTGCCTTCAAGGAACCTAAAGAGGATACCACGGGGGCTAATTGTTCTGACACTGGAAGTTTAAAAGCAGTGCGAACCATATCTGTCAGAGACTGGATCCACAGGCTCTCTGCTTGAGAAGCCGAAAAAATTTCATCTATAGTGGAACCTTCAATGTCTGAACCGTCGGGACTCGGGTCCGCTAGATCCCCCTGTGGGTCCAATTCCTCCGAAGAGAGGACCTCTGCATCTGAAAACACCAATCTAGGTGACGGGGATCTAGCCCGTTTGCCACCTGGCAAAGAGCGGGCAATTAAAGCAGTTAACCTTTCCTCTAGCCCACCCAGGGTGGTCGCTAGCATTTCTTCCGTAACGTAAACGGGAATAGGTTGATTGGGGGCCGCCTCTGCCCCTAGCACCCTCAATGGCTCCTGCAACATGCTGTTCGGTGGTCTATCTGGTGAGGGTGGGACCGCTAGAGCCTGGCCCAAATCCTCTGACCCCGATGGAGACCCCTTTAGTTTTTTGGTACCTTTTGCAGCCTTAGCTGGTCCTGATCCCTTGGGAGCCATTGCACAACCTTGAGCTAGAAGTGAACCATTAATAAGAACAGGCTATGGTAAAAAATTTCCAAATTTTCATACGCCCGAGAAGGCGGCAATACCGAGGAAAGTCCTGTGAGTATTGCCACACCAATGCCCGTTAGCTGGAGCCCAAGGTTGCACCGACTCAGATACTGCCAGATCTAAGGCTGAGTCCCTTTAAGAAAAAAAACTTTTTTTTTTCTGGTCAGTATGGAGCTAAGTCCAGACCTGAAGATCCACAAACCCCCACTGGGTGTCACTGTTAGCCAGAAATAGCTCAGCTGCGCGCTCTGTGTCCTCCTCTGCCCTCAGGAGGGAATGACCAGCCAGGAAATGCTTTGCTGCTTTAATTGAGACCTGACGCTGCTGGCCCGCCCCCCCCACGCACGCTGACGCTGTAAAAGGCGGCGCGCACGCGCGCGCACCCCCCCCCCACGCAGAAACCAACATGGAGGAAGCAGAAAGCAGACGAGAAGCCTGGACCAGCGCTAGCAACCCAACAGACACCAGGCAAGACACTAATCTTTATTGTAGTGCACACATAGAGGAAGCTATCCCCATAGGCTTCCTAAGAAACAGGAGTTTTGTCAGCATTTTCCTCCCTATAGCACGTGGGGCTGCAGTATCATGCTAACAGGCAGATCTGGGGGGAGTAGCAAATACATATCTTTAAAAGCATACATATACCTACATGTTATCTGGGTAAACATTAGTACATCCCATCCTGCCTCAAAAGACATAGTGGAGATAGTGGCTGATGCACAAGCATACCATTAGCCGACCCAGAACCCCCAGGGGGATACCTACTGTCGAACCAAGTCCCGCAGGTTCCCTCTTACCTGCTCCACGCCGCAGGGTATTGCAAAATGCAAGAGGCCCAACCTTCCCCCATCTCCGTGGGTATTGTCTTGGACCTTCAGGGACCGGGGTCCTGTGTTAAGGAACCCACACACCTGGACCTATATAGCATCCTGGCATCAGTAGCGTTTAGTTCTTGGAAGAGACTAAGGCACTGGAGCCCAGAATCCAGCCCTCCAAGGAGAGGCATTATAGGCAAAACCCCACTCCAGCAGGGCCCGGGTACCGTACACCTTGGCTTTGAAGCACTTCGGACGTATCCGGCTAGCTATCCTGGGTCCCGAGACCTCCGAGGGACAGCTAGACGTGACCAACACCTAAGACACTGGCGAAAAAACTGAAGCACTCCCAGTGGGAGGGGGTTATATAGGGAGGAAACTTCCTGTGAAATTGATTACACCAGTGTCCACACCTGAAGGTACCCATATAACCCAAGTGTAATGGCTATGCGCTCTGTGTCCCGTGATGTACGATAAAGAAAAACCAATGGGGCCCACACACGATCGGTTCATCCGATGAAAACGGTCCGTTTCGTGTGTACAGGGCTTAATTCATACCATGCATTGAGGTCCAAATGTAACACATTTTTGTGACCAGTTCTGATTAATCCTAAATCTAAACAAGGAAAGAATGCACATCAAGATCCTATTTTGTAGTTTTTAAAGTGGTAGTAAAGTCTTTACTACCACTTTTACCTACAGGTAAGCCTATAATAAGGCTTACCTGTAGGTATAAAGAATATCCCCTCGCAAAGCGGCTGGATGCGCAGGGGGGATCCTCGGCTAAAGAGGCTGGCAGCTGCTGGACCTTGCCGGAATGAAATCTCCCACGCGCACACGTGGGAGTGACGACATCGCCGCTCCAGCCAATCACAGCGCTTGAGCAGCGATACCCGGAAGACACGCAAGGCAAGATGACATCTCGCTCGGCGTGGACCAGGTGAGTTCTCGACACCTTGTTTTAAGGAAAGTGTTTCATAATGACGTAAGTATTTCATATTTCATAATGCGGTGCATACTATCTCATTATGGCTTTTGCCTTACAGGTGTGAAAAAAAAGTTGCGGGTATACAACCGCTTTAAGAATAAGGGGTAATCTTGTAGCTTTAACGATAATAATGATAATTATTCCTTTATTATTTTATTATTATACTATTACTACTGTTAATAATAATAATAATTAATAATATTTATTAATAATAATATTAATTTAATAATATTAATCATGATAAATAAAATATATGAAACCTACATTTCAAAAACTCCAGCATGAAACTTAGCACGAGCACATATAAATTGATGGCTGAAAATGACCTTCTCACTAACGTACATGCTGTATAGGGACATTTTTAGCTTATATTAAACAGAAAGACTGACATTATTCTAGGTTAAAATCTTCTCAGCAAGTTGAACATAGCTACAACACGGAGTGTTTCTTTATGCTTTCCAGCTGTGATGTGGCTGAAACATTTACGTCACTCTTGGGAGTTAATACATAGCATAATATAACAGAATATGTTTTCACTTGCATTTTCTCTTATTTACACAGTACATGGGATTATAACTGTGTGTTGTGGAATATTTTGATTGACTCTTTTTTTAGAGCTATCAAGCTTGGTGTCACCTCTGCTACAGCAGGAACGTGATTTATGCAGAATAAGCCCCATCTTTGATAATCCACTGTTTTCACACATCATATTCCATAATAAGTGTAGAGGGCGTGCTCTTTCATGGCATTATGTTGTGGTATGGTATCTTATTTCCAAATGATAAAAGATAAAGCATTACTACTTAACTGTAGCATTTTTTAAAGCGACTCTGCCCAAAAAAAAAAAAAAAAGTAGCCTGTAAAGGAACTTTAGGCCTCGTACACACGAGGGGATATGTCCGCTGAAAACGGTCCGATGGACCGTTTCAGCAGACATCTCCGCTCGTGTGTATGGGCTAGCGGACAGATTTCTCCACCCGACAGATTTCAAAGCATGCTTTGAAATCTATCCGGTGGGAATCTGTCCGCCCGACATGTCTGCTGGTTAGTACACTTACCAGCAGACATGTCGTCTCCCACCGCCACCGCCGAATGGATTCGGCGCATGCGCGGAAGTGTTTAACTTCCTGGTGCGGTGACGTGGCGTGACGTGGCGGCGTCAACGTCACCGCCGCGTCACCGCCACGTCATCCGGCGGCGGAGAATTTGATCCGATGGTGTGTACACGCCATCGGATCAAACTCCCGATCGGACATATCCGATGGAAATGGTCCGCGGACCGTTTTCATCGGATATGTCCGATAGTGTGTACGAGGCCTAAGAATTTCTACCAGTCTTGGTGCCAGTAAAGAGCTATAGCTGCTGCTGGTATAGTCATCATTCAATACTTGTGTATCAGATATTGGTGTCTTCCTAGTGAATGGTGTAATTCCAATCACTAGTTTGTCCCGTTAGAGCTACAGGGACACACTAGGACACCGATAATATTAAGGACATGCTAAACCTAACTTGGGGCATAAAAGTAAAGTTATCATAGTTATCTCATGAAATAATAAAAGTACATGTGCGTGCTACTTATGTATTATATAGTATAAATATATTGGGCCACATTTTTTTTTAAAACGCAAATTTCACGCATAGCGTATCCCATTTACTCTACGCCTACGCAGTTTTTACGGGCAAGTGCTGTATTCTCAAAGCACTTTCTCCTTAATTTTGCGTCGGCGTAGCATAAAGGGGACAGCGTAAGGCCGCGTAATTCAAATAGGGAAGGAGGGGCCGTGCTGTATTTAAATTAAACGCGCCCCCGTGCCGAACGATCTGCGCATGCGCCGGCCTTAAACATAGGCCACTGCGCATGCTCTGTCGCACGCCACAAATACAGCGATTACGATGGCAACGTAATTAACGTATAGGCCTATTCGCGACGAGTTATGCAAATGACGTAAACAACGGAAAAACACGACGCTGTCCCGAGGGCCATACTTAACATGGCTTACGGTGGACCTACGCAAGGTTACCCCTCATATAGCAGGGGTAACCATACGCGTATGCAACCTACGTAAACTACGTTGACGCGGCGCAAAACGTTCGGGAATCGGCGTATCGGCTCCTTTGCATATGCGGCGCAGAAAACGACGTAAACGCCACCTAGCGGCCGGCGTATTATTGCATTTAGGATCCGTCGATGTAAGTGACTTACGCCAGTCGGATCCTAGCGTAATTCCGGCGTATCTTGTTTTGTGAATACAAAACAATGATACGCCAGCGGGATATTCGAATTACGCCGGTGTATCTGTAGATACACTGGCGTAATTCTTTTGAGAATCTGGCCCATTGCATTTAGCGGTCTCATGAAGCCTAAACATCATATGATTTCTTTCTCTTCTCTATCACTTCCATCTCTGGTTCCATGCAACTTGCATCCAGGCAAAAACTTTATAACAAGGCAAATTGTCAGAATCTTAGCATGAATCTAAGCGTTACAGAAGACACATTAATTATTAATTTTTAATCTATGCAATTACAGCAAAACACTAGAAGCTTGTGGTTCTAAAGGCTGCATGTTTAGGTTAAAAATTGTTTTTGTTAGCACTGGATTTAGCTGAAAATAGTAGGCTGGACATCCAAATATTATATCAATACCTTCATTATGTAGGCAAATTATAAAGTATTACTCAGATTGTATTTGGTGCCACCGCGACTAGTCGCTTATGTCCCAGGAGCTTCCACTCTGTGCTTTAAAGGTTGTGGCCTAGAGAGCACATTTAAATATACAGTATCTAATAGGCTTTCCCAAAAGTATGCAGCTTTTGGATACATTTCTAAAATTTTAAGCAATCTTTGACGGATCTTCTGAGGTCTCCTTTACATGCCTTATTGGGCCAACCAGTGAGGGAAGTCACAAAACATAATACAAAAACCAAAATAAATCTGCGCTAACAGTGAGCAGCTACAACAAATACAGTGAACAAAGGAAAGCAACAAAACACAATATACAAAAAGTAGCGCTAAATTGATAAGAAGACACTGATTGTCTATGTGAAACACCCAGTGAACAGTGTAACTGAATAAAAGTCCATATAAATCGAATGAAACTTGATTGATGAATGAATTGAGTGCAAAAAAGTTCCAAACCCACTGTGATTCTTAATGGATTTAAACGTGCAGTAACAAAATACCCGCCATCAGAAGGGGAGGCTTACCAGATATATTGAACCCTGGTGAGCCTACGCTCAGAGGGTCAATAAAGCTGTGTGTATGTAGATGGAGGATGCACCAGCAAGGAACCGAATGTCCAACCAACAAGGTGAAATGGAGTCTTCACTCAAAGGAGGATGTGGAAGGTATCAACAACTTGGAGATGACTCATGGAAGATCAAACCATACCCAGCGTGCATTGAGGAAATGAAAGGCACATAGTGTCATTCCGTAAAACATGGGACGTTCATTACCGGTTAAAAACACGATCGGTTCAAACCGATGAAAATGGACTTAAGTCCAGTTTCGTCGGTCCAAACCGACCGTGTGTACGGCCCATCGGTTCGTCGGACCAAAGTTTTAAAACTTGCTTTAAAATCGGACCGATGGACGCCTGATGGATGGTTAGTAGGCAAAAGCATCAGTCCAAAAACCCACGCATGCTGAGAATCAAGTCGACGCATTTTTTTCAGCACATCGTTGTGTTTTACGTCACCGCGTACTGACACGATCGGTTTTTGAACCGATGGTGTGTACGCACATCAGACCATCAGTCTGTGAACCGATGAAAACGGTCCGTCGGACCATTCTCATAGGGTTGGACCGATCATGTGTACGCGGCCTAACAGTTAGATGGATAAAACAGGACTGACTCAATTCATTCATCAATCAAGTTTCATTCAATTTATATGGACTTTTATTCAGCTACACTGTTCACTTGGTGTTTCACATAGACAATCAGTGTCTTAAGTCACAAAACATACAAGACATTGTATATCTTTGTAGCAGCTCAGGTACCCATAGCTAGGTCATGGAAATCCCCAACCATTTTGTTTGACTTACTCAGTTATCCTGCAAAGTCGATTTGGGAGCCCTGGTTTACATACATTTTGGGGAATACCTAATGCTCCTATATGATGTCCTCTATTCAGCGTAGAGGGTGGGGTGGTTATCTGTTTCCCTTGTATTCTTTTTTTCTTTTTCCATTTCTCTTTACTGTTTTCTATCTTTATCTTTTCTAGTGAGCAATTTTTAGCTCCTGCACCCCTACCCACGGATCAAAATTGGCGCAGGCATAGGAAACCTTTCCCCGGAAAGTGGACCAGTTCAGACTCTACATTATGCTACAAGTCAGAGTCTATATTATGGAATACCTGGATGGAATGGCCTCCTATGGCCTGGTATGATCTTAGCTTATTTAGAAGAATGTGTGGGCAATAGGAGACCAACAGGTTCCATCTATTATGGCTACTTAGGTTTATTATATTATTTTGTATGTTCTTTAATATGTTTTGCTTTTTCAAAGCATACTGGTTTCCACGCTCAAATTACATGATCTGAAATATTTGATTGTTACCCACTCTTGTGTACTGCTTAACAGTATGCATAGACTCTCTTGTTTAGTACTTTACCTTTGAAATCTAATTAAAAAACATTGGAATTGAAAAATAGTTTTGTTGTATACATTTACAATTACATGTGGAAACCCCTCTGCCCCATTAATTCGACATTGCAAAGTGTAGTCCTAAAATGATCTGAGTTACCAACAAAAACTTTTTTTAACCTAAAACTTTAAAATAGTTTAAATATACTTTTTTGCTGACTAGATGGAGAATGTACTGGGGAACTACTATATTTCTCTGTGGATTGCCCTACCCATGTCAACCTTTCCTCAATTAGATCTACTGCAAATTCAAAACAGTGATTACTAATCTACAGTGCCTTGACAAATTATTCATACCCCTTCAAATTTCCACATTTTGTCATGTTACAACCAAAAATGTAAATGTAATTTATTGGGGTTTTGTGTGATAGACCAACACAAAGTGACACATAATTGTGAAGTGGAAGGAAAATGATAAAAGGTTTTCCAAATTTTTTTGCATTTTATGCATTTGTATTCATCCCCCCTGAGTCAATACTTTCTAGAACCACCTTTCACTGCAAATACAGCTGCAAGTCATTTTGGGGATGTCTCTACCAGCTTTTCCCATCTAGAGAGTGGCATTTTTGGCCATTCTTCTTTGCAAAATAGCTCAAGCTCTGTCAGATTGGATGCAGAGCGTCTGTGAACAGCAATTTACAAGTCTTGCCACAGATTCGCAATATGATTTAGGTCTGGACTGGGCCATTCTAACACATTAATATGCTTTGATCTAAACCATTCCATTGTAGCTCTGCCTGTATGTTTAGGGTCGTTGTCCTGCTGGAAGATGAACCTCCACCCCAGTCTCAAGTCTTTTGCAGAATCTAAAAGGTTTTCTTCTAAGATTGCCTTGTATTTTGACTCCATCCATCTTCCCACCAACTCTGGCCAACTTCCCTGTACCTGGTGAGTGAAGAAAAACATCCCCACAACATGATGCTGCCACCGCCATGTTTTATGTGGAGATGGTGTGTTCAGGGTGATGTGCAGTGTTAGTTTTCCGCCACACATAGCGTTTTGCTTTTAAAGTGGATGTACACCCTCCATACACCCAGTGACGTGAACAGCCTCAGATGATACACAGAGATGAACCAAATCTCCCTACATAGGTTGTATATGTATATCTGCTGTCTTCACATTTATATACTGTTTAGAAAGTTCAGATTTTGTTAGGAGATTTTCTCTTCCTGGTCAGAGTGTGATGTCTGGGCATACAGCCAAGATAGTTAAATTGCTGATTAAAAGGGAAAGGCACACACCCCCTCTCATCATAGTCAGAGACTCTTAGAGGTGTTTTGTAATAGGGGCTGCCCTCTGCTAATCTATTTTAGCAACCTCCTTTGACAAAAAGTTCTGGCTGTTTTTGTCTAAAAAGTAAAAAAATAAGTCAGGAGTTCTCAGGCTGATAACAGAGGAACCATTCAGAAGAGAGCTGTAAGACTTTGAAAATAGATACTGCAGATATATGTGCCCATCTCAAATTTCATGAATCGGGTTTACATCCACTTTAGGCCAAAAAGTTCAATTTTGGTCTCATCTGACCAGAGCACCCTGGCTTCTGAAGGCAATTGGTTCCACTAGATTTTAGTTAGGGGTCTCAGGATAAAGGGGGCTGAATACAAATGCACGCCACACTTTCCAGACGTTTATTTGTAAAAAATGTTAAAAAATATATAATTTTCCTTTCACTTTACAATTATGTGCCACTTTGTGTTGGTCTATTACATAAAATCCCAATAAAATACATTTAGGTTTTTGGATGTAATATGAGAAAATGTGGAAAATTTCAAGGGGTATGAATACTTTTTCAAGGCACTGTATCACTATAAGCAAGTGTTTGTATTTCACAAATAATCCTTAATCTAGCATGCTAACCTACCGCATTCTTTTCTCAACTTTTAATGAAATCTATGTGTCTGGTGCAGTAATATCAAGTTCTCAACATCAGGCTGAAAAAAAGGATTTTTAATAAACAGCTTACCTGTAAAATCCTTTTCTTGAAGTACATCACGGGACACAGAGCGCATAGCCATTACACTTGGGTTATATGGGTACCTTCAGGTGTGGACACTGGTGTAATCAATTTCACAGGAAGTTTCCTCCCTATATAACCCCCTCCCACTGGGAGTGCTTCAGTTTTGTAGCAAGCAATTCCTCCGAGGTTACACAATGTTCCCCAAAAGAGGGGTGGGAGCTCTGTGTCCCGTGATGTACTTCAAGAAAAGGATTTTACAGGTAAGCTGTTTATTAAAAATCCTTTTTTCTTTATCGTACATCACGGGACACAGAGCGCATAGCCATTACACTTGGGATGTCCTAAAGCAATGCTCTATGAAGGGAGGGAGACTGTAAGGCCAAGAATAGCCAAACAAAAAATTATCAGGAAGTAAAGTAACTCCACCAACAGAAAAAAGGGGGCGTGACCCGGACCAGAGGATTCTATACTGCTGCCCGTAGGACCGCCTGCCCAAATGCTGCGTCCATACCCTTTGCAACGTCCAACTTATAAAATTTAGTAAACGTATGTACGGAAGACCAGGTTGCCGCCTTGCAAACCTGTGCCATAGAGATCTGATGGTGTGCCGCCCAGGAGGCACTCATGGCCCTCGTAGAATGGGCTTTAACTGATAAGGGAGGTGGAACGCGCTTCAGACCATAGGCCTGAAAAATCAGCTGCTTAATCCACCTAGCCAAGGAAGACTTGGCAGCCGGCTGACCCTTCTTGGGGCCATCCGGAAGAACAAAAAGCACATCTGTTTTCCGAATCTTCTCTGTAGCCTTGAGATAGACCCTCATGGCTCGAACCACGTCCAAAGTATGAAGCAGTCTTTCCTCTCTGGACTGGGGAGTAGGAAAGAAGGATGGTAGGACTAGGTCCTGATTCAAGTGAAAACTGGATATGACCTTAGGAAGGAAAGAAGGTTGAGGCCGCAGAACCACTCTGTCCTTATGCAGAATAAGGTATGGCTCCCTGCATGACAAGGCTACCAGCTCAGAAACCCTTCTGGCCGAAGCCATAGCCACCAAGAAAACCAACTTTAGGGTTAGTAGCACAAGAGGGATTTCTGTCAGAGGTTCAAACGGCTGCCTTTGTAAAGCTGACAAGACCAGATTTAAATTTCAGGGGCAGAGGGGAGCTCTAATAGGGGGATTCACATGCAAGACCCCCTGCAAGAAGGTTTTCATAAGCGAATGGGTGGCCAAGAGTCTTTGAAACCATATGGATAAAGCCGACACCTGCCCCTTTAGAGTACTAAGAGCCAACCCTTTGTCAACGCCAACCTGGAGGAATCGCAAGATCCTGTCAATAAAAAACTTTCGAGGATGCCATTTTTGAGACTCGCACCACTCCACATAGGTTCTCCAGACTCTGTAATAAATATTTCTAGAGACCGGTTTCCTAGCCTGAATCAACGTAGATATGACCTGAGCTGAGAGGCCTCTGCCCTTAAGAATTAGGGATTCAGCTGCCAAGCCGTCAAATTTAGCTGCTGTGAAGCAGGGTGGCAGATTGGGCCCTGAGACAGCAGATCTGGGCACAGGGGGAGCGGCCACGGCGCCCCGACTGACATCTTCACGATGAGTGCGTACCAAGCCCTCCTGGGCCAGGCTGGGGCCACCAGGATCACAGGCCTGCGCTCCACCCTGATCCTCCGTAGAAGGCGGGGAATCATCTGCAGTGGAGGGAATGCATACAGGAGAGAAAACTGGTGCCAGGGGCAAACCAACGCATCGGTCCCGTAGGCCGAGGGATCCCTGGCTCGGGATATGAATTTGTCCAACTTTTTGTTGGATCTCGTTGCCATAATGTCCACATCTGGGACTCCGAATCTTTGGCAAATCTCTTGGAATACCTGGGGGTGAAGAGACCACTCCCCCGGGAGCAACTGTTGACGACTCAAAAAATCTGCTTGAGAATTGTCTATCCCTGGGATGAACACCGCCGAGATGCAGGGTACATGGGCTTCGGCCCATGAGAAAATCAGGTTTACTTCCCTTTGGGCTGCTAGGCTCCTCGTGCCCCCCTGGTGGTTTATGTATGCCACCGCAGTGGCATTGTCGGACTGTATCCTTACTGGCAGACCCTGAAGGGGGAGAGTCCAGGCGATCAGGGCCAGCCGAGCAGCTCTGATCTCTAGGATATTGATGGGAAGCAGTTTTTCTGCCTCCGACCACTGCCCTTGCTGGGTCTGTCCTTCTAGAACTGCCCCCCAACCTGACAGGCTGGCATCCGTGGCTACTATCTTCCACGTGATGGGGCAAAAGGATTTCCCCTTTGACAAATTTTGAGGGACCAGCCACCAAAACAGGCTGCGCCGGACTCCTGGGGAGAGCACTAACGGACGATCTAACGCCTGAATGGACTTGTTCCAAGCAGAGAGAATGGCTGCCTGGAGATATCTGGTATGGATCTGGGCGTAGGGCACTGCCTCGAAGGCGGCCACCATCTTCCCCAGCAGTCGCATACATAGGCGAATAGTCGGCCTCTTCTTGCCTAAGATCACTTGAACTGCTTGAGTTATTGATCTGACCTTTGCTTGAGGTAAAAATATCCTCTGGCAGTCTGTATCTAGCCGAAGGCCTAGATATTCCAACTGCTTTGTGGGTTTCAATATCGATTTTTCTTGGTTCACAATCCACCCGAATTCCTCTAGATGCTGAACTGTGCGAACCACTGCCTGATTAAGGCTGGAAGCTAAGCTGTCGATAACCAGAAGATCGTCCAGGTATGCCAGGACCAAAATGCCTTCTGTCCTTAGGACGGCTAGCACCGGGGCTAACATCTTTGTGAATACCCGCGGAGCTGTTGCCAACCCGAAAGGGAGGGCTACGAACTGGTAATGACGGTGATCTATCATAAAACGAAAAAACTTGTGATGTGCCGGGTAGATCGGCACGTGCAGATACGCATCCTTTATGTCTATAGATGCTAGAAAGTCGTCTTGATGTAGGCTGGCTGCCACCGAACGTATGGACTCCATACGAAAGGTCTGAATCTTTAGAAAGCGATTTAGGCGTTTGAGGTCTAAGATAGGCCTGACGTCGCCATTGGGCTTTGGTATTATGAAAAGGTTGGAGTAGAATCCCAGACCCCATTCCTGGGTTGGTACTTCTACAATTACTCCTTGGAGCAAGAGACGATCCAATGCTTTTACAAGAGAGGCCCTCTTTAATGGGTCGCTTGGAAGACTTGACCCCTGAAAATGAGGAGGGGGGACTTCCCGAAACTCTAGCTTGTAGCCCGTGGCTACCACGGACAGTACCCAAGAGTCGGAAATTCTGGCCTCCCACACTTCGGAGAAAAAAAGAAGCCTTCCCCCCACCCAAGAGAGTGGGGGCGCCCCTTCATGAATCTGACTTGATGACTGGTTTAACCGGCTTGCGAGACCATGGCCTCTTGCCTGCCGTGGCTTGTCCTTGTGGGCGGCTATTAAATGCTGAACGCCCGGAAGGCCGTCGATACTGACGGGAAGTTGAAGGGGCCGAGCCTGCGAAGGCCTGTCGCTTAAACGCGGGCCCACGCGATCTTTTCTTGACAGGCAAGAAAGAACTTTTACCACTTGATATGGTCTGGATATATTTATCTAGGTCTTCACCGAATAGTCTCCCACCATGAAAGGGAAATCCTGCTAAAAGCCTTTTGCAGGGTGCCTCTGCTGACCAGTTTTTCAGCCACAAAAGGCGACGCATATGAACCAACAGCAGAGATAAACGGGACACCTGTTGAATGGAGTCCTTAATAGCATCTACTGCAAAGCAGAGAGCCCTTGGGAGGTCAGCCAATTCACGAGCTTGCTGAGCCGGTATGTCCCTTAATATCTGTTTAGTCTGATCCTTTAAAGCCTGACAAACGCCAATGGCTGCCACCGCTGGCTGAACCACGGCACCTACTGTGGTAAAAGAAGCCTTCAGTAGGGTCTCCAACTTTTTGTCGACTGGATCTTTAAACATCTGGACATTTTCAACCGGACAGGTCAGTGATTTATTTACGCAGGAAATGGCTGCGTCCACGGTAGGGAGTGCCCATTTCTTTGCAAATTCCTCTTCCATAGGATAGAGAATAGTGAACCTTTTAGGAGGGATAAAAATCCTATCAGGTCGAGCCCAATCCTGAAAAATCACACAGGCTCTCTGCTTGAGAAGCCGAAAAAATTTCATCTATAGTGGAACCCTCAATGTCTGAATCGTCGGGACTCGGGTCCGCTTGATCCCCCTGTGGGTCCAATTCCTCCAAAGAGAGGACCTCTGCATCTGAAAACACCAATCTAGGTGACGGGGATCTAGCCCGTTTGCCACCTGGCAAAGAGCGGGCAATTAAAGCAGTTAACCTTTCCTCTAGCCCACCCAGGGTGGTCGCTAGCATTTCTTCCGTAACGTAAACTGGAATGGGTTGATTGGGGGCCGCCTCTGCCCCTAGCACCCACAATGGCTCCTGCAACATGCTGTTCGGTGGTCTATCTGGTGAGGGTGGGACCGCTAGAGCCTGGCCCAAATCCTCTGGCCCCGATGGAGACCCCTTTCGTTTTTTGGTACCTTTTGCAGCCTTAGCTGGTCCTGATCCCTTGGGAGCCATTGCACAACCTTGAGACACCCCTAAAGCCAACACCCAACTGTTGTAGCTAGAAGTGAACCATTAATAAGAACAGGCTATGGTAAAAAAATTCCAAATTTTCATACGCCCGAGAAGGCGGCAATACCGAGGAAGGTCCTGTGAGTATTGCCACACCAATGCCCATTAGCTGGAGCCCAAGGTTGCACCGACTCAGATACTGCCAGATCTAAGGCTGAGTCCCTTTAAGAAAAAAACCTTTTTTTTTTTTTTTTTTTCTGGTCAGTATGGAGCTAAGTCCAGACCTGAAGATCCACAAACCCCCACTGGGTGTCACTGTTAGCCAGAAATAGCTCAGCTGCGCGCTCTGTGTCCTCAGCCTCCTCTGCCTTCAGGAGGGAATGACCAGCCAGGAAATGCTTTGCTGTTTTATTTGAGACCTGACGCTGCTGGCCCGCCCCCCCCACGCACGCTGACGCTGTAAAAGGCGGCGCGCACGTGCCCCCCCCCACGCTGAAACCAACATGGAGGAAGCAGAAAGCAGAGGAGAAGCCTGGACCAGCGCTAGCAACCCAACAGACACCAGGCAAGACACTAATCTTATTGTAGTGCACACATAGAGGAAGCTGTCCCCATAGGCTTCCTAAGAAACTGGAGTTTTGCCAGCATTTCCTCCTTATAGCACGTGGGGCTGCAGTATCATGCTAACAGGCAGATCTGGGGGGAGTAGTAAATACATATCTTTAAAAGCATACATATACCTACATGTTACCTGGGTAAACATTAGTACATCCCATCCTGCCTCAAAAGACATAGTGGAGATAGTGGCTGATGCACAAGCATACCATTAGCCGACCCAGAACCCCCAGGGGGATACCTACTGTCGAACCAAGTCCCGCAGGTTCCCTCTTACCTGCTCCACGCCGCAGGGTATTGCAAAATGCAAGAGGCCCAACCTTCCCCCATCTCCGTGGGTATTGTCTTGGACCTTCAGGGACCGGGGTCCTGTGTTAAGGAACCCACACACCTGGACCTATATAGCATCCTGGCATCAGTAGCGTTTAGTTCTTGGAAGAGACTAAGGCACTGGAGCCCAGAATCCAGCCCTCCAAGGAGAGGCATTATAGGCAAAACCCCACTCCAGCAGGGCCTGGGTACCGTACACCTTGGCTTTGAAGCACTTCGGACGGATCCGGCTAGCTATCCTGGGTCCCGAGACCTCCGAGGGACAGCTAGACGTGACCAACACCTAAGACACTGGCGAAAAAACTGAAGCACTCCCAGTGGGAGGGGGTTATATAGGGAGGAAACTTCCTGTGAAATTGATTACACCAGTGTCCACACCTGAAGGTACCCATATAACCCAAGTGTAGTGGCTATGCGCTCTGTGTCCCGTGATGTACGATAAAGAAAGTATTATTAATCTTGGATCCAATGTTCAGTGATTTTCAGATTACATTTTTTTTCTTTAGAAAGAAGCTGGGACTACATTGAAACCTCCACTAAATAAAATGTTGGGAAGGCAATAAAGTACATCTGGACTTTGTTTCACAAGGCAGAGTAGTATTCAGAAATGTTTTTTCTTTATTCAAAACTTTGATATGATCTTTTGAACTTTAAAAAAAAAATCCTGAAATCACTTTGACTTTTGTATGTGCTGCTGATTAATAGAACAAAACAAAACAAACAAAACAAATATTTCTCACATATTTTATTTATATATATATATTTATATATATATATATATATATAAACTTATTTTCACATCATTGGTTGTGATGTGCCTTTTGCTCGCTTTTCCCCCTTTCTCTCCCTTCTGAATCCTTCCACTGTCCCATAGTGGTAGCATCACCCACTTTGGAAATCACTGGTTTAAATTTGGGGACCGCACTTTGGAAGGCGCTTTGACATGGCAATGTGGTTTCACGTGTATTTACAAAGTGCGCAACAAAAACCTCAATTTAATTTTTAATCTACAATATTACAGTAAAAACAACTGAAATTTCAGCTCCAGTCTACGTACATTTACTCATTCAGTGGGGTCATCCCCTGGGCTGCAAGTGTTAAATGCTTATTTGGCTAGGGAGGAAAGGAATAAGTACAAATACCTAATGCAGAACTTTATTTAAAAGGGGAATTTCTGCTTTTCTGCATCCTCCCCCCCTCCTCTTCAACTTTTGGCACAATATATTTTTTGGGAGGGGAGAGGGTATCTGATTTTGACAGGTACCTCCTCCTACTTCCGATCAGATCACCTAGGCAATCTGAGCAGAAGTTTGCCCCCTCTCTCCATGCCTGCAGCCTCTTGGGACACATCATAGGTCCCAGAAACCATTAAGGCCTCGTACATACGATCAAATCTGTCTGCTGGAAACGGTCTGCTAGACCGTCCCAGCAGACAGATTCGATCGTGTGTACGGGCGAGCAGACGGATTTGGCCACCCGACAGATTGGAAAGCATGCTTACCAATCCGTCGGCTGGGAACCCGTCCGCCCGACATGTCTGCTGGTTAGTACGCTAACCAGCAGACATGTCTTCTCGCACACGCGCCGAATGGTTTCGACGCATGCGTGGAAGTGTTTTACTTCCTGGTGCGGTGACGTGGCGGCGTCAACGTCACCGACACGTCAGCGCGCTGTCTGCTGGCGGGGATTTTGGTTTGCTCGTGTGTACACGCGAGCAAACCAAAATCCAAACAGACAGATTTGTTCAAATCGGTCGATCCGACCGATTTGAACAAATGAATTGCCTCGTGTGTACGAGGCCTAACAAAGGGCAACGCGGCTCTCCCACGCACAGTGGGCAGCCAGATGTGAAGCCACAAGGAATCACAGCCACACTAAAGATGATGGCATTGGAGACCCAAAAACCGGTGAAGAGCTGGCCCGGGAAAGGATGGAGCTGGATTGCTGGACAGGTAAGTGTCCTTTTGTTAAAAGTCAGCAGCTACAGTATTTGTAGATTTAAACGTAGTATTTGACCAGGCTTCCACTTTAAGCAGAGATTTGCAATTAACACTGTAAAGTAACATGGTCGACTGGGTATACATAACTGCTGGTTTGCAGCAGAGACACTACATAATATGCCGAGTCCTTTTCCAAATGTTTTTTTAAGTGTGTTAGCTTTCATCAAAGCCAGATATGGAAGCCATGTAGAAAAGAGCTTACATTAATATCAAAAAAGTTAAAAGTGAGCCCAAGAGAAACAGATTGAAAATAAATCTGGATTAATTAATATCAAATCTTCTGAACTGAAACAATTCCATTCTGACAGCAATACACATTCTACACATTGACTTATTTACTTTATGCTGGTTTAAAAAGAGTCTCTCTTTTCAAAAGTCAAACTTGTTTGAAATACACACTGTTCTAGCATAAACAACCTAAAACAACCATTGAAGAACCACATTAAGGCTCTTCTTTAATCTTGGACAGTCGTGCTAGTTGATGTTCTTTCTACCTATATAATAAAACAAAAGTAGAATAGTATTTCTCAACGTATGTCACTTAGAATCAGCAGGTCATCAATAGTGACTGTAATTTATTGATCAGCAAACATAACCTTTTAGACTAAATCTTTTTTTCATGGAAGTGAACTGTTTTCCAAACATGCTGTTCTACTTCAAAAGAACTCTGTGATAGAGTTTGTTAGCTATATATTTTTTATTTCAGCAAATTTAACACTTTACTGTACAACTGAAATCAAAGTGTATGGGCAAAATAGAGGTTCCATGCCTTTAAAAACACTGCAAATATAGAAAAATATCCACTAATCCTGACAGAAACCCAGTGAGATCTTGAGTGCACTTTGTGCTTCACTGAAATCCCACAGTGTTATCGGTCCTGGCCATTATTATTCCCTAGACTACACAGATGGAGAGAGAGGTAGGTATTCTGTAGTTTTAACACATGACCTACCCTAGTTTGACAACACTGCTCCTTTATACTTAATATGAATGAATGTTGTCCTCCTAGGACTGGATATTTGCTACTGGCAAAATCACCAGGTGGAAAGAAAGGATATAAAGCCTGAGGCGACTAACGTGCCACCACAGATAAATACTGGTAAGTTGCGTAATATTAAATGTTAGTTTTGATTATCCAGGGGGTTGTAACAAAAAAATTCTTCAATCCACACAAGCAAGGTAGATGGAGGAATTCTCCATCTACTCTTCTGTCAGTGGGGACTGTAGGCGCAAATCCAAAGAAAATTACCAAAAGTCCAATTTGAGAATAATTGGTAATTAGATCAACTTCTCTTGAATAGGATTGGCCATAGCTGAATTGAAATGCAGCTGGTCCCTGCTAAACTGGTCGAATTTCGGTCTATCTACGGCTAAAATTATGTTTAGATACACTTTAAAGAATAGGAACTTTCCTTAGGATTCCTCTTCTTTTCTTTGAAACATTCGGATACCTGTAATGTTCTTTCTTACATTACTTGACAGACTGGACTCTGAGCAGTAAGTAAGAGTTAGAAACTCTTTAATTGTAGATATGAATTGTGGATAGATCGGTTTAGGAAGCAGGGGCTATGCTAAGTGTCCTATCAGCAGTTCCAGTGCCTGCTATTGACACCAAGTATCAGCAGAATCCATGACACTGTGACAGAGAGAGAGAGATGTAAAGGGAGAAAATAGATGGACAAGCCTGAGGTTATTCCAGGCTGGACTCAGCAGAGAGAAAAAAAAAAGGCGGGGGTGTAGACTTTGGAAAGAAAAAAATGGTAGAGGGACTGGACTTTAAAAAAAAAAACTAAACAAAACAAAAATGGGTGGAGTAGTATTGGACTTTGGAGAGACTAAGAAGGGTGGGCTGGACTTTTGATAGACAAAAGAAAGGGTGGGCTGGACTTTTGATAGACAAAAGAAAGGGGGGGCTGGACTTTGGAGACACAAAAAAAAAACATGGGGGTCTGGAATTTAGAGAGATGGAAAGTGAGCTGGAATTTGGAGTGAAAAACAAAAAAAGGGAGGCTGGACTTCCTCCATACCCGCTGTATGGGCTGCCGACTGCCAGCAAGTGTAGAATACATAATCAGTCCCAGTGCAATGAAATAACTCATATTGAAATAATGCACAGACAGTTAGTCACAAATTTTCCAGTTGGAAGGCAGCCCAACCAGGAACACTCATATTTCCAAAAGAATGCAGCTGAACTGATAGCATCTACAGAGAGGCGAAGAATGAGGCCTGGCCATCTTGTGCCCAAACATAACGTCCAGAGAAGATGCGAGCCCTAAGCTTTCCCTACTTGTCAGGAACCTTTCCCTGCTGCTAGTTTTGTCCCTTCCAGGTGGGCTACCTGTCCCTACTTTACCAACTTTCAATTGTGTGCCAAACCTGGGAGCCAGGATATTAAATAGGCTCTGCCTGACCCAAGATAACTGCCAGAATCAAATGAGTGACTTTCTCTCCAACTGCAGTGCCGCTACGGAGAGTGCTTCCTGCAGTGGAGAACGTAGACTGCACCTGCCTACACACCAGTTGGCAGTATGCCCCCTGACTTTCATTTACTGCATCGTTAGATCAGACAGGCTTGATCTAGCCCTGATCTAATCTCTTACTCATCATCAGATTTTTAAATTGGGAAAATCTCGACAGATAAATATTCAGGCAAATAGAAAAAAATATGAATCTGCCTTACCTGTAATTGGATCTAGTAGTGTTTCCATTTAAAATACTGTGTATTAAAGGGTAACTCCACTTTCGTGGGGAAAAAAAAAGCAAATAAAGAAAAAATAATATAGCACATATGATTGCGACACTAATCATTTTGTAATTGAATGTTATTAAAAATTAAATTTTCTTTTCAATGTGCAACCAATGTAAGTTTCTGGGAATACATTGTAATATGGCTACATGGAGTTGTTTTGTACACAGAGCGTGTACTGACCACTCCCCAGAAAGATAATTTCCTGCTTGTGTGATTGGCTCACCAATTTTCCCAGAAGTCTGCCTAAGATACAAGTCAGATTTCAGGTATCCCCTGCAACAAAAATGTAATTTCTTGAGTGATACTTTCAACAGAAACCCACCTAAAGGGATGCAGGCCCAGCAGATTTCTTCAGTAGTGCCCTGTAGCTGCACACCTGATAGTTAATTATGAAACCACTCCTATTAGACCTACTCAGAACAGAGGCACAGAGAATCACACATGGATTTCTTCAGAATAACAGAAGATAGGAATCTGCAACAAAGTTTGTTGTAATCCTTGCAATGTACATCGATCACCCAGAGGGGAAAGTTTTTTTATCAACAAAAGTGGAGTTACACTTTAAGCATTTTTTGTTAATTTGTTTATATGATGATTAAGGAAGGTTTGCAGGCATATATACAGTATAAAGTACAATTTATAACTACCTTTAGCAAATGTTTAATGAATACAATTATGTATAGTTTTTACCACAAAGAGTTCCCTTTTGAATGACTATTTCTGGCACACATTTTTGAAACTGCCTTAGCAAGATAAAAAGAACCACCAATGTTAAAATATATGAGAAAAGCTATGAAGGATTCCAAACAACTATCTCTTTAACCACTTGACCACTGAGCACTTAAACCCCCTTCCTAACCAGACCAATTTTCAGCTTTCAGTGCTCTCACAATTTGAATGACAATTACTCAGTCATACAACATTGTACCCATTTGAAATTTTTGTCCTTTTTTTCGCCGCCGGGCACACAAATAGAGCTTTCTTTACAGAGTGGTGGTATTTGATCACCTCTGGGTTTTTTATTTTTTGCGCTATAAAAGAAAAACGACTGAAAATTCTGTAAAAAAAAACTTGTTTCTGTCATATTAGCAGGTTATTTCTCACACACAGCATACGCATACCACAAATTACACCCCAAAACACATTCTGCTATTCCTCCCGAGTATGGCGATACCCCATGTGTGGGACTTTTACACAGCGTGGCCACATACAGAGGCCCAACATGCAGGGAACGCCATCAGGCGTTCTGGAATACCCAGACCAATTCTGACATTTCTCTCCTACATGGAAAATCATCATTTATTTGCTAGAAAATTACATAGAACCCCAAACATTATATATGCTTTTTTAGCAAAGACCCTAGTAAAAGAATACAATGGCGGCCGTTACAACTGAGGAAAAAAAATGTTTTTTTATCTCGCACTGTATTTTCGCCGAAATTTATTGCAAAACGCGTGTTTTTAAAAAAAAACTGTTTTGTGCTTAAAACAAAACACAACAGTAAAGTTAGCCCAATTTTTTTTCATAATGTGAAAGATGAAGTTACGCCGAGTAAATAGATACCCAACATGTCACACTTCAAAATTGCGCACACTCGTGGAATGGCGCCGAACTTCGCTACTTAAAAATCCCCATAGGCGGTATTGCAGTGTATTGGGGTATTGCAAAGTATCATGCAGGGTATTGGGGTATTGCCGAGTATTTGGGTATTGCAGAGTATTTGGGTATTGCCGAGTACTGGGGTATTGCCGAGTATTGGGGTATTGCCGAGTACTGGGGTATTGCCGAGTATTGGGGTATTGCCGAGTACTGGGGTATTGCCGAGTACTGGGGTATTGCTGAGTATTGGGGTATTGCCGAGTATTGGGGTATTGCCGAGTATTGGGGTATTGTTGAGTACTGGGGTATTGCTGAGTACTGGGGTATTGCTGATTACTGGGGTATTGCTGAGTATTGGGGTTTTGCTGAGTATTGGGGTATTGTTGGGTACTGGGGTATTGTTGGGTACTGGGGTATTGTTGGGTACTGGGGTATTGCTGGATACTGGGGGATTGCTGGGTACTGGGGATTGCAGGGTACTGGGGTACTGCAGAGCTGGGATGGATTGAGGGATGGCTGGATCTGTGACTGCATTTGTCACAGATCCAGCCACAGCTCAGCTGCTGACACCCCGAGGGACGTCGTGTCACAGTAGCTCGACCGCGCTGTAGCAGTATTTTTGCTATAGCGCGGTCGGCAAGTGGTTAAGGCAGGCCATAGACAAGCCGAAAACCAAATGTTGTGCAAAGATTGTGCCATAATTTGTTTTGTTTTTCGAAACAAAATCCAGCATGTTGGATCAGGTAGCTGACAACAGCTGTCATTTGCATTTGAAAAGCTGTGTGTTCCCCCGCCGCGCCGTCATGTATAGCCCCTCCCCCTTGCCCGGGCACTTTGATAGACAGATCACCTGTCCCCCATACGAGGACTGCTCTGCTCCGCTCTCCGCCCCCTCTCCATCCGCACTCTACCCCCTCTCCACCCGCACTCGGGAAAAAATAAGTATTCTACCAGGCATCGGGAGCATTTGCGCGAGTACAAGTACTCACGCAAATACTCGGTATCGGCCCCGATACCGATACTAGTATCGGTATCGGGACAACCCTACTAGTACACATTTTTACATGTAGGAGAGAAATGTCAGAATTGGCCTGGATGGCAAGTGGTTAATATTTCCAATATGTCTTACTCTTTTCTTTAAGTTGAATTCACACCTGTATGTGCATTTTAATGTATTCTACGCTAGTTTCTGGGATTCTGACAGCCAATGAAATGTTAAGTTAAATTAGGATGCTATAGGCCAGGGGTGCCCAACCTTGTGAGGAGTGAGGGCCACTTAAGTGACTTTGTAACCGGTCAAGGCCACAATGAGAGGGGCGGAATGACAGGACCATGTCCACTCTGCATATGCAGAGTGGACATGGACACGGCCCACTCTGTTCTATGGGCCCTCTGATCCAATCTGCCAAGATGGAAGGGGACGGATCTCCCCTTCTGTTTGTTTTTTTAGCAGATTTATTTGAAGGTAGGTGGATATATGGCCACAAGTCTGTTTAAATCTGTGGCTCAAAAGAGGTGACCAGTGGGTCCGATTGGGTCAGACTGATCGTGTCAAAGAGGCCTAAAGCTGCTTTTACATGGATGCACTGTGGTTTACCCACACAGAAGGTGCAGCGCCTGTGGCATTTGTGGCTTTTCTGTGGGTTAGCTGCACTTTGCCATAGACTTCTATTATATCATGCACTGTAATGCATTTTTTTTTGCATGCACCAAACCAGCAGGTAATAATAGAAGTCGGCGGTAGTGCAGGTAACCCACAGGTGTTCTGCAGTGCACCTGCTGATCATTTTCAAAGCAGTCCAGTAACCACTGCAGAACAGATATGCCCATAGATACACTTTCAGTTTAGTAATAAACACTACCTTTAATAACAGTCTTCAATTCAGGTATCGCCAACTATTTCTGTCCCAGGAAGAGTGCATTTAATATCACTCCGCATATGACAGGAGTTGGCGCTTTACAGGAAGCATTGGCTTATGTGGCGCTGCAGCTACTTGCTTTACAACACTGATGCTCTGGGATGGTGGGTCGACAACCCACAATCTGGGCTTGCCAACCTGCCTACTCAGAGCAAGAGGTCGCGGCCACATCAGAGGGCTCCGCGGGCCACTGGTTGGGCAACCCTGCTATAGGCAAAGCTGGATATCATAAAATAGAAATGCATCAAAATGCAAGTTGCATGCTTTTTCACACACTGACCTTCCCATCAATAGGGTCTTCAACACACGTAGGCACGTAAAAAAAAAAAAAAAAATGAACTTTTTCAGCTAACGTACTGTACGTCAATACACTGAACACCTTTAAAATGCAATTGATACAATTGATGCACTTGCAACATGTGCATTAAATTGCCAAGGGGTGGAATGTGAACAGGAAAAGTGTACACGCTGCTTAGAGGAGTCACAAGACTCTTTCAGGCTCAAGCAACATGCACCATCTTCTTTACTATTCTTTTCATTTAATTGTATTTCTGTGTGAGAAACAGATAGCATTCTTTCGTCATTAGCATATTCTTGTTTTGACAAATAAGGTGGAGTCTCTAGGAAAAGAATATCATTGTTAGCACATGCTAAATGTAGTTTTGACCATTGTTTTATACCTTGATAACATAGAAAGCCAATGGAGTCAGAAGCTTTTAACAGGGGTGCTTGGATGTTGCAGGCAATTATATAACATGGTTGTGTCCAAAGAGAGTTTTGCATTGAATAATATGGACACTGACAACCATAGGAAAAGTGTTATTTTATCTAGTTAATTGATGCGACAATTACAGCCCTAGCTATAAAAAAATCTTCTTTCAAAAAGTGCAATTCCCCCCAGCTATAGGATGCACTCCTAGATCCTCCATGGTATAATGCATATAGTACTACCATGGACTGATTTGTTTGGTTTTATTATTCATACAGATTACAAGAAGAATACGATTCCTAATGGATGAAGAGCAGACCTCACACATTGATGGACAAAGGCTTTAAAAAAAGAAAATTTAAAAGGGTTTGTGTCTGGAGAAAGATAGGAGTGAAGAAACAAGAAGAGCAGAAGATAAGCAAAACAAGAGTTGTGTCATCAGTACTAAATAAAATATATGATAAGTGTTCAAAGTAGTTATGAAAAGACTGTTAACTCATCAAATGGTTTAGGTGATACAAGCCATGACATCGAAAGTGATCTGGAACATTGACCAGAGACACAAAATACCTCAATGATCTTATTAGTCTCACTTAGGCATGGGCTAGTAAAAGGGCACATACCAGTACGGCTCTGTGGTCAGCTTTTTAACCATATTACTAATGTCAGTTCAACACCTAATGAGAGACTCTAAAGGGGTCAGTTGGAAAAAAAAATCTATAAACTGTTGAGTAAATGTAGAATGGTCTTTTGGTTGTTATAGGTAAAAATTCATTTGTTATATACACAAGCCTACGTTAGTTGCATTGTGTTACCCCAAATTGTTCTAAAACATACATTTTTTTTTTTTACCTAAATGCATTCTCTGCATTAAGGTGAAAATATATTCCAATATCAGCTCCCCTTAGTCCCCCACCCTTTCTAAATACTTGCCTGGCTCTTTTGATCCAGTGCTGTTACCGTCTTTTTCTCAGGTTATATTTTTGTACAGGATTTTCTTTAAAGAACTTATAATGTACATTGATAAAAAAAATATGCGTTTGTGCCTACCAGTGGAAAAACCCTCCATTTACATAGGTATATCTAGAACAGTGGTGGCCCGCCCATAGGAGGCGCATGGGCGCTACCCCCCTCCCCCAAGCTGTTATAAAAAAAAAAGAAGAAAAATAAGGTCACTTTAAGAGTGACCAGGCGCCAGACACATGGCTGTCTGTGGGAAGCTGATTTCCCGTGTTTAAGTCGCAAGCGATGCGTCGGCAAACACACCTACTCTTCACTCATTTGTCTAATACTCCAGTAACTCATTTTGTATTGGCGGGGACCGGAGGATGGTGCTTTTTCATGGGAACCGTTGCGTAATTTCCGGTTTCCTGGCCATCACTCACTGCTGTGAGACAAGTGGAGTCGACAAGTGTGGGTGCGGTGGACAGGATTGAGGCCTGATCAGCGCCGACGCCTGTGGGTAAAGGTAAGTGTCGATTCGGCTGGCCTCAGGCTCAGTCAGGACTACACTCCTCTCTGAGATCTTGTCGCCGCCCCTCTATTCTGCACACACTGACACTTCCCTGCACAGTGCTGACAGTCTGACTGAATTTAATCTCTATTCTGACACTGGCCAGGACAGATGATCACAATGCAGGGCTGGACTAGAACTATCAGGGTGACATGCCTGCATTTGATGGACACAGTGGCTGCAATTAGTGGGCACAGTGAGTGGCTGCATTTGGTGGGCAGAGTGGTCCCATTTGGTGGGCACAGTGGTCGCATTTGATGGGCACAGTGACTGTATTTTATGAGAACAATGGCTGCATTTGATGGGAACAGTGGCTGCAATTGATGGGTACTGTGGTTGCAAATGATGGGAACAGTGGCTGCATTTGGTGGGCACAGTGGCTGCAATTGATGGGTACAGTAGCTGCAATTAATTGGTACAGTGGCTGCATTTGGTGGGCACAGTGGCTGCATTTGATGGGCACAGTGGTTGCAATTTATGGGCACAGTGGCAGCATTTGGTTGGCATAGTGGCTGTAATTGATGGGTTCAGTGGCTGCATTTGGTGGGCACGGTAGCTGCATTTGGTGGGCACAATGAGGCTGCAATTGATGTGTTTTTTTAAGAATTTTTGAGTTTGTTTGTACCCCCCAAAAAATTCTGAGCGCCAGCCGCCACTGATATAGAATAAACCTAATAATGGGGCTTTAAATTTCATTGCACACAAATAACACATCAACGAAAACAACCTCTACGTGAAAATGATTTTCTTGTTTAAAACATTTATAATTGACCTATCACCATATATGGTGGGAGTTGCTACATGATTCTCCCATTTGTGAAATTTACAAAATCGATGGTGAGTCTTTACCTCTCCAGAAACATTGCTATTATCCATCCTTCCCAGTTCAATAGATTTCCAAAAAACACTACTTTTAAGACATTTTCTCACTGCTGCAAGACAACTTATGCCCTCTGAGAGGAAAATCTCCATGGTTTCCCTGTTAACATCATGGGTTAACACACTATATATCAAGCAGATGGAAGTTTTTACCAATAAACCCAGGCACCTAGGACAAGATTAAAGCTTTGAAAAAATCTTTGGAAAAAATCATATCCCCCCCACCCCCTTCCCAATTGAGACATCTGATATAATTAATAATGTATCATCAAATCAAATATTTTACCAACTTCCCAACAGAGCCATAACTCCCTATACCATGAGACCCTAGATCACAACCTATACTCCCGACCCTCTTGGGTCTACAAACCCACCACTTCTCTCACCAATCCTTATTCTCGTTCTATTCTAAACACTATTCCCTTTATTATGACCCCTGTTTCAGACAGAATTATACACTAGCTCATATTTCTTGGAATGTACGGGTAAGGTGTTATTCACGTTCGGTATTAACACACTGGAAGAACACAGGAAAACACATTCCTTATTTGAAAATTCGAAAATTAACATACATTAAATTTTTTACATTTATTTATTACCACATTAAAAGTACAGAACCTACAATGGTTCTAGAAGTTTCCTGGCAGAAAAAAAAAAATGCTTCTGCAGGTGACCAAAATTATTTCAATGCGCTGACCACAATTCTTCACAAACTAAATATGGGCAGCACATAAAAAATATTTGAGGGTCCCAAAGAAGAGGTTTTTTTTTTCTTTGCCATAAGACCTATTGCCATGGGCGTCCGCTAAAATTTTTTCAGGGGGGGCGCTTCGGAAGCGGTGATACACAGTCGCATTTAACCCTTTCTTTGACCGCTAGCAGGGGGTTAAAAATGTGCCCCCCCCCACGTTAAAATGTAAAAACACCCGACTGTGCCCCCTGCATCTTTTAATATCTCTTTGTCACTACTGTGTACCCCCTCTCTGGACTTCTTTACATTACACAGCACCCTGCACCTCTGGACCCCTTTACATTACACAACCCCCTGCACCTCTGGACGCCTTTATATTACACCTCATCCTGAAGCCTTTGGGTTCACACTGGTGTACTGGAGTTTGTCGCAGTGTATATGCAGTTTTTCTGCATTTAATCCCTACTTCTATTAGCTTGTGTAATTTTACTGTGTTTTCTGAAAGCACACCAAAGAATCAGTATAGAGAACATTTGGTGCACTTTCAGAAAATGTTGAAAAAAATGTGTAATCTAATGGAAGTCTGTGGGACTTTGGTGAAAATGGATATAAATGCAGGAAATCTGTGTATACACCGGCACTGCATCAGTGTAAACCCACTTGAGTCCTAGTTCACATATATGTGATTCCTGCATTGCATGTTGCTTGTCGGCCGTTCACTCTGCCCTTTGCAAACTGATACGGGTGTCAATGTAAAATTAATGACACCCCCATATCAGTTTGCAGATTGCAGTGAGAACTTTGAAATGGTGCAGGAATTGGATTGCATAGGTGTAAACACCCATCCACTCCAAAAAAGGGTCCTGCACAGTTATGGTGCAAATGCCATTTCAGCCATACAGTTTTTATGGCTGAATTTGCATCGCACAGACATCCCATGTGATTTGCACAGCAATGCCGTGCAAATCGCATGCAATGTCTATGATCACACAAGTGAAAACCCTGGCTAAAGGCATAGCATAGGGTTAATGAAAGACTGCTGGAGGACAAGACAGGAAGTGAAAGATTTGGGAGAGAGAGAGGGCAGAGTACACAGTGACAATGCTGATAACTCACTTGATGTTCCCAGGATGTTCACACTAGTAGTTTAGTCGGCTCTTTAGTTATCAGCTACTTGTTTAAATGTTCCCGCCCACACACTCCTTTCAGAGCAGCACACGGGTTGTGCACAGAGCATGGATGATGGTACACAGGAACAGAGGGGAGGGAGGGAGGGGGCAGAGCAGATGCAGCCTCTTCCATTTCTGTGGAAGGGGGTGGTTGTACTCGCTGGGATGTTACAATTTAACAGAGTGAGACACACAGCCTTGTGCATATGGGTCAGTCCACCTGAGCTCTCCCTTCGCTGTCAGCATGTCTCATCGCTGCTGCACTACCAAGCCCGTCCTGCTCTCACTGTTTCAAGTGTCTTCTCCTACGATCCTAGGGGGGGGCAAACAACCCCCGTTGCCCTATGGAGCGGACGCCCATACCTATTGTATGGAAAAAATGGGACTGGCAAATGATCTCTAGGATCATAAACATTGGTGGCTGTTGCAGTTTTGCAATAATACATGGTCAAATGGTTTTAATTTAAAGGATATTTATTGTTGTATTAAATAAATTATACATGTTTTATGCAAAAATATATTTTTTTATAGATGTATGTGGTTGATGTGCTATTTTTGTATGCTGGAATTTTAAGTCCCATTGTTGTTAGATTTATTCTAGTTATATATGTGGTTTTAGGGATGCCAGCATGCATAGATAATATATCAGAGAAAGTTTCTACCTGATATATATACGGTACTCCATGACTTCCATTTAGATACAAATTATGATTGCAGTCATCACTTCCACTTGTGCTATGCGGATACATTACACACGGATAATCTAGCAGCCATAGTGTAATATATGGAAATCCTGTAAAGTAAACTGTTTGAAAGCTGGGCAAGGTATCTGTAAACAGGCACCTGCCAAGTGGAAACTGTACTCTGACAGGACAATTTATCTTTGTGAAAAAGTTAAATATGTTATATATACCTATTAAATGGTTTCTCCCAAAATATATACAGTATATATAGAAATAATGTGAGGATTTATTTACAGAAACACTCAGTGATATTAATCACACCACATGCATTAACAAGGAAGAATGTAATAACAAAACGCTTATATACATTAGGTCGCTACTAGGAAACACATAGCTTAATGGAGAAAAAAAAAACCTTCTCATATTGGACACCCAGGGTAGGGGATGGTGTACTCACACATCACAGAGTATACAGTTTGAATCTCGGCTGGTTCAGCAAGAGCCGGAGCGATTCCCCTGTCAGAGCTGTCTGTGCTGATGGGTGATAGGTTTAAAAAAAAATCCTATTACAGAGCATGCCTAAAATTTGACCTATACCAGTTGTGTACAGAACGCCTCAAGGTTGAAATATTGCTTTGATTTTTACAGAAAATTACAGTATGACTTGTCTATGACATTGTATATGTTATATTGGTTTTATTTTTATCCTTACTCTATTTTTGTTCCATAAAGGTGTAGTTACCTTTGCAAGTGATTTTAAAGGTAAAAGTACCATCATTTTTTTTTTAACATTAAGGTAAAAAAAAAATGAATAGAGAGTTGAGAGTGATGGGAGCCATTGGTTCCTGCTGCTGTCTTTTAAAACCTGTGCATCGAGAGCGAGGGGCGGGGCTGAGCCGGCCAGTGTGTCTGAATAGATGATGAAAACAGCTTGGCTCAGGATCGAGCATGCATGACATAGAAGGCCATAGAATTTCTATGAGGTCACTCAGAAGAGAGTAGGAGCCAGGAGTGCCAGCAGAGGACTGGACAGGAGGAGGTTTGAGGCTGCTCTATACAAAACCATTGCACAGAGCTGATAAGTATCACATGTTTGTTATTGTAAGAAAGTAAAAAGAAAGCTTTGCAATCAGTTAAATATACGCTAATGCCTCGTACACACGATCAGACTTTTGACCGTGCAAAAGTCCGCCATGACCCCTTTGGAAGTCCACCGGACAAAAAGAGAACAGGTTCTCTATCTAAGGTCCATCGGACTTCCGACAAAAAAAGTCAGAGGCTACACACGGTCGGATTTTCTGAGAAAAAAGGCCCCTCTGACTTTTTTTTCTTGGAAAAAACGGACCGTGTGTACGAGGCATTAGAGTCTCATTGAAGTGCACAGAATACATTTTGTTGTAAAAAGATGTTGGATGCTCACAATGTTTCTCAATGATATCTTGTCCATCAATGACCAGAATGGACACTCCTCATCTGAATGAGCTCCTTTCGCACTCCGCAGTACTTTGTATGAGGACTTTCATTTTGGAAACAGTAGCTCCCTGCAATGGACACAAGTGTCTATACTCATGGATTCTCAGGTCAAGTGACAAACCCACTTAGAGCATGCAGCAGCTGAGCTGCATACCACAATTCCATGAGTATTGACATTTGCCTCCACCATAGAGGAAAACTCTGTTTATAATGTCACATTTACATTCACACTGGGGAACAATAAATGCAAAAGAGTATGCACATAGGACAAAACACACATACATAGATTACATACGGAAATAAAAACGACGAATGGCTGCACACCCATACAGTAAAATGTTGACTTTATTGATATCAAAAATAGATAAAAAAAGATCTAGGCACGGACAGGCAAGGGATGGTAAGATTGACGCGTTTCACAAGTAGTTTCTTTCTTTGTCAAATCAAACGCATAGATTACATAGTTTAGACGATAGGCAAAGTCTTTTTTTCACTCACCAACATTTTATTTGAATCATGTGCTTTGTACATATAACCGCACAGATAGTCTATGGGTCAGATAGCAACCAATGTCAGGCAGGAGGATGGCTTGAAAAATTGCTCAGCTGGAAAATCTTTTCTGACAAATATTTGATTGCTTAATTTTTCATATAAAAAAGGAAATAGTCCTCAAATTGCACACGCACCACACCCAACGATACATGACTTTGGATGGATGGTGGATGAAAGGGGCACTCAATGCTTAACAATTGCTGTGAGTGTTGACTGATCTCATAGTTGCCAACAAGCCCTGCCTATTTTTGGCCAACAATACACATCTTAGAAAAACAAAGTTTCACATGAACATATTAGAACACAGCAGAGTGATTTTAATGACTTGCACTGATAAGGGAATAAGGTTTAAGACTCCGTCTGCTTGTCTTTTCACACAGTGGATTGAGTACATACACAACAGCTTTTGCTTATGGCTCTTGGAAGACAAGGAACATTATTTTTTAAAATCCTTAGTTAAATTGGCAACAAATACAACAAAGAATGCATGATATCAGACTACAAATCTAACGGGAGTACGCATTATCTGCTAGAAAAATAATGTTAAATCTTGGACCATCAATCTTCATTTATTAGACTATGGGAACAATACAATAAACTGTTTAGAAATAAGAAGAAACAGGGCAAGATGGTCTAAGTCTTTTTTTTTTTTTCACTTAAATATAAAAGCCAATGTGACCTCTACAATACAAGCATTATTTGCATACAAAATATTTTCCTTGCACAGATCAAAGCACTGTAATCTTAAATTGTATTTATAAAGTACACCTGTATGGTACAAAATATATATAGAGTATCACAGTGAAGCATAAGTGCCACACAGTGCCTGATCATACCACTTTTGTAGAAAATATCCCTCTGTCAGTGCCTCAGAATACCCTATGAATTAAAAAAAGTAATCATTTGTCTTAGCTTAGACACCCCGTATGTGACATCACACAGGCCTGATTACGGATTGTTTAGGCACGGAAAACTGCATTGTAGAATTAAATAGAATGGCGGTCTCTATATACCCTATAAATCCCTTCATTTTCAGAGGTTCCCATGTGGAGATATTCATTATTATAAAGGTATGATAGGGCACCCTATGGTATTATTTTTCAGCACTATGCTCATTGTAATACGTTTGATAATAATGTTGGGTTATTGGAGATATAGGGAGGATTCTGATATAAAAAGAACAGCCTGACCTATAGATAGTGTTTTCTTTATAAGCATTGCACATCCACCATTCAGTACATGTCAATATTATTCCATTATTTTCTAATAGAGCATCAGGTTATTACCTCTCATCAGCTTTATCAGCAAAAACATTTTTAACTGGATTTATTTGACCTAAATAAGTAAGGGCCCTTTCACATTAGGGGACCATATGTCCATATTTCTTCCATCCATTTTCGGATCCCTATGTATCCCTATGGGATAGGGGGTGTCAGCGGATGAACATCCGCTGACACCCGATCTCATCGGTCCCCGTTATGCGTGAGTGAGTGAATAACTTGTATAGCGCTACAAATGCGAACTGAATTGGGTCAAGGCGCTTATTTCCATCCAGTGGCGTCCTTATCCTTCAGAAGAGATGAGTCTTACGTTTTTCCCTGAAGGCCCAAAGGTTTTCTTCCATGCGGATGTTTGTGAGCAGAGCGTTCCATAGCTGTGGTCCTTGCACTGCAAATGGTCCCATTCTGCAGACGGAGGAAAATCCTATTTTTCCATCCGTCCGCAGAGTGGATTGGGTGAACACGGACAGACGGTCTGTGTTCATCTGATCCCCCCATAGGGGAGAGCACAGATCTGACAGGGCAGTCCCTGTCATCTGCCGGCTCAGTGGGGATCATTGGAGCGAGCGCATGAGACATGTACGGATCCCCATGATATCCATACATGTGAAAGGGGCCCAAGAGGTCCTTAGACAAGCGCTTTAAGTCAATAAGGATGTTATATGAAGTATTGCGTTTTCAAAAAAACAAAATAATTTTTTTCTTATAACTTGCTTCTGAGCATGCATGTTTCCCCCCCCCTTTTGTTAAAGCGTACACACGATCGTTTTTCACGACGTGAAAAACAACGAGAAAAAATAGAGCATGTTCTAAATTTTTTATGGGCATTTTTTTTGTTGAGAAAAATGTTCTGGAGCATACACACGACCGTTTTTCACGTGTCCGTGTTCATCCGATCCGCTCTGCAGACGCAAGAAAAAATAGGGTTTTCTTCCGTCTGCAAAATCGGATCATTGCGGAGGCGGGCGATTACGGGTGTTTATCTGCTGACACCCGCAATCACATAGGGACCAATGTATGTCCCGTTTTCATCCGCAAACGGATGGATGAAAATGCGGACATGTGAAAGGGGCTTTATACACATTCTGCTACTTCTGCCAGGCAGTGAATAGAATGCTGGGTTGTATCACTGGAGGCATAAACAGTAGGAAGAGGAAGCTGCTGACTGCCATATATTTTTTAGTTAGACTAGATTTAGAATACTGTATTCTGTTCTAGAGACCCCACTTACAAAAAGATATTGTTAGGATACAATGAATCCATGGACAGACAACAAAAAATAATAAAATAACTTAATATGTAAAGTCTTTAAGAAAGAAGGGGGGCTGATTAAAGCTTTAAAATACATCAAGTCTTAATAAGGTTCATGAGAGCAGTATTTTCAATATTAAGCCAACATCAAGAACAGGTACATGACTTCAAACTAGCAGGAGGAAAGTTCAAAACTAATCTAGAAAATATTATTTTACTAAAAAAGTAGGTAATACTTGAAATAGAAAAAAAGAGAAAGGTTCCCCAGATGGGCTTTTAGGCAGCAAAGTAACAAATTGAGGTATAGTGAAGGTTGTATAAAGCAATATTTATTGCACAATTTCCAAATATTCACATGGGTCAGAGATCATAGAGACAAATGACAAACGGTCAACATTCCTGTATAACATGTACATAGGTAGTATATATATATATAAGGTTGTAACATTGAGCCCCGACGCGTTTCGACCAATTCGGTCTCTTCAGGGGGCAAATGTTCTAAAGAATAAAAATAATAATAATATTGATAAACATTCAGATTGAGTAAAATAACACATAACAGCATAAAAGCAGTAAAATGCCATAATGATGTAGTTACCACTGAGACAGGAAATGAGTAGCGTGAGGGACCGCTGTAAGATCCAGGGGGGCCCTGAGCTGCCCCCGCCCTCCCATAGGTGGAGGGGCCTACCCTGGAGAACCTAAAGGAAGCCACACGAAAAAATGCCCCGCCGGGGGAGTGACGGAGGGGCAGCCACCTGCAGAAGAACACCCAATGGGCCCATAGTTAATAAACATATTTGTTATAGTGGGAGTACATTGATATGTAAATCAATTGCTGGAATAGCAGACAATCAAGTGCGTAGGCACATAAAATAAATATATTAAAGTAATATAATAGTACATGGGCTGGGGGCGAATGCCACTGGTTAGCATAGCTATGGAGAGTCATAGCATACTAAAGGGTCCTATGAGATTAGGGGTATTGGAAGTAATAATTAAATATAATAATGCTGAATTATGCGGTGAATACAGTGAAGAGTGTACGCTATAGGGGTGAGTAGTTGCCATATTGAGACAAAAGCAGTAATAAGGTGGGTATGTGAAATAATGAAAAATAGGGGGTTAAAGTGAGAAAACAAAAAAATGGAAAATTAAAATATATGGTGGAAAAATATAAGTGTATAATGGGAGTGAAAAAGTGGACGAATAAGTCTCCAAGGGAAATAGGAGATGGTGGGGTGAATATAGTGAGGAGTGAAAAAGTATGGAAATGCATAATTGGAGGGATATTTACCTGATGGAATCAAAGATTAGATGTTTGTGAGCTAGACTGCAGTATGCATTCTAGGAAAGGACCCAGTATGTAGATACAGAGATGCGGTAGCATCCAATCTGACCTAATTGTAACCTAGTGGTTGCTAAATGAGCTAGCCTTGGGGGTGGGGCCGTGCCTTTGGCGACCTTCCGGTTTTTGGGGAGGGAGGGGGGACACATTCTGTCCCCCCCCTCGCACTGCTCATGGGGCCCTGGAGCTTTGTCTCCTGACGCCCCTTGAGCTTCACCCAGCCGGCGGCGTTCCATTTTAATTTTCCATTTTTTTGTTTTCTCACTTTAACCCCCTATTTTTAATTATTTCACATACCCACCTTATTACTGCTTTTGTCCCAATATGGCAACTACTCACCCCTATAGCGTACACTCTTCACTGTATTCACCGCATAATTCAGCATTATTATATTTAATTATTACTTCCAATACCCCTAATCTCATAGGACCCTTTAGTATGCTATGACTCTCCATAGCTATGCTAACCAGTGGCATTCGCCCCCAGCCCATGTACTATTATATTACTTTAATATATTTATTTTATGTGCCTACGCACTTGATTGTCTGCTATTCCAGCAATTGATTTACATATCAATGTACTCCCACTATAACAAATATGTTTATTAACTATGGGCCCATTGGGTGTTCTTCTGCAGGTGGCTGCCCCTCCGTCACTCCCCGGCGGGGCATTTTTTCGTGTGGCTTCCTTTAGGTTCTCCAGGGTAGGCCCCTCCACCTATGGGAGGGCGGGGGCAGCTCAGGGCCCCCCTGGATCTTACAGCGGTCCCTCACGCTACTCATTTCCTGTCTCAGTGGTAACTACATCATTATGGCATTTTACTGCTTTTATGCTGTTATGTGTTATTTTACTCATTCTGAATGTTTATCAATATTATTATTATTTTTATTCTTTAGAACATTTGCCCCCTGAAGAGACCGAATTGGTCGAAACGCGTCGGGGCTCAATGTTACAACCTTATATATATATATACTACCTATGTACATGTTATACAGGAATGTTGACCGTTTGTCATTTGTCGCTATGATCTCTGACCCATGTGAATATTTGGAAATTGTGCAATAAATATTGCTTTATACAACCTTCACTATACCTCAATTTGTTACTTTGCTGCCTAAAAGCCCATCTGGGGAACCTTTCTCTTTTTTTCTTGCAAATCCAGGGCGAGTAGCCTAATTATGCTCTCTATATGTGTCTCTCTTTCTCCGTATACTTGAAATAGATGTTCATCAGACATAGTGTCTCAGTCAACAGTAAGTGTAATCAAACATGCTTGGGACAAGCATAGATGTAACAAAAAAGTTAAAAATAAATAATTAAGAAAAAGTAACTTGAAAAATGGGGCAAACTCGATGGATGGGTATTTTGCTATGTTGCTATGTATTTTGTGAGTGGGGAGGAGGAGGTGAAGGCTCTGTTTTGGGGGAAGGGGCGGAGTAGGAGTGGTGGGTGAGAGCGTTGTACTGGGGGAGTTTTGTGGGTAGGGGAGGTATTTTTTTAAATGTACAATGGTCTTTGTGTTACCTGCTCTTGAGCTCTTTGTTACACTCACTCCTGAGCCTTCTGAATTCCTGAGACCTGTCTACTGTATAATAGGTGCTCCTTACCCCTACGCAAAATATACACTCCTGAGCATTTTGTATTCCTAAGTCCTGCAACCTATGGAATACACATTACTAAATCCTGTACTCTGTGTGTTTTGCACTCTGATCCCTGCACTGTATACACTTTGTTGTACCCTTCATACTTCTGGCCACTGCAGTCTACACATTTTATGAGTTATATTTAACATTTCCCGAGCATTACACTCTTAATGCTAAATTTTACATTACATACTTCTGGCTAAAATGCTTGTCTCAGAAATGTCCTAGTTGCTAGGTAGTCACTGATAATTGACTGTTATATGTATGTCGTGTATACAGTAAGTACACTTAAGGTAACCATGCTTCTTTAAGACTCCCATTGTGTAATTGGCGGCACCCTACCAATAGGTTGTACCCATACATATATTTAATTTCTCCAGACATAAACATGGACTGTTCTATGTGCCCACATTTACATATCTGTTACACTTGTGTTCATTTAGTGCATTGAACGTACTACTATTTTGCAAGTATCTTTGCTACAATATGATTACTTGCATGGTAACATTTCACTGCTATAAGAAACAAAAATCAATACTTGATCTACTTCTAAAAATACTCTGTAAAACAATTATTTTAATAAATACATTGTAATGGCAAAAAAATAGAAAATACTGCATTTTAGATAAATTTTGGCTTTGCTGTACTGCTTGGCTATGTGCTATGTGCTTGGCTATGTAGCCTGTTTTTACAAAATGTTATGGTGTCATTTAAAGTGACACCTTTTCAGTGTAGGTTTAAGGGTGCATGGTTTTTGTTTACCTACAATAATCCATCTGAATATTCTGAAAGTATGTTAAGTACCTCTGGGGCCCCACACTCTCTTACTGAGTCTTTCTACAGAAATAAGACCTGAAAAGGTGTTATTCATGGAGATGTGCCAGCTAAAATGAGGTAAAAGATTCAGCCTTCTATTGGTTAACATTTTGGCCTACTCTTTTCTTTGTGCTTAACTTTATTTGTACATGGGGCTGTGGGAAAGATTTGTATACCACTGTAGTGAGATATATATACATATTGTAAAGCCCAAAAGATAACATGGAACTAGATATAAGTAAAGACTACAGGGAGTTTCCAAATTCCCCAAGCCACCAAACCTATTTTTGCAACCCACTTGTCTTATACAGTAAAAACCCTATTTTCAGGAATATATTTATTAAAAATGTGATTGACTAGTCCTAGAATTCAATAAAATGAATTTGTGAAGTGTTAATGACATTTTAAGTAGCTGCAAATATTCAGCAAATTCCAAAACCCAGCACAGGATGAGTTTTCCTCTTGTTTTCAACAATTGTGACTGGCCAATTTTCCTATTCATTAGCAAAATTCACATTTTTGGACTCAAAAATTAATAATATTAACATATTGTTCATTTTTGAGTCCAAAAATTAGAATTTTGCTAAGGAATAGGAAATCTTGCAGAGAATATTTTCAAATACCGTATTTAATCAATCTGCAATGATATGCTGTAGGTCAAATGTGAATGTCTCAACAAATCTAACTATTGTTAATAATGGCAATTTTACAAAACTGTAAAGCCAACCATAAATGGTTTGAATCTTGGCCGGTTCAGCAGAAATTGACCCAGATTTAAACCATGCATGGGCAGGCTGAATGTAACCAATTTGATAATTGGATCTAACATGAGTTTATTGCTAGCGGCTGTTAAAAACTCTAGCAGTAATCACTGTGTTCTCCTGGTGGGAAGAACACAATAGCTCCGTGGGAGGGAAGACTGTGTTTATAGGGAAATCTAATAATTTTCTCTCCTGCAACCCATGGTTGCAGGAAAGAAAATCGCTCCATCTATAGCTGGAATTAGTTAGCAGTAGACTAGACACTAAGGCCGCGTACACACAACCAAATAGATTTGTTCAAATCGGTCGGGCTGCTGCCGTTTTGGTTTGCTCGCGTGTACACACGATCAAACCAAAATCCCCGCCAGCAGACATCGCTCTGACGTGTCGGTGACATGGCGTTGATGTTGACGCCGCCACGTCACCGCACCAGGAAGTAAAACACTTCCGTGCATGCGTCGAAACCATTCGACGAGTGTGCGAGAAGACATGTCTGCTGGTTAGCATACTAACCAGCAGACATGTCGGGCGGACGGGTTCCCAGCCGACAGATTTGAAAGCATGCTTTCAAATCTGTCGGCTGGCCAAATCCGTCGGCTCGGCCCGTACACACGATTGAATCTGTCTGCTGGGACGGTCGGGCCGACCGTTTCCAGCAGATAGATTTGATCGTGTGTACGCGGCCTAATACCATTATCAAAATTTCAGCTAGAGCTAGTACAGAGAAAGATTGTGGAAGATGTTAAAGGCAGAATAGAATCTTGCCATAGAAAGGGTAAATGTCCCCGAAGGCGTGAAGAATAAGCAAAAACGAATTGAAGGACAGCCCTTTCAGTAAACAATTCCTAATACTGTATAATTCAAATAAAAAAGAATTCTCTTTTGAATGTTATGTTTAAGCAAGCAGCTTTGAGATGAAGATGATGGTTAGTATTATATGTGGCACCAATAGTGCGGGGGTGCTCTGTTTACAAATGCAACAGAGCCCAAGAGGCTGGGCGTTCCAATCATACAATAAGTGCTTATCCCTTATAACAAAGTATTTACCGTATATAGTTGAGTATAAGCCCCCCTCAACTTATACTCAAGTCAATGTCCCCACTTACTGTTCTCTGGTGTCTCCGGGGCCGGAGGATCGTCCCGTCCTTCTAGCCCACCCACATAGTACACATACTAGCAGGCAGGGACTCCCGAGCGATGTCAGGTCTCAGTAGGGAGGGACTAATGAGGGAACTTGAGATACCAATTGGCTAAGGAGGCAGCAAGAGGCGGTGCCACCTATAGGTGCCGCCTTCTGATGCCTCCTCAGCCAATGGGTGCACAGGGAGGCCTGTCCATCACATTCTTTAAAACTTCATCCTGCAGTCTTCCTGACTAAGTGCAGGCAGTGAATGAAGTGGCTTTCAATGGAGCTCCTGAGCTAACTGCATTTGCTGACGAAGGTGAGGAAGACAGATGATGTCATCAGTCAGAGCCTGGCAGAGAAGTGAGCAGAGGAAGTTTTCTTTTGTGACATCATCTGAGCTATCACCAAACTGGCATCCCTTCAGATGAGAAAAATCAGCAGACAAGAAAAGTGAGAAGGGGATGATTCTTATACAGGATTCCATATTAAGCAGGCAGGTAAGGAGCACCCACTGATTGGCAGTGCCCCCAAACTGCCCCCATTAGGCACCAGGAACCCCATCTCCCCTCACTAAGCATCAGGGCCCCCACCTCCCCTAACTAAGCACCAGGGCCCCCATCTCTCCTACTGGATGCTGGTTGCTTAGAACACTAAAGAAATGTACCGTACCAGTAGCTGCTGCATTTCCCACCCTAGGCTTACACTTGAGTCAATAAGTTTTCCCAGGATTTTGTGGTAAAATTAGATGCATCGGCTTATACTCAGGTCGGCTTAATACTCGAGTATATACTGCTGTGCTATGCAGCATTTACTGCTGTGGAAACAAAAAGTTTGTAAAATCTACCAAATTCACTTCAACAGGTGCACATGCAAAAGCATGGTTTAGTGGAGTGAGAAAGGATTAGAACTTCTGCCTGTTTTTTATTGCTGTCTGTATCTTTCTCGATGACAACTGCGATGACAAAAAGTGAACTAACACCTTACACCCCCCCCCCCTACCCAGCTGTACTTACCTCCATGAACGATGAGCTGCCAGTGCCCATGCAGCTAGTGGTCCAGGGATTTGAACGCCCTGCTTTTCTTCCCCTTTTTTCTGCAGAGCGATAGATCACAGCAGTTCTGATTGGTCAGTGCCAACACAGAAAATCCCTCTGATCTGTCTTGGAAACCCTTCAGAAAGAAGGGGGAGAAGAGCGAAGACTTCAAATTCACAGACTACTACCCTAGCTGTGGGGGCACTGACAGTTCATCACTTACAGAGGCAATCACAGGTAAGGTGTAGGGTGGTACGTACCCTTTTAATTTTTTCTAAAAATGTATGTAATGTACGTAAAATGTAAGTTTAGTAATAGAAAACATCAGCAAAAGAGACAGAACTTACTATCAATTTGATGTTTCCCTTGTGCTGCTGGCTCCTGCTTTCGTTGAAATCTTCCTCCAATCCCCCCCACCTCTGCTGAATCGGAAGATTATAAAAAAGGAGTTAGGAGGGGCGGGGTCATAGGAGGAATAATAGAGCTGAGGGACTGCTTCAATGTACTCATCAAGAGCCCTTTCCCTCATTTAGAGAAGCTGTACTATAGCTTCTATTAATCAAAAACAATCTATGAATAAAAGGTCGGCCTCATTCATAGATCATTTTTCATTGATAGAAGCTATAGTACAGCTTCTCTAAATGGAGGAGGCGGGTGGAAAGGGTTGGCATAGTTGACACTTTAGAATGAATGCACATGACAGGTCCCTTGGCTCTATTAACAACCCATCCCAGTAATCTCTCTGTGAGGGGAGGATGTTTTAAACTAAACCAGTACAAGGGATACATCACATTGATAGTAAATCAGATCCCTTGTGCTGATTTTTTTTGTTCCAATAGTTTTTATTATTTTTCCAAATAGCACACAGTACATGCTCAAACATTCATCAGAAGATTGTTGAAACAGGGATGCAATATACATCGTTATACATCATTCTCTGTGGCTCTTACATATGTAATAAAACCTATTAACCACTTAAGACTCAGACTTTTAGGCAGGTAAAGGACCTGGCCAGTTTTTGCAATTCGGCACTGCGTCGCTTTAACTGACAACTGCACATCGTGCGATGTGGCTCCCAAACAAAATTGGCGTCCTTTTTTTCCCAAAATAGAGCTTTCTTTTGGTGGTATTTGATCACCTCTGCGTTTTTTATTTTTTGCGCTATAAACAAAAAATAAAGCGACAATTTTGAAAAAAAAATCTAAATTTTTAACTTTTTGCTATAATAAATATCCCCCAAAAACATAACATTTAATTTTTTTCCTCAGTTTAGGCCTATACGTATTCTTCTATCTATTTTTGGTAAAACAAATTGCAATAAGGGTTTATCGATTGGTTTGTGAAAATGTATAGCGTTTACAATATAGGGGATAGTTTTATTGCATTTTTATTAATTATTAATTTTGTACTACTAATGGCGGTGATCAGCGATTTTTTTCGTGACTGCGACATTATGGCGGACAATTTTGACACATTTTTGGGACCAAAATTACAATTGCAGTTTGGGAGTTAACCACAAGGGGGCGCTGAAGGGGTTAAGTGTGACCTCATTTGTGTTTCCAACTGTAGGGGGGTGTGGCTGTAGGTGTGACGTCATTGATTGTGTTTCCCTATATTAGGGAACACACGATCGATGACGGCGCCACAGTAAAGAACAGGGAAGCTGTGTTTACACACAGCTCTCACTGTTCTTCAGCTCTGGGGACCGATCGCGGGACTCCAGCAGCGATCTGGTCCGCAGGTCCCGCAGCCGCGGTCATGGAGCTTCGGACCCATGGCTGGGTACTTAAAGAGGACGTTCCTGTATGTGCTTGTGCCCAGCCGTGCCATTCTGCCGACGTATATGTGCAGGAGGCGGTCCTTAATTGGTTAAGAAAGGTTATATTATGGCCAGCGAGGCTTCCTTGTCTCCTGGTAGCATCCTTCAAACCAAATAGTCTCCCGTACTCCATCATTATGATGTAACCGAACCATCATCTAGAAAATGATGGAGCGGAGAGACCAAAAACATAAACATAAACAATACCAAAACGCAAAATAAAGATTTTTTTTAATTCTTCACTTTACAGTAGTATTAAACCCAAAAGTAAAAATGCTATATATTGCAGATTACCATTAGATGTGGTGGTTGCAATAGTTTTTTTCTTTCTCAGGCCTTTTCCCTCTGTTTTCACCTGGTGATCTGGCCAGTAGCACAACTTCTGTATTTAGTTGCCTACACTCTGGATGAATGAGCACAGGGGGCACCTTTGGAAAGCAGCATTTTCTGTTTGGAAGGAGGGGAGTGTAAGATGTACAAGCAGATTCAAAAATAAAATAAAAAATTCAAATATACTGGGCCAGATTCACAGAGCCCCTACTCCTGTCTAACTCGCGTTAGACTGGAGTACTTTCAAATTACGCGCGTTTTTTCACTACGGCTGCGGGCTTCAATCCGACTGGCTTACGTGTTCGTACGCCTTCGGATCTACGCTGCAATAAATTTGCGGCCGCTGGGTGGAGTTCCCGTCGTTTTCCGCGTCGGGGTATGCAAATTAGCTTTTGCCGACGATCCACGAAATTACGAACGTCTATCGCATTCTCTTACGGCATCTTTAGTCATCTTTTTGCTGCGTAAAATTATACCAGCTTTTTGCTGGTCTAATATTAGACAGCCCATGTTAAGTATGGCCGTCGTTCCCGCGTCGAATGTCAACGTCTTTTTTTTTACGTAAGGCGTCCAGGAATAGGAATGTACGTAAATGACGCTACTCAAACAACGAATGACGTATCGACGTTATTTCGCGCAATGCACGGCGGGAAATTTCTGAACTGAGCAGGGGCAGTTCGATCGCTGCGGGGACGCGCCTAATTTAAATGCTTCACGCCCCCTAATCGCGTATTTTGATTACGCAGCGAGAAATACACTACGCCGCCGTACCGTAAGGGACAAAATCTACCAGAATTCAGGGTATAGCCTGGTAAAATACGGCGGCGTAGTGTATCTCTGATACTCTGCGCCAATGTAATTGTATCTGAATCTGGCCCATTGTATTTATTGGCGTATAACACTCACTTTTTTACCCTGTAAATAGAGGGTAAAACTTTTTTTTCCTGAAACTTCTCTCTTAAAGTTAGAGTGCGTGTTATACGCCGATAAATACGGTAACTGTTGTTTATATTATTTTTTGGGCACTGGTTGGTTATTAAGCTATCGTGATCCTGTTGCAATGCAAATATAAAACAAATAATGTGTACTATAATGTAATAGTTTGATCTGCTTCTAATCACACAGTGTAAAATAATAGATATAAAAACATGGCTTGCTCATTCCAATTAACATTTCTGTTACAAAGTGGAATGTTTACAAACTGTCAGATAACTGGAATAACCGAAGGACCGCTGAGACTAATGACCAACTATTGAGTGGTTGCAGAGGTTTTAGATGAGACTCCCAGTTGTGAACTGTCCCAAAGCTATTGTCTATTAAACCAAGTTAAACATTATTTTCCAGTGCTAGAAAAACAGAACTCTCCAATATAAACAAACCATAAAAACAGCATGTGAAATACCTAATCTCAATGAAGCTTGCACCACTAAAATCACTGTAACTTTATCTACCAACACAGAAAAAACTTGTAAAAAAAATAAAAATACTAAAAGGTGCGTATGAACATAATAAGAAACTGCACTACATTGATTAGCACAAAGGAAATCTGGGCTTTATTAAACCTTAACACTCAGACAAAGGATAGTCTTGGTAACAATCCAAGCAATGTTGAAAATCTATATCCCCTCTGGGTTCATGTGTGGGGAGGCCACACATTTAGATAGTAAAATTTCCGCATTAAGATGACCAGTTTTCCTGATGACTGTCCGTCTTTAGCCAGTTGGAACCTATTCCTCTAAAATAAGCTGTGCTTGTATTGTTCCCCATTTACAGCTGTCAAAGGTTCCCACAGAAGAAGCTCTCATGAGTTAAAGCTGAACTCCAGGCAAACAGCTAACTACACAGATGAATTACATACAAACCTGCCAAGGGATTTGTTTTTCTGTCCATCCAGTACTGAGATTTGCTCAGACCTGATTTTTCTGTGCTGCAGTTAAAGAGGAACCCCCCTCACCTATACTATAAGTCTGTCTTTAATAAATAGGGGGAAATAAGCAATCATACTTAGCTACAGTTTATCCTTATGACTTTTTCTTCACACTTACTCATTTTTGCCCTGCCTCTGTGCTGGGTGGGTTCCAGTTCACATGACACTATTTTAAAAGTGTCCATGATAATGCGCATTCATGGGTAAAAGTGCATGACATTATGTGCTTCATCTCTCGCTTGACGCCATACAACACTACAGACATCTGTTGGGAAAAAAACATTTCAGAATTCTCAGAGACAAGCTTTTTTGCCAAGCAAATTTAATTTTCGTACAGCATAGGAGTGAAATGAGGCACATGACGTTATACGCTTAATATTATGTAGTATATACGTAGTATGACAATACTGCGAGATCTTAAGCATGTGACAAACCCAACCGGTACAGAGGCCCATGGAGGAGACTGGGAAATGTGTCTGCTTCTTCTGGTCGGAGCATGGAAAAGAGCTCAGTTCAGCCTCTGATCCCATGGAGAGAGCAGATCATTCTCTAATGATGGACACCAAAGTGATGAACGCTTTGGTTAATTCTCTGGATAAAGACAATAAAGCTTTCTTTCTGGAGTGGATGGAAAGGTATAATATTAATCTTGTCCAGGTGAATGGTCAGAGGAAATATGGTTGCTCTCCTGCAGACTGGGTTACTGAAGCTTCTCCACTTGGACAGATATTTATCAGCAATCTCCCTCCTGAAATCTATGGAGATAAAGTTATTCCCCTTTTTGAGACTGCTGGAACATTGTATGAGTTTTGGATTATGAAGACTTGTCTAGTGGACAGATTGCACAACTACAAGCTTGTTAATGAGATTTGGACAGCCATGGGTTTTCTTTCTAGGGAACTGGTGCCAAATTGTCTAGGTGGGCACTGACCTGAGTTACCTAGGTTTGTCTAGATGACTAGTTGTTAATTAGTGTATTGTTTAATTAGATGACTGTTTATATTTACAGATGTACTGATATTACTGTTTAAAGTTTGAATTGTTTAGGATAATTTGATCAAGCTCTCATACCTGATTTTGTGTGGTATAAATTCTGTGTGAGTTTACAATAAAGTCAGTTCCAGTTTGCATCTAAGCTAGTATTGTCTAGTTCCTGGGTGCACTTCTCAGCTATAATTAATGGTTCCAGAGTGGAGCAAGCCGTATCTTGGCGGAGACACCCAGATGGGGTGCCAGGCGGTCTGTCACACAGCAGTTTAGGTACAGAATTTCCCTGAAGGCAATGGTGATGTTGCCTTACTAGCAGTCATCACTATCTTCAGGGAACATTGTTAAAGAAAAAGTGTTTTCACATTAGCATGCATGATTGGCTGCCAGAAGCTGATACCAGGTCGAATTCAGATACTTACACTGCTTGTATATAAAAATGCATTTAAAGATGCATTAACGTGGTTATAAAAAAAATCTAAAATAAGAAAAAATAAGTTATACTGTATTGCACAGAGCGGTCTCTTACCTCCTTTTCATGGGTCCCCCCAACAGCAATTTTTTTCTTTTAATCTTTCCTGTCTGTCTGAGAGATGGCCTGATGACAAACCTATGGCAAATAATGAGATTACTTTTAAACTGCTGTGATCATTTCACTTGTATCTTTCCCTTCTCTCCACCCCTTTCTCATACCTCCTTTCTCTCCCCTCCCCCCATTTTCTCTCCCCCTTTTTTTCTTTCCCCTCTCCCTCTTTATCTCTCCACCTTTGTCCCCCCCCACATTTTCTCTGTTCCTCCACTCCTCCTTCCCTAATTTTCATTCCTGATCTTCTTTTTATTTCTTGTGTTTCCTCTTTTCACTCTTTTTTTTTCTCTTTTCCTTTTTTCTTCTTTTCTTTTTTTTTCTCATTTTATTTTGTTTTGTCTTACTATATTAGTTTTCCTTTATTATTATTATTATTATTTCTATTTCATGTATTTTTATTTTATTGTTTATCATTTTTTTTTACTTTTTAATTATCTTTATTTCTATTCATTATTATTTATTTATTACGGTATGTATTATTATTATTATTATTATTATTATTTTCAATTCTATGTTTATTTTCTTTTTACCAATTTTATTATTTTTATTCTCTTCTTTTTTTTCTATGTTTCTATTTTATTTTCATATTCATTAATCCCCCGGTCCCAATCTCTTTCTTTCTTTCATGTTTCTGTCTCTTTCTTTTTTTTCACTTCCTGTTCTCCTCTCCTTGTTCTACCGCTGCTTAGATGGTTGTGTTTCTTTCCATTGACTCACATCACTCACAATCCCCTTGTTGTTGATTGGATGCAATTTGGCTAGATGGGCGGGGTTCGTCTACATCATCCGTTTCCATGACATTGGTGGCCACAGCACTGCAGGGTCTCTCGTTGCTTGGTCACCGCTGGCGCATCCCGCATGCATGGCTGGCAAAGGCTGTTGTAATCCAAGCCAACCTACAAGCATTTATCCCCACACTGGCGCTGATCTTTGTCTGCATTGTGCATTATGCCTCTTTTGGTACATGTATAAAATAGATTCGATTGATTCAAACAAAACTGGTAAGTCTTTTAAATAAATGTTGCCACTGTGCATAGCATAGCTTCTAATTATAAATGTATACATGATAGTTATATTCTCTTAATAATCACTCAGGCTTCTTGCTTGGTAATGCTACACAGTGGTTGTGCCTTACTGTTCCACTTCTTTCGTACAATGCAAGTCTATCAAAGGAAACAGGTAGGGTAAGTGTTTCAGGGTGGGGGTAGAAAAGGTATCTGAACTTTTTTTTACCTTAATGCAGGGAAAGCATTTAAGCAGAATTTTACCCATAACTTGATAAAAAAGAATGTTCATTAGCAAGAACATGCCAATATTAATGATTAACCTATTAAACTTAGTGTGCGGTGTAAATTGCCTAAAGCATTGTTCCTGTTTCTTCTTGCCATTTTGCTTAAGTCTAGAGCTCCGTGAGCAGAAGTAAATTTTTAGGCAGTCAACAAATCGGCCTTTACATTTTCAGTACAGTGCTAAATAATAAAGAGCACCTGAGCATGTGCAGAGCAGGGTGAAATTACTGGATTTTAAACTGTATAGGCACTTCATTTTAAAGTTTTACAGGGTAAAAAACATATATTTTTCTATATTCTTATTAATAAGCTTCCAGCATCTTTCAGCTCCAGTTGGTGCTGAATATAGATCTTATTAGGAGTTTGTAGCTTTAAACAAGCTTTTGGCAACCTTCAGTGCACATTTAGCAAACTCCAACCAGAGATAACATTTGCTTAAAGTTATATTAAACCCCCAAAACAAACATGTATGATATCACAGCTTGCAAATTCTTAGATCAGTTTTTTTCACCAGGTGATCCAGCCAGTAACTCTGTTATATTTACGGATACAATGAGTGCGCATCTACAAAAATTAAAGTCCATAGACGTCAAGTGAAAACATCAGTAATGTGCAAATCTTAAAAAAAAAAAAAAGTAAAGTCCAGGAATACATGAAAACATTCAACTATCCACCGACTCAGTGAATGTATCTTGAAGAGATGACCAAGACACTCATTTTCTTCACCATAAATAAGATTGGCCTCTTGCCAAATAGGAAAGATCTCCACTACGGAGATCAGCCAGGCATGTAATTAAAAGAACTTCTAGACATTCATCAATGTAAGTAGCAGAACTCCAACTTCTGGTTCTAGTGATTCCAAGGATCAGCATGTCAGATCAGGCCGCATCCACACTCATGGAAGAGAACAGAGGCCACACATAGTATAAAACCACCAAACAATTTATATAAAACAATAGACAGGTACAGCATGATACCCTGCCACTGGCTACACAGTGAGCACACTGATATCACAAGTTAAAGTTCCACTAAAAATCACCACATCAGAAAAAAATACATCAATAAATGGTGTATTGTATTCTGCAAAAAAATAAAAAACCTTGTTGATCCCGTTGTTCTCTATCTCCACTTCTGTTCATGTCACCAATTAAGATAGTTATTTTGCAGCCGTGGTGGCAACTCTGCACATGCTCAGTTTTCAGTGAGTTTCTATGCTGAGCATTTCCCCACTATCACATCTGAGCATCCTATGTGACTATAAAGACTATAAAGACTATACACAGTAGTGGCAAATGACAGCCCACTCCTTCCCTTTTCCTCCATGCCCACTAACCAGCTAAACACAATAGGGGTGGGATATTACATGTAGTTTAACTGAGGCTTTACCTCCCTCTTAATCTAAGACACAGGCTGAAAGGGTGTGACACAGCCTATGACTGGCAGAAATTGACACACACCATGTTATTGCCAAAAAATAATAAAGATTTTACTTTAAATATATATTTGTATGATAATTTAAAACAGTTTATTGATATTAATTAATTGTTTAATTCTTTTGTATTCCAAAGGCAATTTTTTTTATTTGATTTTTAATGTGACCAGCAGCAGAGGACTTGAAGCTCCTTCTACTTATGTTTCCCTGCAGACTGGCTGGAAAGGGCTGGGTCATGTGATAGCTCTATATCAATTAGGAAAAAGGTACTAAGATGTTTTTTTTTATTTTTATTAAAATAATGTAGTATCACTTTAAGCCCCACCCAACATGTTTGCCATCAAATATCATCATCAGTCTTTGCCAAACATACGTAGCAGAATACTTTTTGGCTTACATTTATTAAATGTTACCATCATGCTATCAATGAATTCCCTTGTTATGAAGGGGGGGGGGGGGGATTTGGGACTGTGTCTCTATATAGATTCCAAAGGTTCTTGGTAAGAAGGGCTGCAAGATAGAAAGTAATGCATGACCTACAGTTGAGTAACATTGTCGCTGATCTGATGATCACAATATTATATTCTAATTAAAAGGACACTTCATTAAAAGTTCCTGAGAATGAAAATAAGAAAGTGTTCTATTTTTTCTAGCATTGCTAACAAACAAATCTGTGAAATCTGCAGCAAGTGATGTAAATGCTGATTGCTGGAGGGAGTTGAGCCAGGGTCAAGGTGTGAAAAAAATGGATAACATGTCTTTCGCGTCTGGTGCCAAGTGAAAATGTACAGTAGATGCCCAGTGTATGATGTACAAGATTTCCATAAATGTGTAGGGAGACTAATGGGTGAAGCCAGTCCACGTATACAGAGCATAGAATTGGGAATAAATATGCAGCCAAGAAGCTTGAGAAATTGTCTAGACCCAAACTATTTATTGAGAATGTAATGTTTTCCCCCATCACTGCACATATGGCCCTGGGGGCTCTCCATGAAAGTGCTCTCATCTGCAGGAAAGGGGCCTTTTTATTCTTATGAAGAGCTATATATAACACTCCCAAAATGATATTATCACTAAGCTGCTAAATGCTTTGTAAAGAGTTGTTAAATCTCCTTAAATAATTATCATGTATATAAAGGATTAATGTATTATCACTTTTGAATGTGGCAATCACTTTTAAAAAAAGGGGGGGGGGGGCAGGCACCAAAACCATATTGTTACAATGTATACAAATACATGGAAGAATAGGAATGGGAAATTCTTGCACACTATTGGAGAAATCTATAAATGATTATTCACAATATGCTTCTGAAATGATCGTACCTGGTAACAGGGGTGTATAAACAGGGTTTGCAATTGCAACCCTTATCCCTGTACAATTGGATAGGAAGGGTAAGGGGCGCCATATAGAGAAACTGATCCCCTCCATTTTCCTCCTATAGCTGCTAAACGGCTGCAGGAGGAAAATGGAGGGGATTGGTTCTTCTCCATGACGCCCAACCGACTCTTCTATTTATCTCTAGCTGTGATCAAACTCATGTGCTCTCCCCTCAGCCTTTATCCACCGCAGCTCTCCCAGGTCTCCCCCTCTCCTCTACTGCTAGCTCCTGCAGGGGATGCTTTCAAAATGGAGAGCGGGAAAGGGGCCAGTAAATGTGTCATTTATCAGCCCCTTCCTTGTCTTAATGAATAGAGTCTGTTATCCATAAATATCACTGACTCTGTTCATTTATAACTAAGGCATAATAAACTGTATTTACTATGCTTCAGTTTGTGAATTAACAGGAAGCTCTGTACAGAGCTATTCCTGTCTATTAATTCTGTGCTGCTGAGGCTGCAGAGATGGTGATTGAGGGCTGTGTCCTAAATCTCCTTTGTCTGTCTGAAAGGTGAAACATCAGAGGTCTGTTTAGACCCCTGATATTTTAACAAAGCCCAGTTTCTTGCACCACGGCTGTGAAGGTTATAGTTGAGCCTCTGTCTGGCAAATAGAATCCAGGACTAAATAATTACTGTATTTATTGGCGTATAACACTCACTTGTTTACCCTGAAAATAGAGGGTAAACTGTGCTTGCGTGTTATACGCAGGGGGCTGTGGAAAGTTTTCCCCTGAAACTTCCCTCTTAAAGTCGGGGGGCCAGATTCACAGAGTGATTACGCCTGCGCGTGCGTAAGTCTAAATGTGCGTGTGCGTTTCGATGCACGGCATCCCCAAAACGAGATACGCAAGAAATCTACTTTTTTTTGTCCAGCGGAATTTCGTTAGACAGGCGCATCCGTCCGCGCAAAACTGCGCTAGACAGACCATTGATTTGCTAGTCAAATATGCTAATGAGGGACTTGCGGGGATCCACAAAAGAACGTTGGGGCAGCGCAGGCTACGCAGTGTGCGCAACAGCAAAATGTCCTGTCTAAAATTAGACCATATAAAAGCTGGTCTAAAAAGAGAAAAAACGTCTACTTGTTAGATAAAGCAACACTGTTAGTGAGGAGCTCAGCAGTCACACGTGTTGCACAACAATCTGTATGCCAACATGCCAGGGGCATCGTCGCGCATAGCTATACTACTGACTTTAGATGAGCAAAGAAGGAGGAGGGCACGGAGGATGGCACGGGAGAGGATATACCGCACACGCACCTCTTTGGCATGAGTGATTCTGAGGTGTATCGCATCTTCAGATTCACCCCTCATGCCATCATGGAATTAACCACAACCTTGCAGGAGGACATCACCAGCCCAACACACCGCTCACATGAAGTGCAGCCACTGGTCAAGGTCATGGCAACACTCCATGTCCTTGCCAGTGGCTCTTTTCAGCGTACAAGTGGAGTGGTGGCTGGGATGTCACAATCCTCCATGAGCAGATGTGTGCACCAGGTTGTCCCAGCAATCCTCAGACGCATGGCCAACCAAATCATCAAACCAACCACTGAGGACCTGTGGCTGAAGGCAATGACAGATTTCTACAGAATTGCCAGATTCCCACGCACCATCGGGGCCATTGATTGCACACATGTGGCACTCCAGCCCCCCCATGAGACAGAGCACATGTACCGCAATCGGAAGCATTGGCATTCCATCAACGTACAGGTGATAGTCGATGCCCAAGGCCTCATATGGCACGTCCGTGCCAAACACCCCGGATCCAGCCATGACAGCTACATCTACAATCAAAGCCACATCCGAATGAAATTTGATCGGAACGTGTATGGGGCCACCTGGCTGGTTGGTGAGTGACATGGGTGGCAGGCATTACTGTACCCCCCCATGATGCACACATCACAAGGGGCACATGCATGACTAACATCCTCCTGTCTTTTCCCTTACAGGTGACTCTGCATATCCACTGGGACCCCATCTCATGACTCCTATCCGGAACCTCCAAACCCCAGGAGAGGAAAGATACAATCAAGCACATGCCCAAACACGTGCAGTGGTGGAGCGCACCTTTGGCCTCCTGAAGTCACGTTTCCGATGCCTGGATAAGTCTGGGGGTACCCTCTTGTATTCCCCAAACTTTGTGTGCCATATCATCGGTGCATGTTGCATGCTGCACAACTTTGCAGTGAGAAAGGGCCTGCAGATTGACCTACGTGATGACCTGACCCCTGAACCAGACAATCCCCCCCTAACCGAGGGTTCTCCCGTCTTCTGAGGGAAGAGCAGCCAGGAGACAGCTCCCATTGGGCAACTTTGCACGTTAAACACACACATTAATCATGGCACAATGAGAATGCATGCATGCACACCACTGTGGTCCCTAGCACAGACACATCACATCCTCATCAAATTGGATTGGCACCAGTCCACCATGCAGGACTTGTGAGCAGCAACGCCACACCAAGGCTCCAATTATGTCACTGTACATTCATACACCATTCACACGGACCTGGGGATCACTTCTCCCTGGTCCTGGGGAACGCTACTCCACCAAAATTGAGGGTGACACCCCTTTTCCAGCAGGAATGTCACCCCCACATTCAAACAGCATTCACAACCCAAAAATAAATAAATAAATGAATAAAAAAAAAACATTACCAGCCAAATCAAAAAAATTTCAGCAAAAAAAAAAAAGGCCAAAAAAAAGGGAAAAACAAATTAGTGCCCTTGACGTGAGCCACGCCTGGGGCGCCCCCGGCCACGGCCCCGGCTTCTCAGGGGAGACTCATGGGGGAGGGGGAAAACCGGGGAAGGAGGAGCAGCCCCTGATCTCTGCCCACCTGGCGGCCTGCCCTCCAAGGCCACGGCTATTCTGTCCAGGGCACCACCTAGTGTTGCCGTGTTGGCCTGGATAGGCTGGATGAGGGTCCTCACATCCTGCCCAATGCCTGCTGATGTAGTCTGCAGGTTGGTAAGGCAGTTTGTGAAAGCCCGGGAGTGGCAGTCCAGGTTCCCCAGCGTATCCTTGATGGAGGACAGTCTCTCCTCCATCCGCACCAATGTCTGGCTGACCTGTCCCAGATGGCGGGTCTGGAGGAACTGGTCCCTTCTCAGAGTGGCGGGCATGAGATCGGCCACCCCCCTGGTCTTCTGGGTCGCCTTCCTGCCTCCAGCTGATGCTTGTGGCCGGGGAGAAGGGGAGGCCCTTGGGAGAGGAGCCATGTTGGGGGAGGAGGGGGGGGCTCCCCCTTAGGGAGGGCTGGCTGCTGCCAGCCAGAGGGGAACGGTCCTCCAACAACAATAGGCCAGTGCCTGACATGGACTCCACCTCCTCCTCTTCGACCTCCTCCTCTTCAACCTCCTCCTCCTCTTCAACCTCCTCTGCGGACTCCGGCCTTGTCGGGGGGGGCCTCATTAGGCTGCTGTCCTGGGGATGGTGCGGTCAGGCAAGATGGCCCTGCACCCTCCTGCACATCTGTGGATGACACAAAACATTTACAGGTTGGAGGATCCACACACTTGCCACATATTCCCTTTCACCCCCTCCCCCACACATGCTACACACCTGATATAAAAAAAAACGTACCTGGCACCACGGGCTCCGGACTTGAGTCAAGGCCAGGCAGGCCCTCCACTTCATGCCGATGAAAGGTCAGGGCCACCGCACGCTCCTCCGCTGTCAGCCTAACACGGCATGGTGGGCCCCCTCCTGTGCCCCTGGCATGGGCAAGCATGTTGGCCAGCTCCTTTTTGACCAGACGCCGGAGGTCATTAATCTTTTTATCAATCCCAGACCGGTTCCGTGTCTCCCCCTCCCCCGCTGAATTGACCTGCTCAGTGATCATGTCCAAAATCTCCCTCCTCCTGGCCGGGGTGGTGTTGGCACTGTCCAGGCCGTGGAGGAAACGCCCATAATCGCTAATGGCCCGGGCAAGAATTTGTTTCTCCCCCAAAGTGAAATTTAGTTTTCTCTTTCTCTCTGTCATACTCATACAAAAACTCACTCCCAGTCAACAAAAATCAGTCATAAAAACAAGCACAACCAATCAAGCAGGAACACACACAAAGAGAAAACTAACACCCAAAAAATCACACAAGCACTCAGCAAAAATCAGTCACAAAAACAAACAGCAACAATTAAGCAAACAAACAGTCTCTCAAACACTTATCAAAAAACACTTTCAAAGATCTACTAACAAACACTTGATCACACAGTACACTAATCTGACAAATACAAAACACAACGCAACTAACTACAGAACAAAAGCACTTTGTTAAATGGGAAGGGACAAAGGGATGTACTTTTGCAATGGAAGTGCGTTTGTGTCTGTCTATTTATGCTGTCTGCGTAGTCCTTAGTCCATTTCCAATTTCACTGATTGCGCCGTTCCCGAGTTGTGAGCATGCGCACAGAGGTGCTGACCATGGCCTCCTTCAAGCGCGCATGCGCGAGCCGGCCGGCCCTTCATTTGCATGGGGTCACGGCTCATTTCAATGTAACACGCCCACGTCCTTCCCAATTTGTATAACTCCGCCTTACGCCTCTGAAATAACGTTACGCATGCGCAATTTTCTGCATAAAAGCTACGAGAATACGGTGATTACGCGGCTACATTGCGCAAGTCTAACGTAAAGGCGGTGCGCTACGCCGATCCAATAATGCGCAGATGTACCTGAATCTGGCCCGGGGTGCGTGCTATACGCCGATAAATACGGTATACAATATATGCAGAAACACAAATATTTACATATAATGTATGTATAAATCTAGAGAGGGTTGCAGCATAGACAACTCCTTATTGTTCATTGCAGTAATGACAGCAATTTCAGACACCCTAGCCTTTTTTCATGATTTCTTGACTCTCTCTTCACCTGTATCTCTTTAGCAGTTTGTTGCTTATCTTGCGCTTGTGTGTGTGTATATATATATATATATATATATATATATATATATATATATATATACACCCTTTTTTTTAACTCTATTAAATATAAAAATGTGCAGATTTTTTTTTGAAGGCCCATCATAGGTGTATGTATGTGTGTATATATATATATATATATATACACACACACTTGCACACGCACATTTCTTAATATCACACACTTGCACATACACATTTCCTAATATCAGCAATAAACTGGAGAAGAACAATGCATTATTAATGCACTACGTATTTAAATGGCTTAGATTATCCATACCAAAGGTTAATGATCTGGACATTTTGATTGAGGTTAAGTGAGCAGACATGTTTATATTTATGAGAAATAGTGCCATAATTTTTATTTAAAAATCATTTTCTATTTATTTGAGATCAGTGTGGTGATGATTTGCTGCCCATTTTCTTTTATTGATTATTGTGATTTCTGATATATTGATAGTTGGTGCATATTGCTGAGCAAGAGGCATCTTTAAGATTTGGGGATGCAATTATTATATGCTAGTATAATTATTGAAGAACAATAAAATATTTACATTCTTACTAATGGGTCATTAACACTTTAGCCCACTTAATATCAATATGGATGATTTATTTAATGTTGTATTGCAATTGACTTTTACTTAAATGGACAATAAACCAATTTAAATTTATCATGTAGATCAGTTGTAACGATCTTTTTTTTTTTTATTTCTGACAGATGTTCCACTTTCCTATCTACAAGCATTGCTGTCTTTTTCAAAAACAAAACAAAAAAGGACAAAATAGAGTATTTTTTTTTTTTTTTTTAATTCATGCATTATTTCATAATTTTGTATACCCAACTATGAGTCCCCTGACCAATTTAGAATAAATACTACACTGTGCTAGCTAAACCTAAATATATAAAATGCATGCCGTGGAAGTAATCTACAGTCTATATTAGAACTCTGTTTTATTAGAATAATATTATAAGGGCTCGTTCACACCATGTCAGTTGATCTGCATCTGTCCTGTTCACACCCTAATGCTGTGTTGAGATGGGTTTCAGTGTCCTTTTCATGCAAAGCATCGCACTACACCGCATGTCACAACAAGCTACTGTGCACAGGATTGAATAAAGTGTTGTTTTGTGACACTTTAACCACTTAAGGATCGTAAGGATTTGCCCCCTAATGACCAGGCCATTTTTTGCGATACGGCCCTGTGTCGCCTTAACTGACACACTGGATGTGGCGTTTCCTGGTTTTATCTCTGCAACATGATATGTGATTTTAACAGGTTTTTTTGTAAGTACCTATCCACATTTGCGCAAATAATCCTATGTCAAGCCGTACTTCACTATTAGCCCCTTTTTTTCATTTTGGTGTCTATATTTGCCTGTGACCATTACAATTTGGAGATATCTTCCTGGGACCCTTCTGAGTGTTGCCTGCACTGCCAGTGTTCTAGACTAAATGACCCCTAGACTTCCATTTATTTTGGTGAATGGGGACACAGCAGGGGTGTGTGGCGCACCTTGAAGTTTGGAGCACAACTGCATTTAACAATTTGTTTCCCATATCACTTTGAATATTTTGTGAGCGTTGTAATTATATGTATAATTTTTTCCTGGTGAATAGCACTTTGTGTACAGTATTGTTATCACTTCAAGCACAAGTATATATCTATATATCTCTATCTATCTATATAAAGATATATATATATATTTGTGTTGGTTTTTTTTTTAACTCACAACAGTAAAATCAGTCTGTATATGCAGTAAAGCATGCTTGTTATATTCACTGTGGAACCTAAGGAGTTTGCCTAGTGTAAAAAGGATGTGTGGTTCTGTCTCTCTGATCCTACCCTTCTTTCACAGTTCCCAATCCATCTCCTGATAGAACAGAGACTAGGGGACAAGCTGCACATGCTCAGTTTGATGTGTATTGCTAGAAAGTTTTTTCTTTCTTGGAAGAGTGCATGTGATCAGCACAGGGCCATTCAGCACTGTCCAGACAGAGGGTCAGGGGAAAATTAAAACTCCTCCTACAAGCTTTAAAGTGATACTAAAGCTTTGTTTGAAAAAAAATGTCATACTTACCTCCACTCTGCAGTTCGTTTTGCACAGAGTGGCCCCGATCCTCATCTTCTGGGATCCCTCGAGCTCCTCCCTGCATTAGATAACGCCCTACGAGAAGCGCTCTCCTGAGGGGGTTACCTTGCGTGTGCGCTCCTGAGTCATTCATTCGTATGACTCGGCCCCGCCCCTTGGCCCCCAAGTCATTGGATTTGATTGACAGCAGCCAATAGCTGCGCAGCTTTCAATCTATCCAATCAAAGCCAGGACTCCATGGAGAGAAGGACGGCAGGGACGGGCAGAGGAGATGAAGGGAGATGAAGGGGCTCAGGTAAGTAAAATGGGGTTTCCGGTGACTGCCAGGTGTTTTTTCACCTTAATGTATAGAATGCATTAAGGTGAAAAACACAAGCCTTTACAACCCCTTTAAGCAGACAGTGATACAAGTCACAAGATTTCTCTAACTGGTAATGAGAAAGGGTATTTATTACGTTATATTTACTAAAATAATTGCATGTTCTGTGTACTGTGGGAGGTCAGATATAGTGAATGCAGGGTCCTGGGTTTAGTAACACTTTAAGATAAGTTAGGCCGCACCTGGAATTCTACTTTAAATTTCACAAAATTGGTAATAGCTGAAATGTATACAAATTTATTATTTTATCATGATTTATGGTTGAAAAGGAATTAAATGAAAACACAATTGTTGAAGATTCAATAGCACACAATAGCAATTATTACAGCCATGATGTCTCAGGAGATGTAGTACAGTAGCAAGGTTGATGAAGGTTTTGTGAAGTTATGTACATAATCTGTTTAGTCAGTTGTGTTTTATTTTATTTTGAGTAAAAATATACTATCATACAGTCACTATAACTGTACATTGGCAATGGAACACTCTCTAAAACATTGACTCAGCTGCTTGTTTTCTATAAAATCCCCTTTAAATAATCACAAACTTTTTATAATCGCAAATACTCAAATAATCTCAGCAATGTCAGTTTATAGCAATAAAACAGTGAGATACATTTTTAGTCTTTGATTACGAGAAGTTATCCAAATCTGGTCTGTGTGTAGGACATTCATGCTGAACTATATACTCCAGACAAATGGCGGGATAAAAGATTATATAAACACACAGCGTTTTACACCATGTTGTTTTACTAGTATGATTTATGGTCATTTCGTTTCTCCGTTCTCAGACATGGACATAAAAGACATTGAGCTCTCTTGTGTTTATCCAAGCTAAATCCTCTGTTTGTTCTGTATAAGCGGCTTTGATTCCTTAATATATTATAGACTTGCTCAAATGTAATCCATGAGGAATAGGGAAATCTGATACTTTAACTGACAAAACATTTATGGAGAAATTTGTGAAACGTCACATAACCTTGAAAAGTTCTTGATATGTTGTGCTTTTTTATTTCTTGAGCTCATACAGTGGCCTTACCACTTATGTCTAAAAACTCCCACCCTGGCTGTGTTGTCATCACCATCCTGGTTGGAATGACCGTTTGGAGAAGTTATTGACAAGAACAGGTGCTGTTGACACCATACCTCCCAGTATTCTAAAGACCCTATACATCCAGGCTCCGGGTGATGATAGTCAAGTAGACATGGGCATTCGTTTTCATCCGAATGCATTTGATTCGACAAGCAGCTAAACTGATACTGCAATCATACATTTTCAGTCAAATGCTTGGCCCATAGGCCAGAGAAGAATTTGAATGTTGGTTGACTAGTAATAATAATTCATAAATATAATTATTACTAGTGTCATACAACATTAGAATTCTTCTATGGGGGGCGTGGCCAGCACGGCATGTGAACGGACGCAGGTTCACAGAGCTCCGCACTGATCCTGAAAGAATCCGGTTTCCGGCACCGATTACATTTTTCGGCCTCGCTAATAGGGGAACACTGCCTCATCACTCTGCTGCTGTCGGATCGCTGCAGGAGGGCATGATGACCCGGGGACAGAAGCTAGACGGCGGGAGGCTGGATTCCCAAGATGGCGCCGCTCCACCATCAGCACAGAAGGCGCGCAGAGGGGACAAGATGAAGGAGGGGGTGAGTAAGGCCCTGAAAAAGGCTAAAGAGACCCCCGGGGGTTCCCCCTAAGGACATGAGGTACTATGCCCAGAATCTGGCAGGGAAACCCAGCATAGCAGACATGCTCCCCCTGGATGATTGTGCCCCCCAAAGTGAAACTGAAATGGAGGAGGAGGAAGAAGTACAGGGAGCGGGGGCCATGATGAAACAGGCCGGGTGCAGCTCTGGCAGCCTGGTCTGGGAAGCAAATGACACTGAGGTGGAGGGGGGAGAACAGCCCACGCTTGCTGCCATATTGAAGGCAGTAAACAAGTGCACAGCGTCAGTGAATGGCCTGCAGCTCAGGTTTGGAGGTCTGAAGGAGGAGGTAAGGAGGGAGTCTGAAGGAGGAGGTGAGCCTGATCCGGCATGACATACAGAAAATGAGGGAAAGAACCACGGCTGCGGAGGGGAGGATTAGTGACCTAGAGGATAAGCTGCCCCCATTGATCAGAGAAACCCAGGCTACCTCGCGGCTCGTCAGGGCCGTGGATATGCGCGCAGAAGATTTTGAGAACCGCCTTAGGCGTAATAATGTGCGAATAGTGGGACTACCAGAGAAGGTGTTTGTGGAGAAGTGGATGGTTGATGTGTTTGGCAAAGACACATTCACGCATTTATATGCGGTGGAGAGAGCTCACAGAGTGCACTCTAGGCCTCTCCCGCCGGGCAACCCTCCCCGCCCGATCCTTGCCCGTATTTTAAATTACAGAGACAGAGAAATAATATTGAGACTTGCCAGGGAAAAGCGAAATGTCCAGTTCAATGGCACACGGGTCTCATTTTTTCCGGATTTTTCCGCCGCAGTACAGAAGAGTCGGGCTCAGTTCACTGAAATTAAGAAACGCCTGCAGAAGGTGCAGGCACCATATGCTATGCTGTACCCAGCGAGTCATTCTCAGAGGACAGGCCCACTTTTTTGAACACCCTGCTGACGCCTTGGACTGGCTAGATGCCAACGCAGGGGCACTCCGACAGGCCAGGAGACCACACGCAGATGAAGATGGACACTCGGACTGAACGCCATTTACCTTGCATACTTGCTCCCTCGCACAAGGGAACTGCCGGAAACACACAATACCCTTATATTTTGGTGCTGCAATGTGAGTTCGGAAATGCTGTTACTACCGCACCCAGCGAAGATGATTGCCGACGATCGGGTGGCTGGGGTGGTGGTGCTTTTTCCCCTTATGGAGTTATGCCTCAACCCCCCTGATGGCAACAGTAACTGTGTTATCGTGGAATGTCCGGGGATTGCAGGACCCCCTGAAGCGGACTATGGTGTCATCCCTGATGAGGAAACAGTTGCCAGCTATTTGTGCACTCCAGGAGACTCATTTAACCCCTGACTCTGTGTCCTGTTTGGGATATCGGTGGGTGGGCAAGGCGTACCATTCACACCTCGTATTCAAGGGGGGTGAGTGTGCTGGTACATAGTTCACTGGACTATGAGGAATTGCGAGCTGATATAGATGCGTATAATAATCAGGTGATGAAGGCCTTGGTGGAGTTCCAGGTGCGGTTCCCGGAGGTGCCCTTGTTTGCCTTCGGGGACTTCAAATGCTACATGGACACTCTCATGGATAAACATCCGTCGGGAGGTAGGGGGAGGGGGGCACGCCTTACGGCCCTAAGGAAGCTAGTGGAGGAAGTGGGGTGGAGGGACCCTTGGAGAGCTAGGCACCCAGGGGAGAAACAATTCTCATGTTTTTCTAAAAGCTATTCATCCTTATCTAGGATAGATCTATGTTTGTGTTCTCATGCTGCTGAGAGGTATGTTGTAAATGTGGCGTATGGCCTGAGAAGCATATCGGATCATTCTCTACTGATTGCATCCCTGGAGGTGCGTCCCCCTTTGGCGGTGGCCAAGGCCCCGTGGAAGATGAACGCCTTCTGGCTGAGCCTTTTCCCTTCCCACGAACACATAGAGGCCCGCATTGAGGAATATTGGCTTGTACATGCAGACTTGGACAACATGGCTGTCACTTGGGAGGTCTTTAAGGCTGTCCTGAGGGGCTTATTTATCACAGAAATTCAGGCCACCAAGGGACAAATGCACAAAGGGAGGGGGTGGAACGGATGGCAGAAAAGCTAGAGGCCGCATTCATTGCAGACCCGTCTGACACAAATAGGGAGGCGTGGCTGTCGACGCAGGATGCCCTGTACCGGGTCACGACCTCGGGAGCGGAGAGGAAGGCGGCATTCTATGAGGAGGGAGAACATATTGGTCGCTTGTAAGCAACTATCGCCCACGCCCAGCAGATGTCTCCCTCTATAAGGGCGCTGCGCACTTCTGGTGGGGGGGGGGTGACTAACTCCCCTGATCAAGTCCTTTCCGAACTAGTAGGGTTCTACTCTTCCCTGTATGACTCCAAGAGGACATACTCGCTAGATTCTCTGGCGGATTACTTAGACCCCGTTCAACTGCCGATGCTGTCGGCCTCCAATAGGGAGATGCTTGATGTCCCATTGACCCTCGGTGAACTACAGATGGCGACCAGCCTGTTCCCTAACTCGAAGGCCCCCGGAGACGATGGTCTTCCTGTGGAAATATACAAACAATATGAGGAGTTGATACTCCCACACCTGTTGAAGGTCTTTTACAGTTTTGAAGACAGACAACAACATACACATAAACACGACAGTACAAAATTGCAAAGAAAAAAAAAATATACAGGGCGAAAATGAACAATCATGCATGGACAGCATAAGCATAGCACAATGCTGGTGGTACAATGGACCAGCAACACCAAAAACGGGATGTACCATATGGAAAGGATAATCACCAGACAAGGGGGCGCTGCAAGGCGTCAGGCCGCCGTCACCCCCGCCCCGTCACCCCCCCCGCGCCCCGCCGATGGGGGGAGCCAGGGGGGGCAAAGGAGGGGAGGACACCGCACGCCGAAAGGCGGGAGGGAAGGGAGGGGAAAACCCCGGCCGCCCCCCCGCCCCGGCGGTCAGATACATGGTAAAGGGAATGATCAGGGATCTCCAGTCGAGTCAATCCAATTTGACCAGATGTTTTCAAATTTTGCTGGACAATTCCTGCTCTCGTATGTCAACTTATAAAGAGGGAGCACTTTGTTGATCGTGGCCAACCAGGAGGACACGGTGGGAAGATCAGAGCCGCGCCACTGGAGTAGGATCTCCCTTCTGGCATAAAATAATACAAAAGTGAGACACAATTTGGTATATCTATCTCCCTCGATCCCACCCAAATAACTCAGGAGGAAAAATTTCGGATCCCTTACAAGCTCGACCCCGGAGCGATCCGAAAGGACCTCCGCCACCTCTCTCCAGTACTTATCTAGTTTGGGGCAGGACCAGACCATATGAATGAAAGAACCCGCACCCCCCAAACACCTGGTACAGGCCGGGCTCCTGGAGGGGTAGATTTTAGCCAGTCTCTGCGGGGTATAGTAGGTCCTGTGCAAAAATTTTAATTGTATAAATCGATCTCTAGAGGCGATCATGGATGGGAGAAAGGAAGAGACACAGTCCTCCCAGATTTCCTCATCCAGATCCGGAATATCAGCACTCCACTTGGCCAGAGTCCGTGCCGTGTCCACGTCGTACGCCACTGTGAATCTTAAGTAGAGGGATGAGAGGGGCTTCCCCATTACGCCCGAGACCAGGAGGCGCTCGATCGAATCCGATTCAAGCACCACCGGTTCTGGAAACTGGGCCGCCAATGCATGCCGCAGCTGGGCATATCTAAAATTAAGAGAAGCTGGGATTTTGTAGGTCCGGCATAGCTCTTGAAAGGGCATCACCACACCACCCGGCATGACGTGCCGGAGGGTGAGGACGCCCTGCCGAGCCCATACCACCAGGTCCGGGACTGAGTTCAGGTGAGGAAGAAGTGGATTACCCCAGAGCGGGGTATGTGGGGAGACCGTATTTGGTTTCAGCATTCGAGCTCTGGACGATGCCCATACCCGAACCACAGTCGCCATGGGCTCCGTGACAGAGGGATGGGCCCTGCGCCCCCGAAACACTAGGTTGGACAGGGCTGCATAGGAGCCCAAAACTGCCGCCTCCAGAGTGACCGCCGGGTTTTGTCGTGGCTGGGAGAACCACCACCGGACCGTTACTAGGACTGCCGCCCAGTAATAGGCCAGGAAGTTTGGAAGGGCCAACCCACCCCCGGACAGGGGGAGATAGAGGACACGTTTAGCAACCCGGGGAGGACCACCCGCCCAAACGAACGCCATCACGATGGTGTCAAACCGTCAAAAAAAGGACCGTGGGACAATGACTGGGGTCTGGCGGAAAAAATAAAGCAATTTGGGGAGTATTACCATTTTAATGAGGTTCCCCCGGCCCACCGGTGAAAGAGGGAGATTACGCCACGTCGAACACCGCCTGGTCAGGTGGTCCAGCATTGGAAGGACATTTTTATTCAAGTAGGATCCGGGTTCGAGTCCCACCCTCACCCCCAGATAGGTGAATTCCTCCACCCACCGGAGGGGAGTGTGAGTGTCCACCCGAGGCAGCGACAAATGGAGCGGGAACAGGACCAACTTGGCCCAATTAATTCGTACCCCCGAAAAATGACCGAACGTCTCACAATGTGACAACGCGTTCTGCAAGGAGGCGGAGGCGTCTGCCAGGTACAGCAGAGCGCCGTCGGCATATAGGGACCGTTTTTCCTCCAAGGGACCCACCTTAACCCCCCGGACCCCCGGGTCACGCCGGATATGCGCGGCCAGAGGCTCCAGGGCCAGGGCAAACAATGCCGGGGACAACGGACAGCCCTGCCTGGTCCCCCGTTCCAAGGGGAAGGAGGCAGACAGGGTCCCGTTGGTCCGGATACGCGCCCTGGGGTGGGCATACAACATTTGCACCCAGGACATAAAACGGGGACCAAAACCGAAACGAGTCAAAACCGCCCAGAGGTAGCCCCACTCAGGAGAGATATGGGGCAGTATGAAGAGCATAGGGTAGGGTCCTTACCAGGCTTAGGAAGAACCACAATTATTGCCTCGCTCATCGATTCCGGGAGAGCTCCCGAAGTCGATGCCCCTGCAAAAAGCGACTGTAGCCTAGGGGCCAGATCTTTCCCATAGAGTTTATAAAACTCCACCGGAAAGCCATCCGGCCCCGAGGTCTTGCCCCCCTGCATCATTTTAAAAGCAGCCTGCACCTCCTCTAGTTTATACGGTGCATCCAGTTTACACACAGAGGAGGGAGTGAGAACCGGGACATCCACCTCCTCCAGGTAGCACAGTAGGTCGGCTAGGTCATATGTCACCCTGGAGCTATACAAGTGCAAGTCAGTAAAGCATTGGTTGATCTTCTGTGGAGTCGAATGGAGAACCCCATCCCCATCCCTAATCTAGGCTATGGCTGACGCGCCCGACTGTTCCTTGGACAGCCAGGCCAGGAGCTTTCCCGTCCGTTCCCCTTGCTCAAAAATGCGCTGGGATTGGTGAAGAAGCTTCTTTTGCGTCAAGGCCGTCCGCAAAAGGACAGCCTGTTGTGTCAAAGACTGGAGATGTGAATAGTGGTGAGGGTCTCGAGTGCGAACATAGAGAGCCTCCTGTCTAACTGCCTCCCGCTCCACCTTGTTGAGCTCCGCCCTACGCTCCCTCCTCACCCCCGAAATAATCGACTGGTAGTGACCCCGGGAGGACGCCTTGAAGGCGTCCCACACTGTGGCCTCCGCAGCCGAGCCCGGATTGTCCGCCCAGTAGGTCTGCAAGGTGTCATGGAACTTGGGTTCCACCTCCGGGTCCGAGACCCAGAACCTGGAGAGCCTCCATACAGAGCTGTTAGGTTCAGTCGTCAAGGTCAACGAGAGGAGCAGGGGAGCATGGTCTGAGATCCCGCGGGGAAGAATAGTGATGTCCCGCACCCTGGGCAGGACCGACTTCCCCACGTACGCCAGGTCTATCCGTGAAAAGGATCTGTGGGTGGCCGAGTGACATGTGAAGGCCCGAGAAGTCGGGTGCCTCCAACGCCAGACGTCTGTGAGGCCATATGCGTCTGCCCATTCTGCCAGTCCCTGGCGAGTAGTACCCGATGGGGTGAACCTGTCCATACCAGTGTCTGGGACTAGGTTGAAGTCACCCATCAGGACCACATTGTCACAGGGGAATTGCGCCAATTTGGCCGCAAGTACACCCAGAACCCCCAAGGAGGCATGAGGGGGGAGATACAACCCCACCAGAACCCACGGGAGATTATAAATCAGAGCATGAACCAGCACAAACCTACCATCCGGGTCTAGGACTAGGTCAAGGAGTTTAAAAGGTAGTGATTTGAGCACCAAGACACTGACCCCCCTGGCGTAGTTGGAATACGTGGAATGGTAGTGGTGGCCCACCCATGTTTTTTTAAGACTAAGAGTCTTACTGCCCACCAGGTGCGTCTCCTGCAACACACAGACATGAGGATTATGTTTCTTAATAAATTGAAATACAAGGGATCTCTTAATTGGCGAGTTTAAGCCCCGTGTGTTCCAGGAGAGGACATCAAGGGTTGCCATGACGATCCTGCTGGGAGTTCACAGGAGGATAAGGCCAGCGTAGGAGCCACGGGCCATTCCCCCAGACCGGAACTCGGTCGGGGGAAGGGCCCCCGCCCACCACCAGAGCATGCAATTGAACGAAAGCAATGAGTACTGTCATAAACCACATTACATAAAAACTTAACCGGTCGCCAACAGGAGTCTGGCGGGGAAGAGCATGCTATACTTAACCCCTCGGTCTCTCAGCATGGTGCGGACGTGATCAAAGGATTTGCGTTGGCGCTGTGTCTCCACGGAGTAGTCGGGGAAGATCAGGAGCCGGGCATTTTGAAATTTGAGTTCTCCCTGAAGGCGTGCAGCTCGGAGGACGGTGTCACGATCCCGGTAGTGAAGGAGCTTGAAAATGAAAGTGCGTGGCGGCGTTCCCACTGGGCCCCTGGTCGCCGGGATGCGATGGGCCCTCTCGATGGAGAAATAATGGGAGAATCGGGCAGCGGGGAGGAGGATAGGGAGGATCTTCTCCATAAAGGCCACCGGGTCTGTACCTTCTGCTCCCTCGGGGAGCCCGAGGACGCGCAGGTTGTTACGGCGATTTCTATTTTCGGCATCCTCCGCTCTGTGTTCCAGGGTCTTCACTCTGGCTTTCAGGGCCTGGATGTCAGAATGGTGGTCGCGTTGGATATCTTCCAAGTCTGATACCCACCTCTCCGCCTCCGACACGCGGTCTCGGAACGCGTCTAAGTCGCGGCGTATCAGTGCCGTTTCTGCCTGGACATGGTCGATCTTCACCATTAGGGTGGACTGGCAGGTGGAGATCGCCGCCATGAGGGCCTCGAACGCCTCCAACCCAGCTTGGATCGCACCATCCCACGGAGAGTCCATGCAAGCCGCCATGCGGATGGTTGGCGCGGGCGGCTTAGGCCCAGGTTTCGGCGGGGTGCCCGCGGGAGCGGTTTTACGGCGAGTCTGATCCCCCTTGTTGTTCCGGCGCATTCCCCGGTAGAAAAGGCGAGAATAGGTAAGGAAGCAGTCCAATTTCCACACAGGATCAAGGCAGGAGAGATTCTCAGAGCGGGAGCTCTTCAGTTACACGTCCGCTCCCAGCGCCATCTTGGACACGCCCCCCTGTTGAAGGTCTTTAATGCTGCAAGGGCGGCGGGCACACTCCCCCTGTCTATGACCAGGGCGAACATTGTTCTGATTTTGAAACCTGATAAAGACCCTCTTGACCCGGGATCCTACAGACCAATCTCCCTTCTACAAAATGATGTAAAGATTCTCGCCATGGTCCTGGCGGTCAGACTGAATGGGGCTATCTCCACTATAATTCACTCTGACTAATCAGGCTTTATGCCGCAGAAGTCGATGGCGATAAACTTGAGGAGACTCTTTCTTAATATGCAATCACGGGCAGACAACGTTGGGGACAGAGCCTTCCTATCGTTGGACACCCATAAGGCATTCGACAGCGTCGAATGGGAGTATCTTTGGGTGGTAATGCGGAAGTTTGGTTTTGGGGATGGATTCATTACATGGGTCCAGCTCCTATACTCATCCCCGGTGGCGGCGATAAGGGAGGGAGGGAGGGTCTCGCATACTTTTGATCTACACAGAGGTACGTGGCAGGGTTGCCCCCTGTCTCCCCTCCTCTTTGCCCTGGCTATTGAGCCCTTGGCGGCTATGATTCGGACTAATCCTTTGGTACGAGGATTCCAATACGGGGATCTTCATGAGAAGATCATGCTGTATGCGAATGACACCATGTTGCTCTTGGGGGACACCTCTGAGTCGCTAACAGAGGCCATGAAGGTAGTGCGACGGTTAGGGGAATACTCGGGTTTGACTATTAATTGGACCAAGTCCTCCCTCCTCTTGCTGGATCGTTGGCCCCCGGCGCCCATTAGAACTATACTTGACATCCTTGTCCCTGAGTCTTTCCGTTACCTAGGTATTCAGGTTACCACTTCCCATACTGGATTATATTGGCCTCAACCTTACCCCCTTGATCAGTCGCTGCCGCGATCGGGTTAAGGTATGGAGCAAGTTAAAACTGTCACCGGTTGGGAGGGTGAACCTGATAAAGATGATCCGTATGCCACAGCTGCTCTACATTCTACACAACTGCCCAACGGTCACCCCCCTGAAAAAGTTTAGGGTCATTAACTCAATTTTTTGCTCCCTGATCTTGCTCACAAAACCCCCAAGGGTTAAACTTGAGCAATTGCAGCGCCCAAAGGAAGCCGGTGGATTGGTGCTGCCCAATTCCTGGCTATACTACCTGGCCTCCCAGTTGCAACATATTGCGAGGATGGTAGGCCCTCAATGAGATTTGCAGCTGAATTTGAGGGACTCCTCGGTTCAGTTGCTGAGATTCACGACTGGGTGGGGAAGTGATGAAGGGATTGGAGGCCTTGCAATATGCTAAATCTAACAAACGGTTCCCCACGTACAACCTCATGCAGAAGATCTGGAATAAGGTTAGGATGTTACAGGGGGTGACAGGATTCACTAAACACAGTCCCATTTGGGATAACGCATACTATCGAGAAATAGCTAAATTACCGTATGGTCAGAAATGGAAACAGTATGGGATATCCCTGTTATCACACATAGTTAGAGCAGGCGGGTTGAGGTCCTTCTCAGAGCGGACTTTCAGCTGCCAGCGTCCATGTATTTCTATTACTTACAGCTCAAACATGCATTTGATGCACAGAGGGAAGCGGATATATGGTCCATGGACTTGGCACCGGTCTTTAACTTCCTGTCTGAGGTGTCCACCTGTAAGGGTTTCATATCTAGTTGCTATGCCATGCTGCTAAACCTCTTTCTGCCGGGGGCCCCTCTCAAGGCGGTGGCTCGGTGGGAACGGGATGTAGGCACGTTCGAGGATGAGCAGTGGGAGGAAGCCTTACAGGCGGTTCCCGCATGCTCCCTGAACCTGGCAGACAGACTGTCACAGCTCTACATTCTCCTAAGGGCACATTACACACCTGCCAGATTAGCACGTATGGGATTGGGGGTTGACCCCTGCTGCACTGGGTGCTGCAGAGACCACGGGGATCTCATCCACCTACTGTGACGCTGCCCAAAGCTCCACCTGTACTGGACAGGGGTTGTTGACACTATTAACGGGCCCTTTCAGATACAGGTTCCACTTGAACCCAAGATCTGCCTGTTGGGGATAGCCGATAGCCTCCTGGCGGAGAATGTCCCAAAACAGGCTATTGGCAGAGCTCTGTTTCAGGCTCGCTTAGTGCTACTGAGACACTGGAAGGACACTGAACCGCCTATGGTACAGGAGTGGATTAAGCAGATGGGGGTCACATTGAGGTTGGAGAAGGTGGTGTATCAGAGAAGAAGAGGGGCCAGTGGTAAATATAAAAAATGTTATGGGCCCCGTGGCTCGATGTTCCAGGTCTTGCCCCGATAGATCTTGTGTGGGATCGTCTATTCTAGCACTCTGATCAATTGGTATCTGGCTATCCATAATTGCCCACTGGGGGGGGGGGGGTGAGAGAAGGCGATAGGGGACTTTGCAACGTGAAATGACATTTGGAGAAGTGTTATGATGTGTTATATGTTATTTGCTCAATAAAACTTTTGTTTGAGGAAAAAAAAAAGAATTATTCTATAGCTTGTAGGCAGAACAATCGACTGGTAATGTATGATTGCGGCATCGTACAGTTTAGCTGCTCTGTCAAATCTTCTTAGAACATTCGACAGACACCATAATCCTTCAATTGACAGATTTGACCTTAATTCATTTGGCTTTTCGGACGAATGTATTTTATAATGAAACAAAATAAATAAAAACGAATTTCGGGAGTAACTAATGTGCACATGTCTATAGTCAAGTGCACATGTTTAATGTGCACATGTCTATAGTCAAGTGCACATGTCTATAGTCAAGTGCACATGTCTATAGTCAAGTGCACATGTCTATAGTCAAGTGCTCAAGTTGACATGTGTGCTTACTTTGACTTGTTCCTTTTTTATTTGATTAAAACATTGCAATGTTTGATCCCCATTTCACCTAGCCTTAATGAATGTTATTTGACATTGGGGTTGATTTACTAAAACTGGAGAGTGCAAAATTTGGTGTAGTTGTGCATGGTAGCCAATCAGCTTTTAAATTTAGCTTGTTCAACTAAGCTTTGCCCAAATAACCTGGAAGCTGGGTTGTCTGCAGAGCAGATTTTGCACTCTTCAGTTTTAGTAAATAAACCGAGGGCTTTCTTTCAGTGGGAACGCATTCCTGGCACCTCCACCCCTGAATGCATGTAATGGCAAGGGGTACTGGGATATGCTGAAAGGTCTATTGATTTTGGCTGCTGGGGGATCAAACATAGAAAAGTGATGGCAGAAAAAGACTGATGCCACGTACACACGATCGGTTAAACCAATGAGAACGGTCTGATGGACCGTTTTCATCAGTCCAAACCGATCATGTGTGGGCGTCATCGGTTATTTAACCATCGGTTAAAAAAAAAGGGAACTTGTTTTAAATTTAACCGATGGATACCTAACTGATAGAGAAAAAAGATCGTTAGTAGGCACGACCATCGGTTAAAAATCCATGCATGCTCAGAATCAAGTCGACGCATGCTTGGAAGCATTGAACTTCATTTTTTTCAGCACGTTGTGTTTTACGTCACCGCGTTCTGACAGATGTTAATTTAACACATATACATCACTTCCAGAGTTCTTTGGGAAAAAGCCAGAGATAGACCTTTTCACAGCTGAAGGTGTGAATGGCATTTGACCACAACCAAAAACAGCTGTTGCATCATATGACTCATATGACTCATCATATGACATTTGTACTAAGTATCTCTGCTTAATCAAAATACATGTTGTGATAATCATAACTAAATGTTTGATAAAAAAAAATGCTATTCCCAATCACTCTTGATATGTTTTATCCCCCCAGACCTTTCACCATTTTCAGACTCATTCTATCTTATCAATATCTATCTGTAAGTGAAGTCTCCAGAACTGGACACAGTATTGTAAATTAAATCTCACATGTTGCTGTGGAGTTGTATCTGTCTTTTGGGGGTCAATTTTTGCTGGGGAGAGATCTATTGTTGATTAGAGGGTCTATTGATGCTAATAGGAGTTCTGTTGTTGCTGCCAGAGGTTTATTGTTGCTAAAGTGGTATTTTATTGCGAGGGTCCATTGTTTCTGGGAAATAGTCTATTGTTTCTGGCTGCCGGGTATCTATTTTACAGTTTTTCCTGTTATCATTAAAAAATTCCAAACAATTTACCTAGCACCACAAAATTATACTTGGTTTTGTATTCTCTAAAAGAGACGGTACTGGGAGGTGGGTAGGGGCTGGAACTAAGCGTTGGTGCTCGTAGGTGGGTAGAGGGTGGAGACCAGGGGTGACTTGGAAGAGGGGAGTACCTGCACCTATTCTCTGAGCCCTGAATAAACCCCATTGTGTTTGTAAAGACCAAGCTAAATGTTCTCTAGATTATTCAACCATAAACATAAAAGAGACCAAGACAGTAAAAAACTGAGGTTAATTACACTTACACAGTCCAAACTACAGGAAATAATTGTCTGGAGCTACAATTTGAAATTGAATGCTGTCACAGCTACATTAATGAAGACCTGGATTTTGTGCATGTGGGGCACAAAACATATACCGTATTTTCCGGCGTATAAGACGACCTTTTGGATGCAAAAAAAATGCATCCAAAGTCGGGGGTTGTCTTATACGCCGATGACAGTCTCCGTCTGCTGCGAGCGTCCATGACTTAAAAGCCGCGCCTCCTCCTCAGATTGTTCCGTGATAGGCGCAACTCAAATTTTCCCAGCAGTGCCTCTGTTCTGTGTTCCTCCTATCACGGATGCCTTCTCATCCTCGGACAAGAAAGGCGGAACACTGAACAGAGGCCCTGCTGGGAAAATGTGTGTTCCGCCTTTCACGGAACAATCTGAGGAGGAGGCGCAGCTTTTAGATCATGGACGCCCGCAGCCTGACGGAGACTGTCATCGGCCTGGAAGCCAGAATCTTCAAAAAGTGAGTGATGGCCCAGCGGGGGGCAAATGACGGCACAGTGGGGGGCAAGTGATGGCACAGTGGGGGCAAGTGATGGCACAGTGGGGGCAAGTGATGGCATGGCACAGTGAGGCATGTAATGACATGGCACAGTCAGGACACAGTGGGGGCAAGTGATGGCATGGCACAGTGAGGCATGTAATGGCATGGCACAGTGAGGCATGTAATGTAATGTAATGGCACAGTGAGGCATATAATGTAAAGGCACAATGAGGCATGTAATGTAATGTAAGGGCAAAGTGAGGCATGTAATGTAATGGCACAGTGAGATTTGAAAAAAGCCTGTTTCTGTTAGTGGTTGTTCTGGCTACCCCTCCGCTTCTAGAAAGACTAGTAGGAAGGGGGTAGTCTTATACGGCGAGTATATCCCAAAACCAAAAATTTTCCTGGAAAAATAGGGGGCCGTCTTATACGCCGAGTCGTCTTATACACCGGCAAATACGGTAACATTTTTTTTTTATAAATGACAAAATACCCTTGTGTGATGATGCTCTATTAGAAAACACAATTCTAATGCAAAAAGGAAACTTTGAATAAAACAGTCAGATAGATCAATTTTATATGTCACAGACAAAAATGTTAAAACAAAAAAGTAATGTATGATATATGACATATCAGTTAAGTTGATCTAAATTTATCATACGAAAAAAGGAAATAAATCAGTTCTGCTAACTGGAACTTAAACAGTTTTCAAAGATTATGTCAGGAGACCCGGACACAAATGGATCAACTTTAAGGTAAGAAAGTCATACCAGATGTATTAAACAAAATAAATCAGTCTAAACACAGCTGGTTCAGCCAGCAAAAATTGCTTTTGTACAAAATCTCTACATGATAAAAGGTTTCCAGGGATATGCTCTCATTTGACTCTGAAATTTCATTAACTTGGATGCAACATTTGATGACGGAAGTGAAATGTGCTTTGATGAGTGTGTGTACAATAGATAACACTATACTGTATGGGGGAACTAAACACTCTTCCTTAATATCTTAAAAGATTTACAGATGTCTCTCGGGTATGAAAAGAAATCCCTCAACTATTTATAGCATGTAGAGACTTCAGACAGGGATATTATCAGCTGCCAATATAAAGCATTACATTGCAGGAGTAATTTATTGACTTCAGATGCGAAGGAATTTGGCAACGCTTTTGGGAAAATAACAGATTTTGGTATCTTTTTAAGAAATTGGTATAGATTTCAACTCATGTATTAAGTTTTAAATTAAATTAATATAGTTTTGGATGTTTAGAAGTGAGAGCAATCATATTCAACTGAATCTAAAATATAAACCAGGGTCCATATTATCTTTGTACCTGTCAGTCTATATACTAACCATACTTAGGGTCCAACTGAATTTATAGTTCAAATTATCTAAATGTACTCCAAGTACATTAAAATGTATGAAGTCATTCAGTTCCTTTTATTTGGAAAGCAAACACAGCCTCATTCAAAAACCCTGTCCCCTGCCATTAAGTTGTAGAGAAGGACCTATTCTTTCTATTTGGAAGCAATGGTCTCTCTGAAGGGTTAAGTCACCCCTATAGATCTAAATAACCAAAACAGTGCAACTCTATTAAATATGAATAAAATGTATATCTAAGTAAAAGAAAGATACTATATATTGTTACAAAACCAGTACTCGTGCAGCCAATGATTGTGTGCATGTTCCATTACATAGACGGACTCAGGCTAGTAACAAGTGTGCACTGAGACATTGGCGCATTTGTGGCATGCACCTGCACATTGGTACCCACCCACGCACATCTTGGGAATGGCACAGGTGCTGATTGCTGGATGTTCTTAAGCTCACTGTGATCCTTTTTCCTGTGCTTCCTGGTTACCCTGCTGACTGACTTGCTGTTACTCGGTCTGTTCCTGGATTTCCATCTGAGGCCGTGTACACACGATGAGATATGTCCACTTAAACTTGTCCGACGGACAGTTTAGAGCGGACATGTCTCATCGGATTTTGGTCCGATGGCGTGTACACACCATAGGATCAAAATCCCCGCCGGCAGACAGCGCAGTGACGTGGCGGGGTGAAGTTGACGCCGCCACGTCACCGCACCAGGAAGTAAAAAACTTCCACGCATGCGTCGCATCCATACGACGCTTGTGCGGGCAGATATGTCCGCTGGCTAGTGTACTAACCAGCGGACATATCGCCAGCGGACAAATTTTAAAGCCTGCTTTAAAATTTGTCCGCCAGTCAGACATGTCCGCTAGCCCATACACACGATCGTGTGTACGCGGCCTGACTCTCCCCTGATTGTGATCCCAGCTTACTGCTTGACCTCATTCCTGCTTGATCTTTTTTACTTGAGCCAGCTAGTTTTTAGCCACTGCCCCTGCTACCTCTGCTCATCTGTATATGACCCTGGCCTGGCTTTTGACTAAGTCGTCTTTTCCAGTTGTCGGCCGTGTATGACCTTGGTTCTAGCTTCCAGACTATGTCTTTCTGCCTGCTCCTTCAGAACCTGGTTACCAGATCTGCCTTCCGGTTCCGGGTCTTGTCTGACATTCCCATACAATCAGTGCACAGACCGTTTGCCACTGCTAATCGTGAGGTGTTCCCTTATTTGCATCAAACACCATCCCTGCAGACCATCTATACTGATCATCACCTGTTGTCAAGATCCTAGCTCTTAGCTGTGAACACTGATAAATAACAAAGAAGAAAGTACTTCAATTTAACAATTCATCTGCCATTGTGTTCTCACGGTGGGGAACGCCATGCCCATATGGAAAACCCAGTAATTTTTGCTAGTGACTATAGCAGCCACTAGCCATAATTGCAGGTAAAATCAAGTGTCAACCCTAGAAATATGGAGAAAAATGCAATAAGCCTGTGATTTGCAGTGAATGTTAGGATAGAGGGGGTTCTGCATGTGCACGGGCACGTTAGCTATAATTTAATGCATTTAGAGGTGTGGGAAAAAAATTGAAAACTGCAAACTGCCCCTGAAAACATATTTTTTATTGTGTCTGAGTGCATCAGGCCTTAGTTTGATTTTGGATACATTTCCTGTTCTACCTCCAGAACAAGAGATGAAGGGAAATCTTCCCATCAGGACACAGGCAGCACAGCTTACAGTCCTTTAGTTGCTGCAGTCATTTAAAAAAAACTATTTAGCTTTATTTTCTAGATTCTGCCAGTAACCAGATCTTGTACTAGAGAGGTACAAGATCTGATCTACACTTACCTCTCCCCGTTCTTCCTTTCTGTGACCCGATCGCGGGACACCGTCAGCGATCGGGTCCGTGGGTGTGGTCACAGAGGACAGAACCTGGTTGCGAGCGTGCCGTCGGCAGCGCGCTCGCGACCCACAGCTTGGCATCTTAAAGGGGACGTACCTGTACGCCCTTTGACCAGCCATGCCATTCTGCCGAAGTAAATAGTTGTGCGGCAGTCCTTAAGCGGATAACAAGGAGGAGTTAGGGGAGTAACCAAAAGGTAATTGCCAGGGTCAACCAAGTTAAGTATCAAAACCAGAGTGTGGCGTTGAGGCAGAATTGGTAACACAGTCAAGGTCAGGGTAGGCAAAGTACTAGCTGGTCTAGATCGAGCAAACAGTCAACAGTTCAGAGATGAGAATCAGCAGGATCAGGGATATTAGGTGAAGAAGGATAACTGGGTCTATGCAGATTAAAAGCAGATAATAACCAGGAGTCAAACAAGCTAGGAAAGAGAAATAAATAGGGAACTTGGCAAAGACAAGGCAACTAGAAACACAATTAAAATAGGAAAAGTATTGCAACAACATGCATGAACAGGATTACACATAAGCACCATAGCCAGAGCAATCTGAATGCTACAAGAGCCAACTTAATTATGGGTTTGTGCTTTCTTTTTAAGAAGCAAGTTCTAATCTAGAGGTGTGCACTTGACAACAGCCATGCTCCTGTGCAGATACATGAACAATTAAGTAGGGAATTTATGCTTGTACCAGAGCACTATAAAAAGGCCTGCAGTAGAAGAAAGCCAAGAAAGGACTACTGGAGAGAGAGAGCATATAGAGAAACAAAAACAGGTGAACATCAGGACCCAGAGAAGAAAGAAGAAATAGCAGCATAATAGAAAATGTTTAACAGGAGGACAGTGGTGGTGCGTCCATAGAAGGCACCGGAGCGACACCCTCTCTCGCTCTCGCACCGCCACTGTATACAATACATAGATTCATGCATTGCATGAATCTATGTATTGCCGCTGCCGCTGACTATTCAGATGGCTGGCCCCCCTGGTCATCTGAATAACGGCAGCTGGTTGGCTGTGGAAGTGCCTATCAGACCCAGCGGCTCTAATAGGCTTTCCAATTACAGCCCTTCCGGCTTCCAGATGCTTATCCACAGTGGTGACAATTACTGGGCACAGTGGCTACAATTACGGGGCCCAGTGGGGAAAATTTATGGGTACAGTGGCGAAAATTGCTGGGCACAGTGGCGACAATTGATGGCACAGTGGCTGCGTTTAATGGCATGGCATAGTGGTGACAATTTTTGGGCACAGTGGTGACAATTGATGGCACAGCGGTAACAATTGATGGCACAGTGGTAACAATTGATGGCACAGTAGCTGCGTTTGATAGGCAAAGTGAGGCTGCAATTGTTTTTTTTTTCGTTTGTTTGCGCCCCCTCCAAAAATTTTGAGCACCAGCCGCCACTGTTGAGGACTGACCACATTACAGATCAAAGGAGAAGGCTTTCAAGCACCCAGATAGGTGAATCCTTTGCAGTTAGATTCCTGGATCTTTATTTTCATATTATCTGAGAAAAAAAAGTACCAGGGCAATCAAACACAAAGCAATTGTGCTAATCAAGCAAACCAAAGCGATATGATTGAATGATGTCTGAGTGAATGACAGAATGATGTTTGAAAATATATATATTTACATAAAAATATAAACACAAGTTACTCTTTAGGGGGATAACCCCTAGGGGCTTCCAGGGTGGAAAAGGATCTAGAGGTCCTAGTAGAAGAAAGAGTGAGGAATAGCATGCAATGTCAAGCAGCAGCTACCAAAGCCAGTAGAATATTTTTTAAAAAAGGAGATAAAATGATTATTCTCACACTTTATACAACTCTTGTTTGGCTGCATCTGCAGTATTCCATCCAGTTCTGGTCACTACTCCTCAGAAAGGATGCGCTGGAGCTGAAGAGAGTTTAGAGAAGGGCAACTAAATGAATATGGGTACTGGAGGACCTCAAATATACGGAACGAGTACAAGCGCTAAATTTGTTCTCCCTGGAGAAGAGACGTTTGAGAGGAGAAATTTTTATAGCGATATACAGTATGTCAAATAAATATTTATACCTTACTTAATTAAACTGAGCGATTAAAACCTTTTTGTCTATATAAAAATTAAATCAAAGAATAGGAATTAAATCAAAGAATAGGGGTGCGAAAAAAAAAAAAGGATTACATTTATTGATACAGAGAAGAAACTTGCATTACTCCAATAGTCATCCCATAACACAGGGGTGTCAAACTAAATTTCATTGCGGGCCGCATCAGCATTATGATTGCCCTCAAAAGGGCCAGTTGTGTCTGTAAGATTAGATGTCCAGCGCATCCCCTCCCCTTTACATTAGATATCAAGAGCCACCCCACCATCAGACGTTGAGTCGCCCACTCTTCCTCACATCACAGTGCACCCTCCCTTCCCTTATGCTGCTGGGAAGAAGCTGGATGCATTGCTTGAAAGCAGAAAGTAAGGGTCTGGAGTAGGACCAGAGGAGGGCTGGAGCTCTCCTGCAGCTTCAGGAGAGATGCGAGGGTCACCGGATTTGGCCCGCGGGCCTCGTGTTCGACACCTGTGCCATAACAGATACCACCTTTAAAACCAAGATGATATCCAAGTTACACAATTATGACATTTTTGTAATATGGCTATAATGGACACAGCAGTAAGTAATGACAAGTTGTAGTTAAATGAATCTATGAGGAAAGCAAAAGAGAAGTGAGATTAATCTTTGGCCCAATCTTAACCACTTGCTTACTGGGCACGTATACCCCTTTCCTGACCAGGTGAAATTTCAGCTTCCGGCACTGCATCGCTTTAACTGACAATTGCGCGGTCGTGTGACGTGGCTCCCAAACAAAATTGACGTCCCTTTTTCCCCACAAATAGAGCTTCCTTTCGGTGGTATTTGATCACATCTGCGGTTTTTATTTTTTGCGCTATAAACAAAAAAATAGCGACAATATTTTTTACTTGTTGCTATAATAAATAGCCCATTTTAAAAAAAAAAAAGGCCGATACGTATTCTTCTACATATTTTTGGTAAAAAAAAAAACAAAAAAAAAAAAACAATAAGCGACTGGTTTGCGCAAAAGTTATAGCGCTTACAAAATAGGGGACAGAATTATTATTAATTTTTATTATACATTTTTTTACTAGTAATGGCGGCGATCTGCGATTTTTATTGGGACTGCGACGTTATGGCGGACACATCGGACACATTTTTGGCACCATTCACATTTATACTGCGATCAGTGCTATAAATATGCACTAATTACTGTATAAATGTGACTGGCATTAAAGGGATTAACACTAGGGGTGAGGAAGGGGTTAAATGTGCACCTGCATAGTGTTCTAACTGTGGGGGGAGGGGGGTGACCGATCTATGTCCCTATGTACAAGGGACACAGATCGGTCTCCTCTCTCCCCTGACAGGACGTGGATCTGTGTGTTTACACACACAAGTCCACGTCCTTGTCCTGTAACCGATGATCGCGAGTGCCTGGCAGACATCGCGGCTGCAAGTCACGTGCACCGGCATCTCAGGTATGCGGCGGGCACAAGCGTGCCGCCGGCGGGCACGCTCGCGTGCCCTCTAGTAGCCTGGAGGAGCGGAGGCCGTAAAAACACGGCCTCTCAGAGAAGTAAAGCCACCCTGCGGCCCTACAAAGTCGTACGGCCGTCGGGAAGTAGTTAAGATAGAAGGAAAGTAAAGAGAGAGAGAAAGAGGAAGAGGGGGAGAGAGAGATATTACGTGTCTTGTCTTGCTCAAATCATCGTCTCCAGGGAAAAGGGCTTTCTCAAACTTTCTATCCGACCTTTATGCTCCCCTGCCCTCCGCTAGCCCCCCCCTCCCCACCTCCAGGATTCAAAATCCTTAGGATGCTATTGGTGTAAAGTTGCCTTACAACCGGATTGGTTTAATCTTTAGCCTAGATATTCATTGGTTCAGAGTTCCAATCAGAATCTAATTGGTCACTTTTTCAAGCTTCTTTCTAGCATGGCTAAATCTAAAAAAAAACTCTCAGTCTTTGGTTTGTCAAGCAATGCTTTGATGCGTAGATTGACCATCTGTAACACTAGCATGCTAAGGGCTCCTGCTGTCATGGAGCCTTTCAGCCTGTCCGAGAACAAAAGGACAATTTAGCTAATTTAATTATCACCTGGGACCTTTACCAGGAAGAAGTCATTTTTTAAAGGATAGCTGAGCCCTTAATTTGTCATATCACAAAAGTGAACCAGTCCAGTAAAACATATACATTCATATTTGCACTGGTTCCCCTGGTATAAATATGAAATTCAAACTTCCCACCACATATACAAATATCTCAACGGTGATCCCAATGTAAGTATGAAACTTTTCAGTCCCAGAGAGTGTAAAAAAACACGAGGCAACACAATGAGTCTTGAAGAAAAGAGGTTTACCTTAAGCTGCGTACTGGGATTTTCACTTTCAGGGTGGTAAGGATGTGGAACTCTCTTCCACAATCGGTGGTGTTGGCAGGAAGTTTGGATAGTTTTAAAAGACTCTTGGACGTGCATCTTAGTGAAAACAATATAAAGGGATATGGGAAATTATTTTTCTACATACACATACCTACACAGATATAACTCGATGGACTGTTGTCTTTATTTAACCTTACCAACTATGTAGCTATGCAACTTAGGCCCCTTTCACACGGAGCGGTCCGTTTTTCGGTCCGCTCCGTGTGTGTCCGTCGGCTCAGCGGGGGGTCCTGCTCAGCTGTCGACGGACAGGGCGGTTCCCGCACACTGTGCAGGGACCGCCCTGTCTCTCCTCCGCTATCCCCTATGGGGAATCGGATGAAAACGGACCGTCTGTCCGTTTGCATCCGATCCGTTCCACCGGACGGAAGCAAAATAGGGTTTTCTGCCATCAGCAAAATGGATCGAGACGGACGTGGATCTTAGGCGGACGTTAGCGGATGCATCATCCGCTAACAGATCCGCTCCCATAGGGGCCCATTACAAGTCCGTAAACGGACTTGTAATTAGCGGACGAACGGTCCGCTCATGTGAAAGGGGCCTTAAAGTGTTGTCAATCCTCCATGGGGTTTAGCTAATTGGATAACCAGAAACAAGAACCTGACCCTACAGTCATTTAATAAACTGATTGGCCACCCTAGTACACTTGCCAAGCTTATGAACTGGCTGACATTGTTGTACATTGGTGCACTTTAGACCAACAATTGGTTTGCATACAAAGAGAGCAAGTTAAATCAGTCATGTAACAAAATGATTTTAAACCATAAAACTCAGATAAATATATTTGATGTTAAGCAGAGAAGCTAGGGAAATATTCCTAATATTGAAACTAATATAGACACTGTTCGTGTGCAGATTTCATGCTGCAGTGAGTTAAAATAATTGCGTGTCACTTCCTAATCCTATTATTTTAGATCCTGGAAAGTGTCCAAGCAGACTGTCATTCTAGGGCCATGCTCTTGTGAGGCTACACACACTACAAGTAATCCAGAAAGATCAAGCTAAAGTACATCACTGAGGAGCTTTGGGATTATCCTACTCTAAACATGTGTCTGTAGCCACTTAACCTCTGGAAATACCAACATTTTCTATATTAATACAGTCTAACCATAAAGGTACATCTACTGCACTTGTATTTTCACTGAAGAAATCCATCAGGGAGAAATGAGTAGTTTCCTAATCCTGATTAAGGCAGTATAGTATACAGAACTAATGCTGTATTTTGCAAGTATCTTTTAGTGGACAGTAGGCTCACTTCAATAAACTATAAAGATCATAATTCACCATAACAACCATTATTTTCAGCAATGAGAGCAGGGAAAAATACAGATTGTTATGGCAAAAAAACATGAGTCATAGCTTAGTGAATTGGGGCTTGTTTTAAGATGTTCTACAGAAGGTATTTTTTTTCTAGTACGGCACATATATTAACTGTTTGTACACTAGTATGATACATAATTTACTGTATGGACACTAGTATGACCAAAAAAATGCAGTTTGCCGTAAAATCAAACATTTGCTGCACCTCTGCCTGGCGCCAATTCCAGCAAGGCATCTGACAAATCAAAAAAGTAACCCAATGCCTAGGTATTGTATATTATTAGGTATGAGACAATACTTTACCTCGTGGGTGTCGTCAGGTAATCTTAGACCTAAAGAATTTACTATTCTACCATTTTACATGGTGCTCTGCTTTTTGTACCGTATTTATTGCCCTTTCAGGCTACTCACCAGTTCTAACAGATTGTGCAACATGCAAAATAAAAGATGACCTGAACTTGTAAGCTTTGCCTTAAAAGGGGCATGTAGACAGCACAGAAATAGTCACCAGGTATTGACTATACCCCCAAGTACTGATTTATCATCCCTTCATTTGCTTCCCTGAGTGAAGGTGGCTATCTAGATAGATAGAGGCAGGACTTTGCTTTTTTTCTTATTCAACACTTCTCCCATAATGATTGGTGATCAAATAACTTGAGGGGTAATTCAAGTAGTAGCAGGAGAGGTGCAGATTATCGTATTTATCGGCGTATAACACGCACAGGCGTATAACACGCACCATAACTTTAAGAGAAAAGTTTCAGGAAAAAAACTCTCCACTGCCCCCTGCGTATAACACGCAGGCACAGTTTACCCTCTATTTTCAGGGTAAAAAAGTGAGTGTTATACGCCAATAAATACAGTACATAGATCCACAGATTAGAAGAAGCAGAAAAATGGAGGTCTTGGGGTACAGCTTTTCCACCAGCAAGGAGATATACTGTACACTTATGAGGATTGTTTGATGTATGGGTACATAAGTATGAAGTATCACAGAGGGTTTAGTATATTAACTAAGCTGGGGCACGGGGCTTTGGATTAGAGGGACTATGCTGGAGTGTCATATATTTGAACCTCTGAGACCCCGATATGTTATCTTTTTAGAAGCACAGGCAAATAAGTTCTCCTGATTTCAAGGGTCATTTACTTGAGGATTCAGGGGCCTCACACTTACCATAACCTGTTAACCAGATACCCAAATATATTAATAAAGTGAGCTGCAAGCTCATTCCTACCAGGAATAAAACACATGGACTGGGTGCAGGTGAGTCACATTTAGGTTCGTCCATGCTAACACAAATTACCATACATGTAACCGAAACCCGGAGGATTGAAGGTTGGTTGTATGCACATGCGCAGATCTTTCTACACTCAATCAGCCTGACAAAGACACACCAAACCTCATATAGTGATAGTAGGGGAGAGTATGTAAACTGCCATAAGTAAAAAATAAAATCTACTCTAAATACTGGTGCTTTTTCTGGCTGAATGTCTTCTGTTATTGTTCAAGGGAATTTTGCTTTCATTTAAGATGTATGGTTTCTGCCATTGCTGAACTTGTTCTGGAAGTGTCAATGGCATGACCATGATTCTAATTACGCGTACATACGACCATTTTTCGGGTTGTAAAAAATTACGTTCTTTTTTATGTCATTAAAAACGATTGTGAGTGGGCTCCAGAGCATTTTTCACGATGTAAAAAAATGTCCATTAAAAATTTAGAACATGCTCTAATGTTTCACTACGTTTTTAACGTTGTCGTTTTTATAAAAAATGGTCGTGTGTGGGCTTTAACGATGTAAAAAAACACGCATGCTCAGAAGTTGTGAGATGGAAGTGCTCGTTCTGGTAAAACTAGCGTTCGTAATGGAGTAAGCACATTCATCACGCTGTAACAGACTGAAAAGCGCGAATCGTCTTTTACTAACACCAAATCAGCAAAAGCAGCCCCAAGGGTGGCGCCATCCGAATGGAACTTCCCCTTTACAGTGCCGTTGTACGTCACCGCGCTTTGCTAGAGCATTTTTTTCCACCATCGTGTGTGGGCAAGGCCGTTTTAACGATCGGGTTGAAAAACAGTCGTGTGAACGCAGCATTACTCACTGTTTTTAAAACTTCCTTAGATTCAAATCAAATGCCCATATTGTTGTTTTTCAAACTATAATTCAGTTTTAAACATTTCCATCATTTGGGGATTATATATATATATATATATATATATATATTTATATACAGTATAACCTTGGTTTGCAAGCATAATTTGTTCCAGAAACATGCTTGTATTTCAAAGCACTTGTATATCAAAGCATTTTTTTACAGGGTATAAAAGAGAAGAGAGGCACCTCTAAGTGTAGCAATAAGTTGCTAAATGTTGTACCTTCATTAAATGTAACCATATTGCTACACTTAGAGGCTCCTTTCTTTTTTTTTATACTCAGTTGTGACATGACGCTACTCTTATATCAAGACATCACTTGTATATCAAGGCAAAATGTATTAAAACATTTTTCTTGTCTTGCAAAACGCTCTCAAACCAAGTTACTATCAAACTAAGGTTTTACTGTATATATATATATATATATATATATATATATATATATATATATTGTACAGGACGCCAGGGATGGGTCCTGGATGGACGCTACATAGCGCCAATATTTGGAATCTGGTCCCTTTAAGCGCTGGTTCAGGAGGTCACCCAAAGGGGGTGAGAGGTTCCGGACAGATAAAATGGATCCAGAGAGGACGGGCTTAAAGTCCTCTCTGTCTTCTTTTAATGATATTTGGGGGTCCGGAATTTCGGAGGCTCTGAAGCGACAATTGGGAGGGAAGAGAGCCTCCCCTTCTGACCCCTGGCTTCAGGCACACAAGGGGTTAACCACTTCCAGGAAGTGAGTTAAAAGGAAAGGAAGTCCTGACAGAGGGTGGAGTAGTTTTGGGAGAGAAGCTGTGTCTGCAGGGAAGGACTGGAGGACTTCTTACTAAAACGTATGTGCCTTTCTTTTGGTTGTTTTGCTGTGCTGAAGAGAGACTTATCTCATTTATGCTGGAACCAAGCAGGACTTTTGTTGTGACATTTTTGTGCTGAAGAAAGCATTATTTTGTTTTGTTTTGGTCGCCAATAAAGACCCTTTGCTTTACTGACACGGTTTATGCACTTGTCTCGCTGAGCTAAAGAACCCCCAAAGTTTACAATATATATATATATATATATATATATATATATATATATATATATATATACATACACGCATACACACTAATGGCCCATACACACGATCCGAATATCGGCCGATGGATCGTACGACTTTTTCCGCTTAATAATCGCAAGTAAAATAAAATAGGTTATTAAACTCACGAAAATTCTCGTACGACAGAAAAAAAAGATCGGAAGTGATGTCACGTGTTGTAATGTATTTGTATTGTATTGTCGGACGATGGCTGTACTGACTAAACGAAAATTTTCGCGCATGTCCGATCTAAAAGTAGTGTACACACGATCCGAAAATCGTACAATCCATCATCGGACGATCGTTTTCGTCCGATATTCGGATTGTGTGTATGGGCCATAAAAGTGATTGTAGACTTTTATTTGGGTGCCCAACCAGTGGCCCGTGGAGCCCTCTAATGTGGCCTGCGACCTCCTGCTCTGGGATGGAATAGAATACTGTTATTAAAGGTAAGTTTATTACTAAAATCACAGTGTATATATGAGCATATCTGTACTGCAGCAGTTACTGGGCTGCTTTCAAACTGATCCGCAGGAGCAGAGTAGTGCACCTGCGGATTACCTTTTCCGTTTCGCAAAAAAAAAAAAAAAGGGAAGCGGGCTCTATAGAGTAGGCTGCCATCCATCCGCTCCGCTCCTTGTGGCCCACGACTGGTTACCAAGTCGCTTAGGTGGCCCTAGTTCTTCAAAAGGTTGGGCACCAATGACTTATATCATAATAGCTTTGCTTCTTTCTTGCTTTACTCACTTTTTTGGTTCTTAGACTGGAATAGTTGCATATCTTATATATTGTTTTGCAGCCACAAGAATTACTTGGGGTTTATTTTACTAAAGGAGTAAAGGCTGTTCACTTAGCAAAGTTAATGTTTGTAAATAAAGTGTAAAAAAATGTCACCTAGCATGAATGAGCATTTAAAGTTAATGCCCGATTCACGATGAGTGAACATACTTTACCCCATTGCAGAATTAATGCCTGCGTTAGACTCAGTCTACATCAATAATGTTCTATTCCATGTTTATTCCGAGTTGAAGCCTGTAGGTCCAATATGTGTCCAGAACTCCCCTGGATACAAAAAAAAACGTTATCTGTGGCCTCAAAAGTTAATAAAATGGGATAACCATTTTGTTAGAACAAACAGTGTCTTGCAATAGGTGCTGACATATGCATTTTCAATCATTCAAGTGTCTTCAGATTTGAAGCTTAGACAATGTGAGGTGGAACTCAAATTGCAAAGACAAAATTCTGTTAAAATAACTGAAGATTTTCAATGAACAAAAATACATTCTAAATAAAATAAATGCAGTGCTATAATGTACGGAATGGTATATACAGTATAAATCATCAGAACCCCTTTATTTAACTCTTAAGCCCTGTACACACGATCGGTTTGTCTGATGAAAACAGACCGATGGACCGTTTGTTTTCCATTGGTGAAAAAAAAAAAGAACATGTTTTAAAATTTTCCTATGGATACAAAACTGTGGGGAATTCCTGTGATGTCCTGTGTGTTGTGAGAGACACAAGACTCTGGTCTGGAGCAATGGATGTTTATTCTGTACAGGCTGTACACTGCAACATGCATCTCAGGACAGTACATCTTATCTGCTTCCTACATGAGCACACTCTAAGATGGCCACCGTACCCCTTGACACTTGTCATCACTGCTGGGTGGAGCCAGCCTTAAAGTGCCAGTACATGTGGAACCCTTCAGTTATAACACTCCATCGGAAAAAAAATCCACGCATGCTCAGAATCAAGTCGACGCATGCTCGGAAGCATTGAACTTCATTTTTCTCAGCACGTCGTAGTGTTTTACATCACCGCGTTGGACACGGTCGGATTCTCGACTGATGGTGTGTAGGCAAGACTGATGAAAGTCAGCTTCATCGGAAATTTGACAAAGAAATCCATCGGATTATATTCCATCAGATATCCGATCGTGTGTACAGGGCTTTAGAGGGATAAACAGGCATTTTCCATGCATGTTTGCATATTAAATGTATAAAAAGATACCTTATTTACCTTTTTTAATGGTTTATACATATTTACTAGAAATGTGGATGGTGCCTACTGGACAATCCTGTAGTGGGAGGGAAGGGCTTTTAAATCATCTCTACAAACTGTTGCATAGTGCTATCAATAGTGCCAGTGTGTAAGCAGCTACAGCAGCAGGAAAGGTCCTGCTGGGATTTGACTGTAGAAGAAAAAGTACTGTCATCAAAAGAAATGCCAATGGGACCACAGGCATTATGCCTTACCACTAAACATGCAATACCAAACATGCACGAGAAAATAACACAAACCAAAGTTTCTTTCAAAAATTTATTAACGTAAAGAAACAAAACATACTATATATTGCAGACATATATATATGAAGATTTGGATGTAAATTGGCCACGGCCTGATTCACTGGTTTTAGATAGAATATTTGATCAACCATAAATAATATGTTATCAAATACTGAATATCGGTCAAACCATTCAATTCCATCAACATCACACCCAGCCCAGCCACTGAGACTCGAGCTGATTATCATTTCACCTGAAATTAACTTAACTCACCCCGTGGATAAACCCCCCGGGGGGGAAGAACCACGTGAATCAAGGCCGCGACGGGAGGGAAGGGTGGGGAGCTCCTCTGGCAGAACCTCTTGCTGAGTAGCGGCCTTCCTGTCCAGGACCCGGGCCCCTATATAGCCTTGGACCGGGTTCCAGAACATTCCACTCTACCACCTGACCCAAGCTGGCCAACCACTGACTCTGGTAACCCCAGGCTACTACCAGCCCACCTGCACCTAATCAGCGCAAGACCTGCCACCTTTAACCATATAGATTCCTTTGCCTTCTTTCCCTGTCAGCTCAGCTGACCTGCGAATGACCCCAGCACCCAGCTAAAAATTATCTAACTGCCCCTGCCGTGGTCCCATAAGGAAAGGAGAGCCTAAACGGCTACTCTCTTTCCCTTCCCATGGGACCACAGGCATTATGCCTTACCACTAAACATGCAATACCAAACATGCACAAGAAAATAACACAAACCAAAGTTTCTTTCAAAAATGTATTAACGTAAAGAAACAAAACATACTATATATTGCAGACATATATATATGAAGATTTGGATGTAAATTGGCCACGGCCTGATTCACTGGTTTTAGATAGAATATTTAATCAACCATAAATACTGAATATCGGTCAAACCATTAAATTCCATCAACATCACACCCAGCCCAGCCACTGAGACTCGAGCTGATTATCATTTCACCTGAAATTAACTTAACTCACCCAAATGACAGAAGGGGAGGGGGGCCCCCCCCGACCCATCTGTCCCCACTACCCCAAACCGCGGCCGTCTCGATGCATGTTTGGAAGTCCGTATTCAAAATGTCAAGGCCTATATCGGACAGATGTACCCCATCTGCCCGATACAGACCCTGAAAACCACCCTCTAATTCAACGTGCCTAAAAGATATACCCAAACCTTGACCCAGGAATCTTGCCATGGCTCTATTGATTCGCTTGCGAACATTCTCCAAAGGCCTGAACACCGGAGAGTCCAACCAACGCAAGCGCGGGATTATTTCGGAAAAAATCAAAGTTGTATCAGGGGAAACCTGTCGTAGAAAAACAAAAACATCCTTCATTCTGTTAATTAACTCATGCGTCTTGAATTTTCCAATATCATTACCCCCAGCGTGCAAAATCATTATGCCTGGAGGTCAGGGCCGGACTGGCCTACCGGGATACCGGGAAAATTCCCGGTAGGCCGGCTGCCTGTCAGTGAAAAAATCAATTAATCAGGCCGCAGACGCGGCCGCCATCGCGGCCGCGGGGGCCGCACTTGCAGTTATGCCTAATGCTGGGGTGGATGCCTGCGCCTGAGCCTCCAGTCAGTGTCTGCCATAATGTCCCACCTCACACGTGTACAGTGTGTCTTTGCGGTAAAAAGCAGCGACGGGCCGGCCGCCGTTGGCTTGCGGCCGGCCGCCGACATGCTAGCCGCTGCAGTGCCGCAAGCTCCTTCCCGCGACTGCCTGGAGGAGAGATCATGTCACGTCACAAGTCTGAGCGAGGGGAGGAGCCGAGCAGGAGAACACACAACGTGGCCGGCGTCATCCATTCCCATCGTCCCGTGCGGTGCGCGCCAGTACCGCCCACTTTCTCCTGCAGGGCGACATGAAGGAAGGAGTTAGTTCACCGCGCCACCCTTGGAGTACGAGCGCCACACACACAGAGTGCAGACACGATTGGCAGCTGTGCAGTGGCAAGGCAGAGGACGAGCGGTCATCAAGGCAAGCCAGGAGGTGAACTAGAAGAATTATGAAATCCTAGGCTAGGCCTGCCTGCATATATGTTCTAATATCGACTCTCTCTCAGAGTGACTCCCCCAGGCCCCCCCCTCCTCTCTCTGTCAGTCACCTATTTTTTTGCTGCCCCTGTTGTAAACTGTATTATAATCTCAGAGAGAAGTGGGGGAGTCACTCCCCCCCCTTCTCTCTGAGATTATTGTACAGTTTACAACAGGGGCAGCAAAAAGGTAGGCGACTGACAGAGAGGAGGGGGAGCCGGGGGGTGCACCCCCCGGCCCCCCCCTGGTCTGCAGAGCATTTTAATCTTTCTCTTTCCCACCATTGCAGAGCCTCTCTCTCTCTCTCTCCCCCACCATTGCAGCCCCCTCTCTCCCCCACCATTGCAGCCCCCTCTCTCCCCCACCATTGCAGCCCCCCTCTCTCCCCCCACCATTGCAGCCCCCCTCTCACCATTGCAGCCCCCCTCTCACCATTGCAGCCCCTCTCTCTCATAATTGCAGCCTCTCTCTCTCTCTCTCTCTCACTATTGCAGCCCCTCTCTCTCTCTCACTATTGCAGCCCCCCTCTCTCCCCCACTATTGCAGCCCCCCTCTCTCTCTCACTATTGCAGCCCCCCTCTCTCCCCCACCATTGCAGCCCCCCCTCTCTCTCCCCCACCATTGCAGCCCCCTCTCTCCCCCCCACCATTGCAGCCCCCCTCTCTCCCCCCACCATTGCAGCCCCCCTCTCTCCCCCCACCATTGCAACCCCTCTCTCTCACCATTGCAGCCCCTCTCTCTCACCATTGCAGCCCCTCTCTCTCACCATTGCAGCCCCTCTCTCTCACCATTGCAGCCCCTCTCTCTCACCATTGCAGCCTCTCTCTCTCACTATTGCAGCCCTCTCTCTCTCACTATTGCAGCCCCCCTCTCTCTCACTATTGCAGCCCCCCCCTCTCTCTCTCACTATTGCAGCCCCCCTCGCTCTCTCTATTGCAGCCCCCCTCTCTCTCTCTCACACTATTGCAGCCCCTCTCTCTCTCTCTCTCTCTCTCTCACTATTGCAGCCTCTCTCTCTCTCTCTCTCTCTCACTATTGCAGCCTCTCTCTCTCTCTCTCTCTCTCTCACTATTGTAGCCTCTCTCTCTCTCTCTCTATTGCAGCCCCCCTCTCCCTCTCTCTCTCTCTCACTATTGCAGCCCCTCTCTCATGGATTTCTTTAAAAAAAAGAAGCTAACGTATGTATTATAATAATATTAATAATAATAATAATAAAATGTGAATGTATTTATTATAATAAATGACATTTTCAGAAAAAAAAAATGTGCTTTTATATATATATTTGTTTTTTTTTGCCTGTTCTCTCTGCATTGATCTCCTGTATCATGTTTGCAGTCTCTGGCCATCTCTTGTATCATGTGAAGTCTGCAGTCTGAGGGAATTTGGAAAGGAGTCAAAAGTGGGAGTGTCGCTGGTATGGGGATCATGGGAGAAGTCAGAGGTGTGTGGACTGTGGAAAGGAGACTATAGGAAAACCAGAGCCACCAAGCTGGAGCCTGACTGATCCCGGTTGCAAGGTGCACCTAAAAGGAGGTCAGTGACAGCACCGCAAGGCCAGCCTAAGGGGGGGGTCACTGATGTAAGGGGGAGTGAATATAAAAATGTAAAGGGACACTGATATAAAGGTTTCCCCCTTATATCAGTTATCCCCCCTTACCTTAGGCTGCTTTCACATTGAGGCGTTGGGGGCGTCGGCGGCACCTTTAACCCCCACTAGTGGCCGAAAAAGGTTAAAATGGTTAAAATCACCCCCAAAAGTGCTGCTGCTGATTCAAACAGGCTTCCAGATTTTCAGAGGTCCCCCATTATTGATCACGTTTAACTGGCATTTGCATATATATATATATATATATATATATATATATATATATATATATATATATATATAGCCGTTATGCTATGGGGCTGGTATGACATTTTTTCCAGGGCTGGTTTTTACTCCCAGTCCGGCCCTGCTGGAGGTGGAAATAAAGCATACAACCTGCTTAATTCAAACATTATATCATCCCATACCATTCCTCTACGACCAAACAAGTGGATGTTGAAGCTTGATGGGTCAAGGCCCAAGTTCAAAGTATAAGTTCTACTTGCAGCTCTGTTCCTTGCCCAAAAGACAAAGGAATGCCCCAGAATCCATACCGATCGTTGAGGACCTAAAACGAATAATCAGTTAAAGAGGACGAATATAAAACTTAAAACTATTCGACTTCCATCTCCCAATCTTTTTGATGAGGCCCTCTTCAAGACCAATCCTCGCGGCTTCCGTGGCCGCGCCGATTCGAAATGAATGAGAGGATATTTTAACTCCCCTGAGCCCGGCATGAGCAACACATTTCTTCAATACAGCTGAAAACTGATAGATATATACTGGGGAACCATCTTGGTGGATAAAAAGTAAGCCCTTGCCTGCCGGGCGGACCTGCAAGTATTCTTGGATCCTACCCAAAGGGCAAATACTGCCATTAACATACTTTTTCAAGGAGACCCATGCCCCTATTCCCAGCGAGTCCGTCTTACTGCGTCTGATAAATAGTCTCACACTATCCCCCAGGAAGGACACCTCCGACAATAAAATTCCCGAGGCGTCCTTCCTTGAGGCTGGAAGCAGCTCGGAAATCCTGAAGGCTCCGAAAAAAGCAATCACAAAAATAGTATTAAAAAGAATGGCTTCATAAGCTGAAAAACAAACTGCCGAGGTAACCGTGCACATCTGTGATAGAATTGCTGGTGTGACCGGTGACCTCCCATCCCTACTATGGGAACCTCTCCTGTAGCCCTTCAATATTTGCCTAACTGAAAAGTAGCTATGACAAGGCGGACGTTTAAACAATCGTAGAAAAAAGGAAATACCAGATAAGGTCTTACTGATGTGGGACCAGGATACGCGCCTCTGGATCAGGGAACCCAGAAAAGCTAAAACCAGCTCTTCTGAGTAGTCCGATACCGATAGCTGCAAAGAAAACAAAAAGGCTGACCATGATAACCAGGAGGAGACGTAGTTTCTCCAGGTCGAGGGGGCCACCGAGTTCTTGAAGCACTGCACCATTAAATTAGAGCCCACAGATGGGAAGGGCAACTCGTCCCCACTGAATCTGCCCCCGGGAGCAACTTGAAAAACCGGTCCATCTGTTGGCGAGAAAGAGCGTCAGAGGTGTTATTGGCCTTACCCGGAATGTACTTGGCCTTCAGCCAGATGTTCCATCTTAGACACAAGAAAACAAGGTGGCGGAGGTAAGAAACTACTGGCGGGGACCTAGAGGATAATGCATTTACCGCGTATAACACTCCCTTATTGTCCGTACTTACCAGTATCCCCCTGTTCGAGAAGGCCTCCCCCCATAATTCTAAGGCTACGATTACTGGGAAGAGCTCGAGCAGGACAATGTTTTTTGAAAAACCCCGCGAGACCCAGCTAACCGGCCAAGGTTCTGCACACCAATGAGTGCCCCAAATTACCCCAAAACCGACTGAACCAGCTGCATCGGATTCCAAAAGAAAATCGCTGTCCAGGACAAAGTCCCGCTGACATATTATTCTACCGTTAAAGTACTGCAAATTTTTTTGCCAAACTAAGAGATCTTGCTTGATATTGGCTGTTAACCTAATGTGGGCAGCTGGGTTTTTTAATCCTGACATTGACGAGTAGAGCCTCCTAGAAAAAACCCTACCCATCGGCAAAATCCTAGATGCAAACACTAATTGGCCCAGGAGAGACTGCATTTCTTTCAATGTAACTTTACCTCTCCTGAGAAATAGCTCTATGGATTGTGATAATTTGTATATTTTTTCCTCAGGCAAACTAAACTCCATAACGGTGGAGTCAATAGATATGCCTAGAAATTCAATTCGAGTGGTTGGGAGAACTGTTTTATCCTGAGCCAAAGGGACCCCGAACCGCTCGCAAACCATTCTAAAAGCGCATAAGAGGTTGGCGCAACCGTCCGAGCCCATTGACCCTAAAAATAAAAAGTCGTCTAAATAATGAATTAACTGATCGGAACCCGTTACCTTAGTGACTACCCATTCTAAAAAGGTTGAGAACGCCTCAAAGTAGAAGCAGGAAATTGAACAGCCCATGGGTAGGGTTTTATCAAAGTAAAATTGGTTTTCAAAAAAGATGCCCAATGAATTAAAACCTGACGATTCAATGGGAGTAGACGAAAGGCTGACTGGATGTCTGCTTTGGACATTAGGGCGCCTTTGCCTAGCGAACAAAGTTTACTCACCGCCGAATCAAAAGATGCGTATGATACAGATATATCATCCGGAGCAATTTGATCGTTCAGTGAGCTACCGAAAGGAAAGGAAAGGTGGTGAATTAAACGAAATTCGAAAGGCTCTTTCTTTGGCACTAAGCCTAACGGGGAGATCCTAAAGTCAGGGAAGGGGGGGTGGTCAAAAGGACCCTCCATCCTACCCGTCTTTACTTCTTTCAACAATTTTGCCCTGACTAACCAAGGGGCATCATTAACGGATTTTAGGTTATTAACTATCGTGCATCCCCAACCTTCAAAACTAGGAATAAGGAAACCTTCTGAGAACCCTTCAGTTAGCAGGGAAGCCATCCGATGGTTTGGGTACATTTGCAACCAGGGGAGCATGCTTGGGAGCATCACCGGGGTAACCGCTCTTCGGAAAACCTTCTCTCGGGTTGGACTGTAATTTCCGAAAGCATTTTGATATGGGATGACTTCCCGAGCAAAAGGCACATTCATGCTTATACTTACAGGAGTTCAACCACTTACATTGGGAATCATTGAAAGCAAAGCATAAGCCTCTTTTGTAAGCCCCCACCGAGGAGGGGGGTTGTGGGCCTGCAGATGTGCTTGGGCGAGCAAAAGGCTGCTTCTGGGGCAAAAACAAGTTTAGCCACAAACCAACATCCTTGGCACCCCACTGCAGTGACGGTTGAACCGCCAGCTTCTGTCTAAACGCCTCATCGTAAGCTAGCCATGCTAGGCCATTGAAACTCCTGTAAGCCTCTAGAATTATATCAATGTGCTGAAAAAGCAGAGAGCTTTTTTCTGGGAACCTTTCACAAAGAATACTTGCATAAATGACGAAAGCCTGTAACCATGCATAAAATGATTTGATCACTGGCTTTCTATCTTCAGGCTTCTCCTCCCTCTTGTCAAACCTTGCATTGTCCCTAGAAGGGGGAAGAATTGCACCAAAATCGATATACTCTTCCCTCCATATCTTCTCCTTAGTGCTCACAGGTAAGTGAAAACCCAAAGGAGACAAAAAACAGGGCATGCATTTCTTAACATTATTGTCAGGCAAGGATTTCCCTGGAGGTTCCTTTAGACTCCCACCTTGCGGCTGGGTCCCTGGCGGAGAATCATTTATCCAGACCCCAGCCTCACTGCACAAATTAGGTTGCGACATATTACTTTTCATCACAGCTATTAATTGTTCTATTGATGCAGATAGGATAGATAATTGTGATGCTGTGCTGCACTCACCCTCCATACCCTGAGCAGGCTGCGCTCCAGGGACTGCTGATGGCGTCTCACACCGTACGGGTATAGCGCTGAGCTGCTGTGAAGGCCTGCTTGCTGTAGTGTCACTGTCTCTTCCTCCTCTGCTGGTCCCCTGGCTGCTTGTAGCTGCGGCCTGTCGTGGAGGATTTTTCCCAGCTGAAGCTACAGCACCCTTACCCTTCCGACCTTTAGCCACAGGGGGCGGTGTGGGCGCTGTATCATACCTGGAAAACAAAAGGGGAGAGCTGCGGCCGCCAGCGCTGGTGCTGGGAGATACGGGGGGAGGGGTCCTCCTCTGGGCACACCTCCGTTTGCTTGCTCTTCTCCCGGATCCGTCTTCCTCCCTCGCGTCATCCGACCCCAGGACTGTAGGTGCGACCCACGTGGAGCATGACCCGTCCGTCATGGAAGGCTGGCGGTGGTGGGCGGCTGTCCCGCTAGGACCCTCTGCTGCTGCGCTCATCATGCTGGCTGCGTCGGAGAGACACTGACGTATCCATTCCTCGCCACCTGCATGCTCCGCTCTGGTCAGCAGCTGGTGTAGTAAGCTCTCCATTGCAAGTAACCGCCGACTGGGGAGCTCCTCTGGCAGAACCTCTTGCTGAGTAGCGGCCTTCCTGTCCAGGTCCCGGGCCCCTATATAGCCTTGGACCGGGTTCCAGAACATTCCACTCTACCACCTGACCCAAGCTGGCCAACCACTGACTCTGGTAACCCCAGGCTACTACCAGCCCACCTGCACCTAATCAGCGCAAGACCTGCCACCTTTAACCATATAGATTCCTTTGCCTTCTTTCCCTGTCAGCTCAGCTGACCTGCGAATGACCCCAGCACCAGCTAAAAATTATCTAACTGCCCCTGCCGTGGTCCCATAAGGAAAGGAGAGCCTAAACGGCTACTCTCTTTCCCTTCCCATTCAATTGTTCTACTGACAGGATCAAAGCATATCAAAGCATTTTTTAACAGGGTATAAAAGAGAAGAGAGGCACCTCTCTAGAGATTTTATGATAACAGGATAGGCACAGTGACGGAATTTTATTAACATAACATTTTGGGCATATACAAAGGGATACGTTTAAATACAGAGAATATTTGTTTCACTTCACAGTTAATCAGCTGTTATCTCTCAATTCTGTAACCAACACAAAAAAAAAAAAATCGAACTCACTGCCACGGTCAACAGCAGTTCTTTTTGTGCTTCAAATGAATACCAGAGTTTGGTTTACAAAGATCGCCAAAATATGCAACAAAAGGCACCAAAAAGATTTTCATAGCACGAACAGCACTAAGCGAAAGTGAAGAGCTATAATCATAATTCCCTTTAGATGAGGACAACTCAGAAATGAATAACTGGCTGAATAAAAAATCCAGGCATTCTTGATCCAAAATCAATATTGTCTTATATATAGGGCTATGGAAAATAGATGTTATCAAGTCAACATAACATCACCTCCTAAACTACCATCCTAACAATATTTTTCTCATCTGTGCCTGCAAAAATTAATTCCACATTTAAAATATGTCATCTTTATTTTTAAAAAACAATAGCCGTCTGGCAGGTTGTGAAGATAAGTGAATTATCTGCCTGTGGGAAAATAACTGCCAAGCATGCTGAAAAATGGCCGCAGAATATGATGTTGATCTATTGCATGTAAGGAATAATGGAAGGTGAAAACACTAAATCCAACTCACACCAACAGCAATATAGACATCATGGAACTAAGTGATTTACTTTACATCTCTTCACAATGTACATTTACTTCTTTTGAGGCATTGGCAAGCAGTTGTGAACATTTATGATGCCATGTCATCCAGAGGAAATGCCAAGCCATCAATATATACGGAATGCCATACCTTTGATGATTCTATCAAAATGGAATTCTGGGCATGTTTTCCCATTTCCACGTCTCATTAAATGACTCCCTTCCAATATCATAGATCAAGCAAGTTAAAATCAATACAGAAATAGGTTTTATGCAATGACAGAGATGTGATTTTATTTTTCAATCTAGGTATACCTTCATAATTTTAAATCCAAATAAAAATAATTTCTACGTTCTTGTAATTCTTGTTTTCTTTTAGTATTATGTGTATGTCAAAATAATACCAATACACTAATATAGACAGACACATAAAAGTTCCACGCTAAGACAGAAGCATAATACTTTAGGTCAAGCCCTCCAACAAAGGTTGAACCACTCTGTTAACAGTAAGCAAAATGTAATTTTAACCACTTAAGGACCGCCTACTGCACATTTACGTCGGCAGAATGGCATGGCTGGGCACATCAACGTATATATACGTTGGTTTTAGTACCCAGCCGTGGGTCCAAAGCTCCAGGACCGGGACCGCGCGATACGCGGACCCTGTCGCCGCTGCAGTGCGGCGATCCGTCCCTGGAGCGGAAGAACGGGGAGAGCCGTGTGTACACATGGCTTCCCCGTGCTTCTCTGTGGCCGGAGCATCGATCGCGTCATCCCTGTAATAGGGGGACGCGATCGATGACGTCACACCTACAGCCACACCCCCCTACAGTTGTAAACACACACTTTAGGGCACACATTCCCTACAGCGCCACCTGTGGTTAACTCCCAAACTGCAACTGTCATTTCCACAGTAAACAATGCAATTTAAATGCATTTTTTGCTGTGAAAATGACAATTGTCCCAAAAATGTGTCAAAATTGTCCGAAGTGTCCGCCATATTGTCGCAGTCACGAAAAAAATCGCTGATCGCCGCTATTAGTAGTAAAAAAAAAAAATAATTAATAAAAATGCAATAAAACTATCCCTTATTTTGTAAACGCTATAAATTTTGCGAAAACCAACCGATAAACGCTTATTGCGATTTTTTTTACCAAAAATATGTAGAAGAATACGTATCGGCCTAAACTGAGGAAAAAAAAATGTTTTTTTATATATTTTTGGGGGATATTTATTATAGCAAAAAGTAAAAAATATTGCATTTTTTTTTAAATTGTCGCTCTATTTTTGTTTATAGCGCAAAAAATAAAAACCGCAGAGGTGATCAAATACCACCAAAAGAAAGCTCTATTTGTGGGGAAAAAAGGACGCAAATTTTGTTTGGGAGCCACGTCGCACGACCGCGCAATTGTCTGTTAAAGCGACGCAGTGCCGAATCGCAAAAACCCCTTGGGTCATTTGCCAGCGTATTGGTCCGGGTCTTAAGTGGTTAAATTATGCATTGTGCATCAATGACCTTACATTTCAGTCCAAACAAGTTCTTTTACTAGCTACCCTGCAGTGCAATGGATCAAAGTCACAGTTTTCTCTATGAGCCAAGCTAATTTCCTGCCCTGGGAACCAACCATTCTTCTCTGCTCATCATCTTCTTGGGCATTGGTCCCCTCAACACCCCCAGGAGTTCCCCTGCCCTTTAGAGCCTAAAATAGAGAACCTGGTTGCTGGAAGTATTGTCTGACCATGTAATGCAGGCAGTGATGTGCGCACCTGAAAAAGGACCCCAGGAGAAGGGAATAGGAGAGTCACATGACTGTGACTTTGGGTAAGTAAATTGGGCATTTGGACGGCTTTTCATACCAGCTGGGCTTTAAGTGCATATGTACTTACAGTTTTTCTTAATCTCCTTCAAAGTCCCAGAAATACTTGTTGATCCTACCTAATGTACTGTAGTTTCCTGTGCTGCTGTTTTAGTGATGCTGCACTAGAACGGAGAACGGAGATTCGCTGTCCAAGGACCTTGGTTATGGAACGCTCTACCCACGGACATTCGGATTGAGGAACATCATCGGGCCTTCAAAAAAAAAAACGTAAGACTCATCTATTCTGAAGCATGGCTGGATGACAACATTGGCTACAGCGCCTTGAGGCGATTTAGCGCTATTATACGTATCTCACTCACTCACTAGCACACACATGTAGGTTGTGCCTGCTTGCACTACAGTGAGATGAGAAAAAAAGGTTGCAGGGGGTGTGGCTATCAGAATTGGCACAGCTGATACACAACCTGTATTGTGTCAATTAGCACCTGGCTACACCTATGCACTGCGTTTTGGAATGACAACACTGCCTCTGGTGCTCAACCCTCCAACTGTGAGTCATAAATAAAGAAGGATTTGACTCAGTCAGCGATATGATTTTTGTTCATACTGTAAAATCCTTTTCGTCTTCAGTTAATTGAAGAAAACAGCGAAGATAAAGAAAATTGTGACCAATGGGTTATAGACCCACCTTCAGGAGTAGGACACAAGGCATAAAAAATAAAGCACAGTCTAGGGGCTGAAAGGCTCAACGTATACGTTTTTCAGAGGTAGGTAGGAAGATTTCACAACAGAACTTCTAAGGACAGGGTACTGTTCAGCATGCAGGATTCTAGGGACATGTGAGCAAAGTGCACAACAGGACTCACAGGGACAAGGAGTCACAAAGTACAGGGTTTGGGACAAACATTGCTCGGGCAAGGTTGGCCACTGATTGCCAGACTGGGCAGACACTGGTTCTCTATCAAACAGCAGGTGGAATACAGCAGCTCGTAAGGCTACCAGACCTGTGCAAGGGTCAGAAGACAACAGACTGTTGGGTCAATGGGACCAGATATAGGGCAAACAAGGTAGGGAATTGCATGCGGTCCCTGGCTAAGCTGGGGAGTCTCCAAGGATCTATATTATTCAGCTTGTCACCCAGCAGTTGATGGAAGGTCTTGAAAACTGAAAGAATAAATTAAAAAATAATAATTTGCTGCAAATTTTTCCCAGCAGGGAGCTTAGGTTCTTACTACTTGTTACCAGGTGCAAAATAGTGAACTGTCACTTGTTAATGGAAAGTGTGTGTGTTTGGGGGGGGGGCTTGCGTTTGTTTAGTTTTGTCTAGTGTCCTACTGCTGCAGTTGGACCTAAAACCCAACAATCAAGATCTAGATTTATGCTGTTTAGATGCATGTAAAATGTGGAAACAAAGAAAAACCTATTCATGTAATATTTTTGGAAGTAAAGTAAATAATTTACCGAGAGTCATTGCCTTCTCATTTACCAATGAAATTGTAACTATTTTCAACAAATTTTTCATACAAATTAAGCAAACAGCCTCATTAGAACTGTAGCTTCAACGTTTTTTAATGAAGTATATTCAATTTCTGCACAGAGATAAATGACTATAGTAAAACATGATGATGATTTACAGTGGAAAAAGATAAAAATTACATCCCCTACATATGTTTAAACTGAAACTACAGAGTGATATAATTTATCACATGCATTTTTAACATGCTCAAACCGATCTCAATCCTATTAATCTCTTTCAGAAATAAACTCTTATGCATTCTTTTCTGAGCTGCGGCAAAAAAAAAGATTACACATTATATTTAAACTGAACAGCCCACTTAAGTAAATTTTGGCTCCAGAATAAATCTGAAGAGACAGGGTCACTTAATGACCCCTCTGTTTTTCAGCCAGTGGTCTGCAGACAGTTATAACGTGGTTACAGAGCAATAAAGTGGACAAAATTTGAATGGTGTTTCCAGCACCCAGATTAAATTTGGCTTCATATTTCTGTACAAGTTCTCTGGGACACATTAAAAAAGCCTGTAGATAGGCTGTAGCTTATAGAACTTTCCAGCCATTGGAACGTTACCAGTTTTTGAATGGTTACAGACATTTGTGACAACAAACACTTTTTTTCCCAGACAGCCAAGTTGAAAGTTTAGGCCGTCTCTAGACACTTAAATATGAATTAATGTCTACAACTACATGTTGACTGCTACACATTTTTGTACCACCCAAAACGCATAACAAACATGTTCCCACACCATAATCTTTTTTTTTTTTTTAACTTCCACACTATATTCTTTACAAGTTTTCAATGTAGTAGCCATGTTATGATTTTGTGGGAAATAACCTCAAAGTAGGGACATTTACATGTAATTCAGGCTGTGTGCTAGTTAAGATACATTTATTTTCAACTCTGGGATCACAATTAGTGTCTATAATACAAGAAGAATGTGTTATTGGGGCACATAGAACAAAATTGTACAGAGAAAAAGGATTGGACCCATCTGGGTGGTAGGTGGCACAAGCAAATGTCTTGTTTCTCATTCCGGATCAAATCTGGGGGGAGGAGAATGTGACAGCACTAGGCCATGTCATTGTGTTAGAACAGGTAAAGGCACACGGGGTTCATACACTTTTTCTGTTTTCTCTCGGTTTGTATTGCCTAGATTGGGGTCTGCAATTCAGAGACTTCGTAGAGCTTTGGGAGGAAAGAAACTTCAAGCCCTGTGTCCAGGTTTTACCAGAGACCAGCAGGCTGTGTGTGTGCAGCTATGAATATCCTTTACAGTCACAGGGCTGATCATAGTTCCGTTTGAGATCTGAGAGTGAGCCAGAAGGCTAGTTGTTTATTTTTGTGTTTGAAGTGATAGTGGAAACCTTTTGTTTTGTAGAACATTTTACTTTCTTTCTTAAATAAAAGTGAGTCAGCAAGCCCTAAACAGTATTCCTGGCTGGAGTGAACACACGAAAAAAGCACTGCACTTGGGTTAAGCGAAACCCCTGAAATTATCATAATTTGTTTATGTCCTTTACTGAAGGTGAGTGCTGGTCCTGTGGAGCAGGATGACATGTTTGTGCATGGACATTAGTGATAGAAAAGATGCATGCACTTTTTTTTGGAAAACTTCACGGACATTGTTTGATCATTTAATAAGAAGTGAAGAATTTGGGGATTTCTTGATACCAAGCCAAGGTCAGGTAGACCAAAAAAGATTGCAGCAACAACTGCCAAAGGAATTGTTAGGGATACAAAGAAAAACCCACAGGTGACTTCCGGAGAAATACAGGCTGCTCTAGAAAAAGACTGTGGTTGTTTTTAACCACTTCAATACCGGGCACTGTTACCCCTTCCTGCCCAGGCCAATTTTCATATTTCAGTACTGTGGCATTTTGAATGACAGTTACGTGGTCATGCAATGCTGTACCCAATTTTTTTAAATAATTTTTTGAGACAAAGAGCTTTCTTTTGGTGGTATTTAATCACCACTGAATTTTTTATTTTTTTTGCTAAACAAATGAAAAAAATGAACGAAAAAAAAAAGTTTTTGTTTCTGTTATAATATTTTGTAAATAATTAAGTTTTCTCCTTCATTGATGTGTGCTGATGAGAATACACCGATGGCCATTGATGGTAGGCACTGATGGGTACTGGTGGGGCTGCACTGATATTTATTTCACTGTATATCAAGCAAAGATCCCCCCGTCAGGAAAGCCACTTATTGCCTCTCCACTATTACATGCTGTCAGTGTGAGCAAAGGAATGCCTATAACCGGCACTTCCTAGTTACATTGTGATCAGCTGTAATTGGACACAGCTGATTACATGGTAAAGAGCCTATGTCATAGGCTCTTTACCCTGAACGGAGCTGCGGTGTGTTCAAGCAACATACTGCACCGCTGATTGTTATAGGCCGGACAAGATGTGATTAGGGAGCATAATGCAACAATACTTGAGCAAATATAATCTGCATGGTCTAGTTGCCAGAAAGAAGTGTCTACTGCACCAATGCTACAAAAAATCCTGGTAAGGCATGTCAAGGTGTTGTCGGGTATATAGTAATTTTTGTTGCATTGGTGCAGTAATGACTTCTTTCTGGCAACTAGACTATGCAGATCATTTTTTGGTTCAAGTATCGTTGTGTTGTGTTTCTTAAAAACAATCAAACCTGAATTTTTCTGGAGATTTTTCTTTGTATCCTGAACAATTCTGGCAGTTGTAGCTGCAATATTTATTGGCCTACCTGACCTTGACTTGGTATCAAGAGATCCCCAAATTTTCACTTAAAAAGTTATTGAACAGTACTGACTGGCAAATCTGAGGCTTTGGATATCTTTTTACATCTTTTTCTATCTTTATAAAGTTAACGTGGAGTTCCACCCAAAAATTGAAGTTCTGCTTTTCGGATTCCTCCCCCCCTTCGGTGTCACATTTGGCACCTTTCAAGAGGGGGCAGCAGATACCTGTCTAATACAGGTATTTTGCTCCCACTTACAGGCACAGATACCCGAGCCACCTGCGGGTATCTACGCCACTTCCAGAGCCTTCTCCATCCCCCAGCTGTCTTCTGAGAGACACACAGGTCCCAGAAGACAGCAGGGACTAGTGGAGTCATGCATGCGCAGTAGGGAAACAGGAAGTGAAGCCGCAAGGCTTCACTTTATGATTCCCCTACCGAAAATGGCGGCGGCAGCACCCGAGAGCCAAGGGACAGATCTGCTTTGAATGCCGACATCACCAGGCGCCCTGGACAGGTAAGTGTCCATATTTTAAAAGTCAACAGCTGCAGTATTTGTAGCTGTTGACTTTAAAAAAAAATGGCGGAAACTCCACTTTAAACTACCTTGTTATGCAGGTCTTTTGACAGTTCTTATCTGCTCCCCATGGCTCAATATCCAGTCTCCTCAGTGCATTCACATTAGAGTTAAACTCATTGACAATTTGTACAGACTCAAATTGCAATTTAAAAAGCCACATATGTTGGAAATGAACCTTTAATTGCCATTGTAACCTATGTTTGTCACCTTGTGTGTCTGTACCAAGGCCAAACATTCCAGGGTATTTAACCTTTTAATCAGGGCCATTTGGGTGATTTCTGTTATTGCGATTTAAAAAAAAGACAAACAAGTATGTGATAATAAATAGCTTCATATGATCACTATCCATAAACGAAAGACAGTTTTTTGGCATGATCAGTCACATTTTCAATATTAACGTCAAAATATTTAAATTTCTGCCAGGATATGCAAACTTTTGAGCAACACTGTATAAAAAAAAAACATACATGCATTTTAAGACAAAAAAAATATTTAAGCGATTCAAAATTAGGTTAATGATGTGGTACTGGTTAAGACATATTTCATACTTTACAAGAGAATGTTATGATTTGGTAGATGGCAGTGCTGCAATTGAGAAAACACCAGTTCCTGTGTTCGCCCAGAACTTTTCCCATCAGATAGCCTACTGTATGTACATCTGAGACAAATGGTATACAGAAGACACTTGGGAAGGTTCATCTGATAGTAATAATCTTCCATTTTAAAAGACATTTTATCACTGTAAGAGTTACAGATAAGCAAGACATTAAAACAGTAAATGTAGACTAAAATATAAATAATTCAGAGCCATTGCAATATTTCACTTTTTACTTTCTACACAAATGTAGCCCATAAGTGACAGAAGAATAAATGGTAAAACTGACTGTCTTTTGAACTTGCTATTTAGAGATTAGTGGTGCTCACTTCAGCAAAATTAAAAGGAAACTAAATGGGCACCTTTACTGTGATAAGATAATACATGTATTCACTGAAAACAATGCAATGTAAGTATTTTTTTTTTTACTACTACTTAACTTTATACTCAATCTATATTTATAACTATTAGTTAATCTTTCTTTATCTGCAAAAAAAAAAAGTATATATATATATATACACATACAGTTTATATGATTTATTTAATAGTGTAAAGGCACATTAGTTCACTAAAATATTAGCCTTAGATGGTTATTTTATATTTTTGCTACATTACTATCACAATAGGTAAACAAAAATGCATAAGTTACAGTTCCCAACATATTATGCAACAAGTGAAGCAATGCAATATTTTAATGTTCTCCTGTATCCAATCTATATTTTTTATTTAAAAAGGGATCTACCTTCAATCCCCATATACTGTATCCGGCTTGTCTCCTGGTGATGTAGACACCGGTATAGTTGTCTTCAGAAAAGTCCATCCCCGGGTTCTTACCTGAGCCCTCGCTGCCAGGATGACATCATGACGACATAATCAATACCATACCAGAAGGGGTACTATGGAGAACATGTGACAGCAGGTTTGGTTGAGTCTTTCTGGGATTTAGAGGTCTTAATTTTAGGAAAAGCATACATATAAAACAAATATACCAAATTAGTTCTAATGATTAATGACATACTGTGTAGATCAATTAATTGAAACAGACAGCTGTTTAGAGGGGGTAAAACTGGGCAAGGCACAATAGTAAGTTAGTTACTAAATAGGTAAGGTTGCGGTTGATGTGGTGGTTTAATCCTCAGATATCACCCCATAGCAAAAGTTTGCACAGAAACAAGGTTGTTATCCCACATCAGTCTCCTAAGCAGAAGCATGAACAAATAAAATGAAGGACCAAAAAACACAGTGATCATACAAAGTAGTGGAGAAATGCATAAATTATTCCTAATCAAATTTTGTTCAGTTCTTTAACCACTTGCCTACTGTGCACCTACACCCCCTTCCTGCCCAGACAAAATTTAAGCTTCCGGCACTGACAATTGCGTGGTCGTGCGACGTGGCTCCCAAACAAAATTGGCGTCCTTTTTTTCCCACAAATAGAGCTTTCTTTTGGTGGTATTTGATCACTTCTGCGGTTTTTATTTTTTGCGCTATAAACAAAAATAGAGCGTATATTTTTAAAAAAATGCAATATTTTTTACTTTTTGCTGTAATAAATAACCCAAAAAACATAAAAAAAAAAATTTTTTCCTCAGTTTAGGTCGATACGTATTCTTCTACATATATTTGGTAAAAAAAAAATGCAATAAGCGTTTATCGATTGGTTTGCGCAAAATTTAGAAGTGTTTACAAAATAGGGGATAGTTTATGGCATTTTTTTTTTTTTTACTATTAGTGGCGGCAATCTGCGATTTTTTTTTTTGGGACTGCGACGTTATGGCGGACACTTCGGACACTTTTCTGACATTTTTGGGACCATTTACATTTATACAGTGAACAATGCTATAAATATGCATTGATTACTGTATAAATGTGACTGGTAGTGAAGGGGTTAACCACTAGGGGGCGGGGAAGGTGTTAAATTTGTGCCCTATGAGTGTTCTAACTGTGGGGGGAGGGGGGGTGACTGGGGGAGGTGACCGATTGTGTCCCTATGTACAAGGGACACAGCAACGGTCTCCTCTCTCCCTGACAGGACGTGGAGCTCTGTGTTTACATACAGAGCTCCATGTCTCCTCTCAGTTACTGAGCAATCGCGTGTGCCCGGCGGCGATCGTTGCCGCCGGGCACTCGCACGGGATCCCAGCAGAGCGGCGACTTTAAAAGGACATCACGTCATATGACGTGATGTCAGGATAATGGAGTCCTCCGCCCGCCGTCATTTGACAAGTGCTTAAGATTTCACAAGCTGAAAAAAAAAATATCTAAAGCCCCGTACACACGATCGGAATTTCCGATGGAAAAAGTCAGATGGATCGGAAATTCCGACCGTGTGTATTCCCCATCGGAGTCATTCCAAAGAATTCCATCAGAATTTAGATAGAGAATATGTTCTTTTTTATTCCAATGGAATTCCGATGTGAGTTTAGTCGGACAAAGGGTCGTGTGTACGGGGCTTAACAGTACATGACCAGCTTTACCTTCTAAACTGTCAGATGTCTAGCACTGCTATTAGCTTAAAACTAGTGAAAGACCTCAATAGATGCCTCTGAAGCCTGGAGAAGTCTTATCAGAAGTGTTCTTCATGGAAAAGTTGCAATTAAAAAGCCTTTCTCTGAGGTGGAAACGAAATCAAATCACCCATCAATACACACAAAAAAAAAACAGAACTGGGTTGCAGAAAATTTGCAGCAGGTGCATAAGACAATTTGTCGACCAAAGAACTGGTACATTAAATGATAGATGGATGAATATCTGCAAACAAATAGTCAAGCACAGTGGACATTCTCTTCATGGAGATTCTTGGGCTTCATTTCTGCAAATAGAGATGGTGAGTTGATAAAAAAATGAAACACTGTTGAGAAGTACAGGCATTTTCTCATCCCATCATGAGTGCCTTCAATGAGGGCTAGTTCACAAAATGTGCAGTAACTCGGGTAAAGGCATATGTGCCCCATTCACACCGCAATGCTGTTATGATGTGCAGTGCGTAAAAATGCAACATGTCTGAATCTTTCCACACCACACTATATGGCAATGGATGTCGGAGAACAGAATCGCGACACAAGCTGCTGTGCAGGGACATGAATGAAGTGATACTTCAAATAAAGACAAGCAATGTAATGCACTGAAAGCACGCATTACACCAGTGGTGGCTGGTGCTCAAAATATTTGGGGGGCTCAAACAAACTGAAAAAATACCCATCAATTAGAGCCACTGTGCCCATCAAACACAGCCACTGTGCCCATCAAACACAGCCACTGTGCCATCAAACACAGCCACTGTGCCCCATCAAATGCTGCCAGTGTGCATCGCACGGCACTTACTAGTCTCGCAGCGGGTCATCGGTGGTGTCCTGCATGCTCAATGTCATCCGTCCTCTCAATCAGGTGTCCAATCACAGTGCCTGATGTTTCAGCCAATCAGGTAACAGGTAACAGACCTGAGCACCTGATTGGCGGTTCAGTGTTAGCAAAGCGAATTTCTTTGCTTTGCTAACACAACGCTGAGTGAACAGCGAGCACCCAGCATGGTGCCTGCTAGTTACCTTTTTGGTGTGCCTAAGGCTCTAATCAAATGCTTCCAAAAAAACACCTCCGCCGCTGTAATTCAGGCGCCCGGCAAGGGGACAGACACCTGAACAGGGGGTGTCAGCGACAACCATAGATAGATGCATGCAATGCATGCATCTATCTATGGTGATAGAACGGTGCTAGGAAAAAGGGGGTGGCGCCCAATGCGCTCCTTAAGAACGCACCGCCACTGCATCACACTGCTCCCTGCACTAGCCTGTATAGTAAAACGCTGTATACTACCGTTCAGACTAGTGTGAACTTAGTTTAACTATGTTGTAAATGCAAGTATACATAAGACAATTACTTTATGTTAAAAGGCAAAGAAAGGGTGGTCACATTAAAAAAAAAAAATATATGTTTTCTGATTATTTTGCTTTGCACCATTATATGTTTTATTAGTGCCTAAAACTTTGGAGACTTTTGTTCACTTTGGCAGCATTTTTTACAAGCATTTTGAACTTATCTTTTCAGCTGCACTCTCCATTCCCCTCCCAAAAATGTCACATGCAACTTCATTCAAATATGTATTTTTGGTGGAATTAAAAATATTCAGGTACCATCCCAATATTCAAAACTCAAAATCATTTTATTCCCAAAGAACTGGGTGGAAAATAAAAGTGGGGTGTTTTTTCATCACAGACAATTTATAGCATATGTTACAATAGAAATAAGTGCAGCACAATAAAGATATTAATGTCCATCAATTAAAAGATAAAAATCCACTCAGGAACCACAAGTCCTAGACTAAAGATAAAGAAGTAGTAAATAGGAAAATAATTCAGCGCTCTAAAATATGTAACAGTGAATAATGGTTGCAAGACAGCACTCAAGGTAAATTCATATAAAATCCCTCAAGAAATATAACAATAAAGGCAGTTCAGCGCAACCTAAAATGTAAATATAAAAACACTAATAATGCCCATGAGAAGAAACAGTCCACAAGTGATTGTGAAAAGGCACAATGAAAACGACTGCATACAATGTGGATCAAACGTGGCCAGAAATCCCTCCAAAGAACACAGAGTGGCCTCTCGCCTCACTGATTCGACCTATAATAGGTCACATGGCATGTAACTCATTCCCAGTATAACTACTTAGAACATCCAATCGATCAGCATACCAAAGGTGTCGATCAAGGTCCTGAGCTTTAGTGCTCTCTGTATAAGGAATGTTTAATTGTAATATATTTATGTTTAGCTGTAATATAAAACAAAAGCGAAACTACTCACAAAGATGGCACTCAGACGCGAGTGCTTACAGACAGCATAGAAAACAATTGCAACAGCGATGGCTGTGGGTGACGTCCGAGGGGACAGTCTTGACAAAGTGGGACGTCCCAAAAGCAGTTTAAAAAAAGAGAGGTGGGAACAGCATAACATTAAACTTCAAAACAAAACAGAGCTCCATAACTGAGGAGTTGCAACTCTAAACAGCCGCCTGCAAAACTTTGTGACCGAAAGAAGCATCCGAAGATGCACTCACAATCAACTTTGTAAAGTTTAGTGAAAGTGTGAACTGGACGCCGCCTTACACAACTGGAAAACCGATGCTTGATGTCGGAAAACTAAGCGGCCCTGGCCGAATGCGCCGTGACAGGAAACGGGGGGAACGTCCGACCCTCTATGGCAGTGGTTCTCAACCTTCCTAGTGCCGTGACCCCTTGATAAAATTTCCAAAGTTGTAGGGACCCCTAACAGTAAAATTATTTTCGTATCGTGGGTTGTCAGCGCCCGGGGCAAGACAAGTAGTTTGCACCCCTAACCCACAGACATTTAGCTCTCCCTTCCACTTGTACAGTATTAAAAACCCTTATGGTACATTTTCGGATGTACTACTACTTTTCTTCTCCTCTTTCCCTTTTATCTCTCTCTATCCAAATTTCTTGTTTTTTTCCCCCCATCCCTCTCTTTAACCGTCTTTCGTGTTCTTTCTCTCCCTTTTTGTTTGTTCCACCCCTCTTTTCCTCTCCCTTCCATGTATTCTTTATTTTTATTCCTTCTCTTACTCCTTCGTGGGATGAGTGGATTAGGTGCTCTTGAACAAGGTCACCTGCTAATCTGAGAACTGTTGTGAGGACTTTTAATGGCAACTACAATCACAGGTAGTGTTACTCACTGTGCCTCAGACTTTGTGGCATCTCGTGGGCTTCAAGAACAGCCCAGGATTCAGGGACCCCTGGCAAATCATAATTTGACCCCCGAGGGGGTTCCGACCCCAAGTTGAGAACCACTGCTCTATGGCGTAAGCCCGAATCATGATCTGTCGGATCCACCTCGAGATGACGACGAGACCACTAGGCCCTTCTTGGGACCAGCCACTGAAACAAACAGTAAGTCTGACCTCCGCAACAGAGCAGTAGCAGATAAGTATACTCTCAGAGCTCGGACAACGTCCAAGGAATGTAACACCGCCTCTTTACCATGCAACGGACGCGGACACAAGGATGGAAGCACAATGTCCTCATTGAGATGCAACCTTAGGTAGAAAAGAACGCTGCGGACGCAGCACCACCTTATCCTTGTGGAAAATTAGATAGGGAGCCTTGCATGACAAGGCTGCCAGCCCAGAAACCCATCTAACTGACGTAACAGCCACCAGAAAGACCACTTTCTGAGAAAGTGTCAAGGGAATTTCCCTAATCTTCTGAAACGGTGGTTTCTGAAGCACCGAGAGGACCAGATTCAAGTCCCACAGAGGGAGTGGGGGACGGACTGGAGGGGCCACATACCAAACCCCCTGTACAAACATTCTCACTAGAGGGTGAGCCACCAGAGGTCGCTGAAAAAAGACAGCCAGGGCAGATATCTGCCCCTTAATCGTACTTAAAGCAAGCTTTTGGTCCACCCCGCGCTGTAAGAACAGCAGGACTCTGGAAACCAAGTCCGCGGATTCCACCTAATTTCCTCACAAATGGATATGTAGGCCTTCCAAGTGCAAAGGTAATTCTTCTTAGAGGCTAACTTCCTAGCCTTCTTCATGGTAGGGATCACAGAATCCGGCAGGCCCGGTCTCTTAGCACCTGGCTTTCAATAGCCATGCCGTTAAAGCCAGCGACTGTAAAGCAGGATGAAGTATGGGACTTTGTGACAGCAGGTCCTCTCCCAGTGGTAGACGCCAAGGGATGTCTGCTACTAGACGCACTAGGCCGGTGTACCAAGGATGCCAAGGCCAATCCGGAGCAATTAGGATCATTGGAATCTCCTCTGTCTCCACTCTGCGAAGCACATGAGGAAGGAGCCTTAGAGGAGGGAAGGCATAGATTAGCCGGTACAGACTCCACGGTGCCACCAACGCATCTGTCGCATCTGCCCATGAGTCTCTTGACCTTGCCACAAACCTCAATACCTTCCGATTGGGTTGAGATGCCAGGAGATCTACATCTGACATGCCCCATCTTTGGCAAAGGAGCTGAAACACATCCGGGTGCAAAGACCATTCTCCTTGGTCCAGCATCTGGTGACTCAGGTAGTCCGCCTGCCAGTTTTCCACGCCCGGAATGTATATGGCTGACAGGGCCGGTACGCACCTTTATGCCCACCTTAGGATGTGAGCGACCTCTGACGCTGCAGCCGAGCTTCTTGTTCCTCCCTGATGGTTGACATATGCCACTGCCGTGGCGCCGTACAACTGGATGGCCCTGTAGCCTCTGAGACCAAGTGGAGAGGGACAGCCTGATTGCCCAAAGTTCCAGGACATTGATCGGCAAGTGGGATTCCTCTGGAGACCAGCGACCTTAGGTCAACTGAACCCCCCCCCCCAGACTCCCCCCCAACCGGTAAGGCTGGCGTCCGTCGTGATCACCATCCAGTTAAAGGGAAGGAATCATTTCCTGGCCAGAAGTGCCGGTAATGTCAGCCGCTAAACTAGGGAGGTCCTGGCCAGGTGGCTCACCCGGATTTGACAATCCAGGGAAGATGGGTACTTGTCTCATCTGGACAGAATTTCCTTCGGTAACACTCGCGTGTGAAATTGCGCATATAGTACCGCCTGGAAGTAGGCTACCATGAGGCCCAGGACTCGCATGCAAAAGCGGAGCGACGATCATCTTTAGGATGTCAACTGCCGCACTGCAGCCCGAAGTTGTCTGCAACTTTTCCACAGGGAGAAAAACTTTTGCCTCTGGAGGAGTCCAGAATCAACCCCAGATACACTAGGCATTGAGTCAGTACCATTACTGACTTCTGAGTATTTAGCACCCAACCAAAGTGTCGGAGGGTTTGACAGGTTATAGACACGCTCACCTCAAATTCTGAGCTTGAAGTGGCCCTTTAGAAGAAGGCCGTCCAAGTTGCCCATGATAGCGATGGATCACAGCAAAAATGCTCGCCAACAGCATGGAGCAGAACACACAGGTAAGCAGATCTCTTTATGGTAGCTCACATGTTATTTAGCAGACGTACATGCACAGTTCCCCACAGGTGAAGCCCCCAGATGAACCCAGCAGCCAGCCTAGCTCAGGGAGCCTAGGGAGGAGGGAAGGAAGGGAGGGGGGAAAGTTGGATAGAACCCCTTACTCACCTCTCCAGGAATGCCCAGTTCTGTCTTCCTGCCGAAGCAGGGGATTACTACTTACCCTTCCTGCGGGATTGTGCTGGAAGCATCCCAGACAGACCTTCTTCCGCATGGTGATGGAAGTGACTGTCGGCCCGGCTGCTGCAACTCGGCCCTATAGACCGGTCTAATTCACGCCCTCGAGCGTATAGCTTACCGGCCCCTGTAGAGCGATGGGCATGTCGTGGACAACCCAGCGCATAGCTATGGTCGGCACACGCTCGATGGCTGAAACTGGGGAGACTACAAGGATCTGGGATCCAGCTTGTCACCCAGTCGGCAGTTGATTGAAGATCACAGGAACAAACAAACAAAAAATAAATAAAAAAACTGAAATAAACCTGCAGGCCTATGGGCTCGAAGAGAGCCACGTCTTTTCCTTAGCTAGGCAGAAAAAAACTCAGCTGCTGAGTGCAGGCTGAGGGGATATAGCCAGAAGGACCGCCCCCTGGGCAGGGCTGTTCAACTTTGATGTCGTTAACACATCCTGCCTAGTCACTCATAAAGGAAGGCCAATACCCACTTTGACAAGATTAAGGCTGTGTCCTTTCATGAACGAAAGAGAAAGATGCATTTATTTTTTATTTATTTATTTTTTGTTAGGAGCTTGTAAAGCATTGCACCCACAATCAGCAGATCTGCGTGTAATGCCACAGTCCTGCAGACTGTCTGTGTAGCAGTCTGTCCCGCCCTCTGATACGGGCAGGCAATTACTGAATGACAGGAAGCTTGGAGAACTACCAAGAGTACTTAACAGCGCCCTGAGAGTTCATTGAGAACTACAAGCCAACAGCCATAAAGGCTGTCAGTACTTGTAATTCATCGATTCACAGGGATCAGGGAGTCAATGATGCAGCGGTGTGGGTGGAGCCTTGCATGGCCACGCTCCTTCTAAATTGTAACAGCGAGTGCAGGTAGAAGATCCCCAACTTGCTTTCACAAAGAGGAGTGGGGAGAGGGGTCTGATGCTGAACATGTTACACCCTCAATTTGGCTGTAAGGTAACATGTTCAGAAAGTTGGACTTTTCCTTTTTGAAATATATGAGCAACCAGACATCATATGAAGATCAACATGTTTTGCAATAGTTGCTTCTTCAGGATAGGCGCTGCAATGAGTTTATTTACATCATCCAATTTGACGTTGCAAAAATACACTATACAGTCAAAAGTATCGAGACTCCTGCCTTTACACGCACATGCACTTTAATGGCATATTAGTCTTTTGGGTTCAATATGGAGTTAAACAATGTTTACGCACAGTAGTGTGTAACATGTTTGCTGTTACTCCTAGAGATGTCTCCATGCATGTCTTGTCCAGGATTTTAATCTTTCTTCAATAAAATTTGAATTTTTTATTGTTAGAAGTGCCATCACTTTTCTTCATTGTCACATTCAATATTGAGTTGGCCCACCATTTGCAGCTATAACAGCTTTAACTTTACTTGGAAGGCTGTCCACAAGGTTTAGGAGCTCATCTATGGGAATGTTTGACAATTCTTCTAGAAACATATTTGTGAGGTCAGACACCGATGTTGGAGAAGGCCTGGTTCTCAGTCTCCGCTCTAATTACAAAGGAGTTCTGTTAGGTTAAGGCTAGGACTCTGTGCAGGCCAGTCAAGTTCCTCCACCCCAAACTCGCTCATCCATGTCTTTATGGACCTTGTTTGTGCACTAGTGTGCAGTCATTTTGGAACAGGAAGGGGCCATCCCCAAGCTGTTACCACAAAGTTAGGAGCATGAAATTGTCCAAAATGTCTTGGTATGCTGATGCCTTATAAGTTCCCATCACTGTAACTAAGGGGCCAAGCCCAACCCCTGAAAAAATAACCCCACACCATAATATAACAAGACATGAATGAGCAAATTTGGGGTGGAGGAACTTGACTGGCTTTACACAGAGCCCTGACCTCAACCCGATAAAACACTGTTGTGATGAATTAGAGCAGAAACTGCGAGCCAGGCGGCCTTCTCGTCCACATCAGTGCCTGACCTTACAAATGTGCTTCTGGAAGAATGGTCGAACATTGCCATAGACACGCTCCTAAACCTTGTGGATAGCCCTCTCAGTGGAGTTGAAGCTGTTATAGTTGCAAAGGGTGGACCAAAGCAATACTGAACCCTTGGATGCTATTAAAGTTAATGCGCGTGTAAAGGCAGACGTCCCAATACTTGACAATTTAGGCCCGGATTTACATACATCGGCGCATCTTTATGCCGACGTAACGTATCTCTTTTACGCTACGCCGGCGCAGCTCGGAGAGGCAAGCATGGAATTCACAAAGCAAATGCTCCCAACTCTGCACCAGCGTAGCTTATATTTCATAGGACCCCATGCAAATGATGGCCCGGGCGCCAGACAAGTACTTAAAATGAACTGCTCATGTGTCGGGACATGGATGTATCCCCGTGCGCATGTGTACAACCACGTCGGAACAACTGCCTAAGATACACGGGATCACTGTGTACGCCGTGAATGTAACCTACGCCCAGCCAGACCCACGTCGGCCCATATTCAAAGACGTCCAACGTAAAATGTATGTAGGTTCGGCGCACAGATACGGCCACGCATATTTGTACTTATGCGGCGTATCTGGAGATATGTCGACGTAAGTGCTTTGTGAATCCGGGCCATAGTGTATATCTGCAAGTAATAGATTATTTTACATATATTGTTACGAATACCAAATGCAGGTAGCCAGCAAAGATGACAAGACCAATGGGCTACAATTCAAGGAACCAGACCAAGTATGATTAAATAAAGTTTATTATAAATAACTTCCGTCCAACACAAAAAAAAACATTGTAAAGTGAGAAATAACAATGACAGTGCAGCAAACCCAGGGCAACCACCTAACTAATGATATGTACAAATATGGAGGGAGCTCACATGAATAGGGCTTTATCAGGACTGGTAACAATGGGAGCGAAGCAGGATACTGGATGTAGGATACAAGATCAGGCAGGGAGACGGCTCACAGGCAGAACACTGAGGCACAGATATCACTAAAGGGAGTATATACCTTCCCAGCAGCCAGTATCACATGGAGCCTAATTACTAGGATAAGGTGGCTGCTGCGAGACACCCGCTGGTGGCCACCAGAACTGCACCCTTCGGCTCTGGGAACAGTGCCACCAGTAGGTGATCCATGTACCGACACAAGCTGTGACATGTATCTATAATCACAATAACATAAATCAGGGAACAAACATTTTCACCATCTTGGAAAGAATATGTCCCCCAAAACACATATATGAAATAAAAAGAAAAAGAAAAAACACACCACCTGTAAGGTAGACTGGGATCACCTGAGCCGTTTGTGGGGAGAAAATGGCTAAAATTGTAGAAAAAGGTTTTTTTTTATTTAGACATACTGTATATATGATGTACCATCATTCATACATGTGAAAAACGTACCTCAAGATACAAGTGTGGGAAGCATTTTTTTTTAAATGGCATGCATTACGCTTAATGAGCTCTGCCTCCTTTGTCAGGAGAAGGCTTTCCTGTCTGAGGGGAGACCTAGGATTCATCCAGCCACCATACTGGTGAGCCCCTCACAGTTTTTAGGACATTAGGAAATATATTGTGACATTATATGGCTGGGAGAGCTTTGCCTTCTCTCTCAGCCTTAACATAGTTTTCTTTTCTCTATATTTGACTTTTTAGTGGGGACTCCATTTTTAATTGGAGATCACTGTTAATGTATCTATTTGAACAAAAAGGCTTAAAAAAGGGGAACTGCAATTTATTTGATGCATACGTGTAGACATAAAAAACGTTTTGATGGGTAAGAGTACCCTCTGGGTACCCCCTTTGCAAGAGGCACAAAAAGGCAAATATTAACATTTATGACATTGTATAGCTGAATTCTGCTTGATTTTTTGCCCCTAGGGCTTGTCTACCCCTGTCTATACATGGATAAGTAAATGCTATACAATACACTATAGTGCTCTTCTATGGTGATGGTAAAAGGAGTCCTTGGTTGCATCTTGATGTATGTTTTTCACATGTATGATGGTACCTTTCAATATATAGCTTTTTGCTACTAGTGCTCTTTGTTTCCCACAGCTCAGGTAGCCCAAATCTTCCTTACTGGTGATGTGTTTTTTTTGCTTCCCTTCACCTATCGTGTGTTTTGAAGATTAATTCTTTATCTCTATAATTGTGAAAAGGTTTCTTGCGTGATTTGTGTTATTGTACTTATGGATATACAGTATGTAAAAATATCTAAAACATTACTTGCAAACATTTTTTTGCAACCTCAAAGTGAATGATAATGAGTTGGGTGGTATATAGATGTGTATAACACACCATTATATACTCCTGCGCTAATGGACAAGTGAAAATGTATACAACAAAATATTTAAATTAAATTCAATAAATGAGTAGCCGCTCTCAAAGGTGAATGTGCATTTAAATGTGAAAATCAATGCAAGAGTGCAACCCGATGCTAAAGTGCTAACACATAATTACCATTCTGCAATGAATAATAATAATAATCAATGCATAACAATAATTGGATGAGGTCCATAAAAAGTTCATAGGGTTCACAATCTTTAAATTTTCATTGTGCAGTATAATGTGCCAAGTGCTGAAAAAAAATATAAATATATAAAATATTCTGTGCAGTCCATGCTCCTCTCTGTGTGCCCTCTCACGCTCCAGATATAATGAACTCCCATGACAGTAGTCACAAGCACTTGTGTAGATGGCTGGGTTCTGTTGTCCCATGGGCTGTATCTCAGATTGTTCTCAGTGTATCGTCATACGATGTAAATGAATGGCAGAGAAAAGCAATATGGCAGAATACTGTTCATTTAACCACAAAAACAGACAATATACACTCTTCATTTTAAAAACGCTGTGACAAGTGTAAAAACCTGTCAATGGGAAGTAACCATCGACTTGCGTACTCACTGAATTTATCTTACCCCAGATGCGTTTTGTCCCTCCATGAGACATTATCAAAGATCCTTTGATAACATCTCATGGGAGGGAAAAAAAGACTTAGTTAGACTTACCGGTGACGGTATTTCTAAGAGCCTTTCAGGACAACCTTGGAGAGAGTGCAGCTCCGCCTCTTCATTAGGAAACACATGTAGATCCTTTAACCACTTAAGACCCGGACCAATACGCTGGCAAATGACCCAAGGGTTTTTTGCGATTCGGCACTGCTTCGCTTTAACAGACAATTGCGCGGTCGTGCGACGTGGCTCCCAAACAAAATTTGCGTCCTTTTTTCCCACAAATAGAGCTTTCTTTTGGTGGTATTTGATCGCCTCTGCGATTTTTATTTTTTGCGCTATATACAAAAATAGAGCGACATTTTTGGAAAAAAATCAATATTTTTTACTTTTTGTTATAATAAAAAACCAATAAACTAAATTTTAGTCAAACATTTAGGCCAAAATTTTTTTAGCCGCATGTCTTTAGTAAAAAAAAAATCGCATTAAAAAAAAATTAGCTACCTAGCGGGAACAGCGACACTAATACAGCGATCAGAAAAATGATCGATTAGTGATGCTGGCAATAGGGAGTGAAAGGGTTAACTAGGGCAGTGATCAAGGGGTTAAAACTTTATTGGGGGGGGGGTGGGGGGGCTACCCTGACACTAACACTGACTGACTGTCACACTGTCTGTCACACTGACACTAAATACAGTAATCATACATGTATGATTACTGCATTCAGTGACACTGTGACAGGGGGGAGGGCGATCGCGGGGGTTAAATGTGATTTTGTGTGTGTGTAGTGTAGTGTTGGTGCAGGACTTACTTGTTGTGATCTCTCCTCAGCGGAGCTTGAAACAAACGCCGAGGGAGAGATCACGTCGCTTCCTCCTTCCTGTGTTTACACAGGAGGAGGAAGTGACAGGTCAGGCGGGCGCGCGCATTGGCTGGGAGCGATCCGGAGGGGGCGGATGAAAACGGATAGCCGCCCCCACTTGTCGGATCGCTCCTGCAGCCGCGCGGACCGCCGCATGTACGAAGGGGGGGTCCGATCGGACCCCCGTTCCCCCCCAAGGCACCAACGTATATATACGTTGATGTGCCTGTCGGTGCCATTCTGCCGACGTAAATGTACATGCGGCGGTCCTTAAGTGGTTAAAACCCCTCCTCTTCCACCATGGCCTCAGTTATTGTGGTCCGACTCTCTGGAAGACAAAGAACAGAAAACCACAACACCATGATAGATTTATAACTATTACTTTAACATACACTTAGGGTGGGAAATAGCGGTTGTCCTGAAAGGCTCTTAGAAATACCGTCACCGGTAAGTCTAACCAAGTCTTTCTCAACTCGCCTTTCAGGACAACCTTGGAGAGGATAAACAAGTAACTTACCCTAGGGTGGGACTACTGCCTGCAACACCTTTCTGCCAAAGGCTTGATCGGTAGCAGACAATAGGTCCAACCTGTAGTGTCTTAAGAAAGTTGAGTAGTTGGACCAGGTGGCAGCCTTGCAAATCTGCTCGGTGTCGCACCTGCTCTTTCATTCCCTGCTTGTACCAGGAGAATACATTCTCTTTATCTACACTGTTGTACTTCATCTTGTTGTATATCCTTGTTTTCTTGTTCAAAAACCTTTGAAGAAGCTCCACAGAGCGATGTCGGTTGACTACAACTGAACCCTGCCAGAACGCCTGAGACATTTAATACAATGGAGTTTTTATTTACTTACCTTTGTATAAACTTAATAAAATTTCTTTTGTTACTCCTTTGGCTTATAGTTCCTGTAATTTTTGTTCTTTAATTTTTCCATGATTTAGAGTTTAAGCCACCTTCCGAGCGTACTTTTGGACGCTTTTTCCCCTTTACGAGGGCCTGAGAAAAGTATAAACAGAGCATTTGTTTTCCTGAATTCTCTGGTGATTAAGAGATATTGTACGAGACACCTTCTCATGTCCAAAGTATGAAATGCTTCTTAGTCAGTGTTGGAAGGATTCAAAGAAAAAGTGGGTAAAATAATTTCCTGCGAATGGTGAAAATTTGATGCCACTTTTGGAAGGAAAGCAGGGTCCGTCTGAAGAATCACACGATCTGGAAAAATTCTTAAGAAGGGTTCGGTAATGGCCAGAGCTTGGAGCTCGCTAACTCGTCTTGCTGAGGTTTTTGCCACCAAAAAAACAGTTTTGAAAATTAAATTTCTTAATGAACTATCCTCTAATGTCTCGAACGGTGCTCCCGTTAAGCTTTGCAAGACAACTGATAAGTCCCAACTTGGAATATTCTAAAGGGTTCTTGAGAGTGCCCTGAAAAACCTGGAAATCAAAGGTTCTCTGGATAGAGTCTTTTCAAAATAAACAGAAAGAGCCGCTACTTGCGTTTTTAATGTACTGGATGCGAGTCCCTTCTCCATTCCCTCATGAAGAAATTCTAGCACCGAGACTACATTCTTGGTCTGGAAATTTTTAGAAGAACACCAGGAATTACATTTCTTCCATACTTTCCTGTAAATAGACCTGGTTACTTCTTTCCTGCTTGACAATCAGGTTCTCACTACTTTGTCGGATAAACGTTTGTTTTTTAAGATGTCCTCCTCAGTAACCAGGCGCACAGGTGCAACCTGTCTGTTTCTGGGTGACACACTGAGCCCTGCACTACAAGGTCCTTCCTGGCTGGAAGCTTCCACGGGGGTTCTACAGCCAGATTTAGCACTGATGCAAACCAAGGTCTTTTCGGCCAGAAGGGAGCGATTAGAATCAGGTTGGTCCTTTCTTCCCTGAATTTCCTTAAAACTAGAGGAATTAGGGGAAAGGCATAGCACAAACGGTAATCCCAAGGATGGGCTAGAGCATCCATGCCTATCGCTCTGTCTCCCCTGTGTAGGGAAAAGAATTCTTGGACCTTGGCGTTTTGTTGGTTGGCAAAAAGATCCACTTGAGGATGGCCCCATTTCGTTGTGATCATGTTGAATATTTCCTGATTTAGGCTCCACTCTGATTCCAATACCTTCCTTCTGCTCAGCAGGTCTGCTAGTAAGTTCTGGGACCCCTTTAGGTGAATTGCTGACAATTACATTAGATTTAGCTCTGCCCATGCCAATAGCCGATTGGCTAGTTCCATCAGCCCTTGACTTCTGGTCCCGCCTTGTTTGGTCACATAGGCCACTGCTGTTGTGTTGTCCGACAACACTTGAACATGACGACCTTTTAGCAGTTGTTGGAAAGCCAGGAGTCCCATAAAAATGGCCTTTAGTTCTCGCCAATTTGATGACCTCCTTGCTTCCACCTTGGACCAAGACCCTTTCGCTGTCTGTCTGTCCAGGTGAGCTCCCCACCCCCAAGAACTTGCGTCCGTCGTCAGACGCTTGTCCGAAGGGAGGAATCCACGAGAGACCTTTTGATAGGTTGGCCTGATCTCTCCACCACCATAGGGACCTTTTTACTTTTGAGGTTGGTCTGAAAAGTTTCTCCAGAGACTCCTGAAGAGACCAAACTTGTAGGATGTTTCATTGTAGCGGTCTTGAGTGTAACCTCGCCCAATGCACGGCCGGAATCGAGGCCGTCAGCTGGCCCAGTACTGCCATTGCTGTCCTTACAGATACTGCTAGATTCGTTTGTATCTGGCGTATTGAGGAATTGATTTTCTCTATTTTTTCTTGAGGGAGAAACACCTTCTGGAGGACCGAGTTAATGTTGTAACCAAGGAACCTCGTATCCTGTGAGGGGTCTAGGTTTGATTTCTCCAGATTCAACAACCACCCAAGGCTCTTGAGGTGTGACTGTGTCAGCTGGAAATCTATCCCCAACTGATGTTTTGAATCTGCGAAAAACAGGAGATCATTAAGGTATGGAACAACCAAGACCCCCCTCAGCTTCAGAGGCTCTAAGGCTTCCGCCATCACTTTCGTAAAGATCCTGGGGGAGGATGACAGGTCGAATGGCAGAGCCCTGAATTGTAGATGCCAGATTGAAGTCCCTAGGTTGACTGCCAATCGCAAAAATCTCTGGGAAGCCTGAGCTATTGGTATGTGGAGGTATGCATCTCTTAAGTCTATAGATGCCATTAAGCACTTTGGTGTTAGTAACTTTGTTATCGTATGGATAGTGTCCATGGGAAAGTGCTTGTATCTTATTGCCTTGTTCAGGATCTTCAGGTTTAAAATTAAACAAAATTTGCCTGAGGGTTTTTTCACTAGGAATATGTGGGAGTAGAAACCTTTCCCCTCCTGGTGTTTTGGAACCTGGATAATAACTTCCTGTTGTATCAGATCCTTCAGAAGCATCATCATCGCGGAAGCTTTTTCTTGATCCCTTGGTAGGGCTGTGACATAAAACCTGGATGGCGGACAATCTGCCCATTCCAGATTGTACCCCTGTGCAATGATGTTTTTTTTACAAAGGGACTTTTGACCCACAGATGAAAGAAAGTGGACAATCTTCCTACCACTGGAGTCAGACTGTCATTTGTCTTTAGAGGTCTGTTCTTGGGGGGATCTGAAAATAATTCCTCCTCTTCCTCTACCCCTTTGAGGAACCCAGCGTTTATTTTCTTCCTTTCTGTAGGTCTGTTGAAAAGGACGAACATTTTTGAGCTTGGTTTGAGGCTAAGTGAGGTAGAGTCCCAGGCCTTTTTTAGTAAAGAATCTGCCCTTTTATCCATGGCGTCCTTCAGCACCCCCATATCTTCGAATGCAAGTTCTGTGCATCGAGATACTTGGGAGAAGGCCGCATCTACCCGAGGTCTTTTATTACACACCTCAGTATCCTCATCATTAAAGGGGAATCTCTTCTTCAGGCTTTTAGGAAAGAAAGGACCCCTTTCCGGATCTCTCCACTCTTTTTTAATAGTATCCGACACCACCTTGTGGACTGGAAACACTTTATACTTGGATTCTTCCAGACCTTGATACATTTTGTCATGAAGCGACAACTGAATTTTTTCCTCCTGAATTTCAAGAGTAGTATAAATTGCAGTAAGCAGATCGTCCACTTCGTCTAGAGGGAGCTTATATCTAGAACTTCTGCTATCTTCTTCCTCTTCCTCTGAACCCATGACTGAGCGAAGAGTACTTGTCCCTTCATCCCCTGAACCCCCCTGTCTCTGACTTAGAGGTGGAGGCTCTAGGGCTAGGTGGTGATTGTTGAGATTCAGTTTGAGCCACTGGATTCTGTACCAGCATAGTCTTCACATTTAAGTTCCTGCACAGAAGAAAACAACTCCTTGTATTGCTGGGATGTGTCTTCTTCCACTAAGTCCCTGATACAGGCTTTGCACATTGCTTTCTGCCAGCTATCTCTAAGAGGGTTCTTGCAAGAGGGACACTTCCTTTTAGGTGGTGTGTTTTTTTATTTTGCTTTTTCCTAAAACAAAAAGGACACACAAAAAGAATGCCTCATTAAAAGATTTATTTTATTTTATTTTTTTAAAACCGCCACCAGTAAGGAAAGAGAAACCAAGCACCAGAATTACAAACAGTGCAAACCAATCACCACCCTGAGGCGGCGTACACACGTACGAGAACCTCGACGGGCGGAACACATCGTTCCGCCTCGTCGAGGCTCTCGGCCGGCCGTCAAAATCGGCGAACCCGCCCGTCGGGAATGGCAACCAGCCATTCATCCAGGCGGGCCATCGAGCAAATAGAGAGCCTGCTCTCTATTCGATCGACAAGATTCCCGACGGGCGGGGCGAGCCAGGAGCGTACACACGGCCGAGGTTCTCGCTGGAATGCAGCTCCCAGCGAGGTTCTCGCTGATTTCTAGCGAGAACCTCGGTCGTGTGTACGCCGCCTGAGTGAACGCTGAACAAGGACCGAGAAAGCTTAACTCTGACCCTGCAGCACAGGCTCCCAAAAGGAGGTACAACAACCAAACACAATAGTCCAAAAGGTACAGAATAAAAGGCCCCACTGTGCCCCTCTTACCTGGACATGAGCGGTGTCTAAGGCACCTGTCTCCACCATCGCTGCGGATCCCTCTTCCATCCTAAACAGGGAAGCAGCTGGGACTGTGAGCTTTTTTAAATTTTCCCGGTTCCTGACGTCATCAACGATGGCCGGAAACCGGAAGACGCCGCTCTGTAGGCCCGCCCCCTATCTTCTGCGTTCCAGGCAGCGTGGACCACGCACCACTGCGCCCCTACAGGAAGCCGCGCTGCTGAACGTGACGTCACCCGCCCGACATGCGGGAAATACGAAAAAAAAACGCAACCGCGGTAATAACCCGCCCGGTTACCAGAACCAAGACCTGCGGATCCCGGGCACCCAGCGCAGCCTTCCTGCGGGGCCTTAACTCCACTGAGCAGGGATAAGCTGGAGAACTCCGGATCATCTTTTCCTCACTAGGAAGAGCTGGTATGGCCTCTGCACACCAAGCAGCAGGAACAACGACTGTAAGCCGGTAAGCCTACCCCTCCCCTTGGAGAGAGTGCAACCCCTTCTGGTCCACACATGCACTTCCACCATGGCAGAGGAAACACAATAACTGAGGCCATGGTGGAAGAGGAGGGGTTTTGAAGGATCTACATGTGTTTCCTAATGAAGAGGCGGAGCTGCGCTCTCTCCAAGGTTGTCCTGAAAGGCGAGTTGAGAAAAATGCTTGCGATACTGGTGTTCTACGGTAGTACACATTTGTGTGTACACCCATTTACTATATAAATATATATTACACACACACACAACGGATAAAATTAGTATTGAACCCTTCATCATTTTTCTAGGTAAATATATTTCTAAAGGTGCTATTGGCATGAAGCTTTTTACCACATGTCAGTAACCATTATTACAAAGAAACCAAAACAAATAAGATCAGAAAAGTTATGTTTAATAAAATCGAATGACACATTAAGAGAAGGCATGGAATGGAAAGCCAAGACACCAGCTGAAATCCATCAATAATCCTTGTGAGTGCAAATTAATCAGCTGTTTCAGTCTCAACTGATAGCCTATAAAAAAAAAGGTGTCATTACCAAGGTGTCACACAAGAAACATCTCATGATGCGTAAAAGGCAAAGAGCTATCTCAAGAACTTTGCAACTATATTGTTGCAAAACATAATGATGGCATTGGTTACACAAGTATTTCTAAACTTCTGAATGTTCCATTGAGTACTGTTGGGGCCATAATCCAGATGTGAAAATATAATTTCAATAAACTGGCCACAACCAGATGCTCCTTGCAAGATTTCTGACATGAGGCGTGAAAAGAATTATCACAAGAGTCGTCCAAGAGCCAAGGACCAATTTTGGAGAGCTTCAGAAAGACCTGGAATTAAAAGGTACAATTGTTTTAAACAATAAGTGATGCACTCAACCGCCATGGCCTGTATGCATGCTAACTACGCAACACTCCATTGCTGAAGAAAAATCACGTTGACGCTTGTTTAAAATTTGCTGCACAACATTTAGACAAGCTTGTGAAATACTGGGAAAATATAGTCTGGTCAGATGAGACCAAAATTTAACTCTTTGGATGTCATAATACACACCATGTTTGGAGGTCAAATGGCACTGCACATCACTCTAAAAACACCCCCACACCAACAGTAAAGTTTGGAGGTGGGAAAATCATGGTGTGGGGCTGTTTATTAGCATACATTACTGGCAAACTTATCATTGAAGGAGGGATGAATGAAGGATGAAATGAACCAAGACATTCTTAATAAACATATGCTGCCATCTACCAGGATAATGAAGATGAAATGAGGGAGGACATTTCAGCAAGACAATGATCCCAAACAACGCCAAGGAAACTCAATTGGTTTAAAAGAAAGAAAATAAAGCTGCTAGAAGCCCAGCCAATCACCTGACTTGAATCCAAGAGAAAATCTATGGAAAGAACTAAAGATCAGAGTTCATAGAAGATGCCCACGGAAGATGCCTACAAGAATTGAAGACGGTTTATGTGGAAGAATGGGCCAAAAATCACACCTGAGCAAAGCATGCAACTAGTTTCTCCATAAAAGAGGTGTCTTGAAACGGTCATTACCAACAAAAGATTTTATATGAAGTATTAAATACATTTCAGTTAGCATGTTCAATACTGTTTTACTGTTTCTCTGTGTCATTTCATTTTATTATAATTTCTGAACGTATTTGTTTTGTGTATTTGTATGTTTGAATTGCATGGGTTGTTACGGTGAAAAATGGCAGTAGCACATTTACAAATATATTTGCCTAGAAAAATGGTGATGTGTTCAATATTTATTTTAGTGTGTGTGTGTATATATATTATAAATTAAAGGAACACTTTTAATCAGAGTATAGCATCAAGTCAATACATTTTCTGGGATATTGATCTGGTCAGTTAAGTAGCAGAGGGGGTTGTTAATCAGTTTAAGCTGCTTTGGTGTTAATGAAATTAACAACAGGTGTACTAGATGGGCAACACAGAGATGACCTCCAAAACGGGAATGGTTTTACAGGTGGAGGCCACAGACTTTTTCCCCCTACTCTTTTCCTGAATTTTTTGCACCAATTTTGCATTTGGCTAAGATCAGTGCCACTACTGGTAGCATGAGGCGATACATGGAGCCTAAAGACATTGCACAGACAGTCCAACTCCTCCAGGACGGCACATCAATACGTGCCATTGCCAGAAGGTTTACCGTGTTTCCCAAGACATTCTCAAGTGCATGGAGGATTCCATGAGACAGGCAGTTACTCTAATAGAGGTGAACAGGGCTCTCCTAGAGAGGGTAGTGATGCCCTGGTCCAGATCCGTGAGGAAAATCACCAGGACACCATCATTAGTCTCATTAGGAGAATGCCCTTACATAATCAGGCATGCATTTCATTTGGATCTTTGGGTGTTTTTGAATTCAGCCCTCTGTAGGAAGATAATTTTAATTTCCATGAAACGATGTGGCATCCTTTCATGTGCGACACAAATACAGTGATCAGTGCTAAAAAAAAATATTCACTGTACTAATGACACTGGCATGGAAGGGATTAACATCAGGGGCGATAAAAGGGTTAAATGTGTTCCCCAGGAGTGATTACCAACTGTGTGTGTGTGTGTTTGTGGGGGTGCTTTGACTGGTGGAATGTAAAGATCCGTGTTCCTGCTTAGTGATCTGCTTAGTTTACATAGGCAGACTGCCGTTCTACCTTTCTCCTGAACCGCTGATTGACTCCTGCTGTGTCCAATCACAGCAGCGCGACCCAGGAGTGTCAGATCACGTACAAGGTACATGATCTGGTGCAGAGCGGCCGCCCTGCTGCAGTATATCTATAGTGGGCAGTTGCTAAGCAGTTAAAGGAAAGCTACAACCAAGAGTGTAGCTCTGGGGGAATGTAAAGATCCGTGTACCTGCGTAGTGATCTGCCTTGTTTACATAGGCAGACGGCAGTTCTACCTTTCTCCTGAACCGCCGATTGACTCCTGCTGTGTCCAATCACAGAGGCGCGTCCCAGACCCAGGAGTGTCAGATCATGTACAAGGTACTTGATCTGGTGCAGAGCGGCCGCCCTGCTGCAGTATATCTATGGTGGGCAGTTGCTAAGCGGTTAAAGGAAAGCTACACCCAAGAGTTTTTACTATGTGTTTGGCATAGAATATTTATGTGAGAAATGTGGGGGGGGGGGGACAGTCCATTACCATAATCTGTTATGAAATAAGATTCTCCTAATTAGAGGAGATTTTAAAACAGAGAGCCTCTCTTTTGTAGCATTTACCTTAATTCTGAGGGGGAAAAAAACACTGAACTTAAAATATTAGACCCTGGAGATGATGCACTTTCCTTCAAATGCTTGTGATTCCAGTCATTTGATAACAGTCATGATCCATTACTGTCAGTAAATCATAACTATAAAAACGCACGTAATGAAATAATTTGCATACAAATTTAATAAAGTATTGTTAAGAAATCATAGGAGACAAAATGTATACTTTTCAAGGCACAACTATATGCAATTCTTTCAGCTCCTGCAATCATTCATGCAACAAACAAACAAACTGAACAAAATGCAAATGTACAGAACATAGCAATATAAATGTTATAAATAAAACAAGTATTTAATACAAACTTAAATTAAAAAAATTACAAAAAAATACATATCTTGTGTTAAAAAAAAAAAAAAAAAAGGAGAAAAACCACTGCAAAGTCTATGTACAGTATTATTAGTGACCAATATTACGTGGTCAAATAAAACAAGCACTATCTAATGCTTCTTTTTGCCATGGATTCTCTGATCTGACGATCCAGTTCACTAATGATTCGGTCTTCATGAGTATACACTCCAGTCCTTAACAAGGTGTCCCTTTCTTCAATTAGCCGAGATAAAAAATCATCCAAACCTTCATCTTGTTTGTGGGACCCTGAAAAGGCCAATCTTGGATCAGCAACATTTCCAGTATCAGGGGCTTGCTTTCTGTCGTCTTGTAGTCTTAACCTAAAGACAAAAAAAGGAATTTATGATGTGTCGAAGCGCTACCAACACTATTCAAGATGTATGGATGGATTGCACTAAGGGCTTCTGAGGATATGACAATGTCACCAAATACTTCTGTTCACCCTTCCTTGGGTACCAATGCATCATAGCCTAAAAACTATAACCGCCAATTTCATTATTCTCTATGTTTCTGGGGTTCTGTTAAATTTTCTGAGGGCCTCATATCAACACATCTTTCTGTACTCCAAATTCTTCATTGCACCTTTTTTCCACCTGCTTTTGTGGAAATAGGAAGCGTTCTTTAGGTGCTTTGGGGTTAAAAAAAAGCGCCTGTAAAGCTCCTGAAAGAAGCTGCATCTGCAATCCTGAGTTCTTTCACACTGAGGCGCTGCGCTGGCAGGACTTAAAAAAAAAGAAAAAGTCCTGCGAGCAGCTTCTTTGCAGCGTTATAGGAGCGTTGAATACACTGCTCCTAAAGTGCCCCTTCCCATTGAGGGAGCTTTTTTAAACACCAAAGCACCTGAAAAATGCCCCAGTGTGAAAGGGGTGTTAGCTGCGCTTTATCAGCGTTTTTTGGGCGCTGGCAGTGTGAAAGAACTCTCAAAGCACTCAGGCTTTCACATTGGGATTGCAGATAAGGCTTCTTTCAGGCGCTTTACAGGCTTTTTTTAATGCCAAAGCTCCTGAAAAACGCTTGAATAATGCCTGAAAACGCCCCAGTGTGAAAGGGGCCTTAGGCTGTACATAAACAAGGTTTCCATGACATTTATTTAGACTTAAGCCCATATGCAGAGAGAATTTATAAAATCCAGAAAGCTGATTGTACCAAAGTTGATTTCCCAATCAACATGGCACATTCTGCCTGCCCATACATGGCTTGAATTTTGCCAGATTCCTGCTTAACCAGCCAAGATTTGAACCTTCTATGGCCGGCCTTAGGGAATCAAAACCTATCAATAGCGTTAAAGCTCCCACATACTCCTAAGAGAACATTACCATTACATTCAAAATTAGAAACTAGCTTCACATGATACTTCAAAATTATACTTCTTTTAGGCTTACACCTTTTGAGAGTACAGCTTGGTACACGACAATTGGATTTTCTGCAGAGAAAGCGTAGGGCGTTGGCCAGGACTTGTCTTGCATACAAACGGCAAAGAATTGACAGCCAACAAACATGAAAATAGGTGGTTTTCAGCTCTTCAGCGCCACTCTTTGGGCAACTTCTGCCAATGACGTGTTATTGCGTGTTTGTGCTTTAGAGTTTTGTCCGACGGACTTGAGTAATCCTGATTGGATAATCCAATAAACACACATTTGTTGGCGGACAATTTTAAAGCATGCCATCGCTATCCCACATTTGTCCACATAAAATCCGACAACAATTGTCCGATGGAGCATACAAATGGTCAGATTTTCCAACAACAGCTTGTCATCACACAATTCCCGTTGGATAATCCGATCGTGTGTACGAGGCTTTAGTGTGCTCTGATCTTTATTACCTGGTCTGATACGATTCACTTATGCCCCAATTGCATCTAAATTCACCATCACAAAGTAGTATTAAACTCAATGGAAGACTGAAGCTCCTGCATTATCTCACATAAAATGAATATTAAATTATATATTTGTACTGACACTAAATTATCGTTAAGCCTGGAAAACACCTACCTTAATGGAGCTTCCACTTTTCGGATTCCCCCATGCCCTCTGGTGTCACAATTGGCACCTTTCAGGGGGAGGGGGAGCAGATACCTGTATAATCCAGGTACAGTAAAACCGTGGTTTGAGAGCAACTTGGTTTGAGAGCGTTTTGAAAGACAAGCAAAATGTTTTAATATATTTTGCCTTGATATACAAGCGTTGTCTTGATACAAGGGCAGCGTCATGTCACAGTATAAAAAAAAAAAAAAAGAGGAGCCTCCAAGTGTAGCAATATGGTTACATTTAATGAAGGTACAACATTTAGCTACACTTAGAGGTGCCTCTCTTCTCTTTTATACCCTGTAAAAAAAATGCTTTGATATACAACTGCTTTGGATTACAAGCATGTTCCTGGAACGAATTATGCCTGCAAACCAAGGTTTAACTGTATTTGCTTCCACTTCTGGGCATAGATCGATGCAGTATCCGCGGCGATCTACGCCATGTCTGGCCCCCCCCCTCCCAGTCTTCTGGGAGACACGGGTCCCAGAAGACAGCAGGGACCAGTGGGAAAGCGCAGCATGACTCCCGCATGCGCAGTAGGGAAACAGGAAGTGAAGCCGCAAAGCTTCACTTGCCAATTCCCTTACCGAAGACTGCCAAGCCTCCACCCGAGGGACAGATCAGCTTCCGATGCCGACATCGTGGGCTCCCTAAACAGGTAAATGCCCATATATTAAAAGTCAGCAGCTGCAGTATTTGTAGCAGCAGACTTATTTTTTTTTCCGGCAGAACTTTAAAGTAGGTATCAAAAATAAAAACGTAATGGCGATATTGGCTGATGTCCATGCCAAGTTTCAGCTAAATCCCAAACCCAATAAACAATACAGAAAAAAAAAAAAAAAAAAAACATTCATGTGCAAAGAAATCCTATCAAAAAAATCTGCCAGCAATACATTTCTGTGTCCCCACAGAGACCATCCTTTGTGCAAGTCTTTAAGTGCCACACACTTTAGTGCACCGTGTAAGCAAATCCTTTCCTATTCAGGTGTACAAAACCAGATTTTACAGCACTCCCTCCAGTGTTCTCCTCAACAAGATACATAATATAACTAAAGACACAATAAGGCCTAATGTACACGGGATGTTTTACAACCTCGCCTGAACGATTTAACTTGACAGATAGTAACAGACATCTAAAAAAAACTTTCACCATGCCGCGTTTAGCCACGTTTGCTTTTAGAAGCTTTTTCTTCTTTCAAATATTTAAAAACTGAAAACGCCTGTAAGCTCAATGTGGCTAAATGCGAGTTCCCACTCTTACAGACGTTTGTCGTTTTTAATGCCTCTGAACATCTGTTTTAATGCATTTATTTTGCTTTCTAAAAAATGCTTCCAAACTCAACTGCCTAGAAGAGACTATAAAATGACCCTGTGTACATGTACTAATAAGATAAGAGGAGGGTTCAAGGGCAGCTGAAAAAACGCCCAACTGCTCCTAAACATCCGTTTACCAGCAGCAGTGTACATGAAGCCTACGCTTAATTTATTTAAAATTAGCCGTGGAAAAAATAAAATTACATTATGAGACTATAATTGGAGTCATAAATGGCAGTGTTAATTATGTTTGGTCCTCCTAAAATAGCAACCCTGGATAACTTACTCTCAAAGCTCATAGTTTGACAACCCATAGTATTTTCCATTAGACATGTGGTGCACCCCAAAATATGACACATGTCTCTATGAAAAACATATCTTCCACATGCTGTGCTTGTTAATTTCGTAAAGTCGTCAGGCCTTACAAAAGACAATCTTGAGGGTCCACTAAGAGTTCCACATCCATCTCAGTCAGTCAAGTGCTAAGAGAATCACTGGAATCCCCTTTAATTGCTGAGGAACAAGAAATTAAAATTTTACAAGTGGAAAGATTGGGTTGAACTGATCCCAGAATCCACTGCAAAGGCTAGATTATGAAAAGGACCTTGAGACAATCAGTATTCCTCACCTGCATCAGGTCTTAAAATACCTCAGGACCTTTTCCTCCATCTTGGAATCCAGTGCGATTGTGTCTGCATCTGGACATTGACAGTACAAAATGTCTGGCAGACTGCGGTGTAAAGCAACCTTTGCTGGCTACAAAAGAGGCCTCCGAAATCAGCGAGAACATAAGGCCCTGCTGAAAATCGAAGTGGTCTACGCTGGGGAAGAGACAGACTTCTACTTGGGCAAGAGATGCACCTATGTATACAAAATAAACCTAAGTAAACCCAGTAAACCTAATAAAATTTGTGAGATCTGGGGGAAGGTGACCAAAGCTCATGGCAACAGTGGCATGGTCCGTGCGAAGTTCGGCTCCAACTTGCCTGCCAAAGCCATTGGACAAAGAATCTGTGTGATAATGTACCCTTCAAGGATCTAAATTTCTTAAAATAAAAAGAACAATCTGGATAAAAGTACCTCAGGAAGATGGGATCAGTCAATTAAGGCTGCTGAGGACAATCGCCTGCCAATTTTCTATGCCCGAGATGTGCATGCCAAACAGGACTGGAATGTGAAGTTCTGTCAAATTATAGATTAGTACCAGAGGAGCACTACCCTCAAAAAGTAGCCTTATGAAGGGACCAACTGCAGCACAGTTATGAACTCAAAATCCAAACTTACAAAAAGGTACATTGCTTCAAGATCCTCCAAACACCATATTATAATCAAGGACTGACAATGTTGTCAGAGAAATTCTAGAATCAAATCCACTTCTTTTGGCTGAGAGATTTCTAATTTCTCCCTGATGGTAAGTTACTGCCGTGGAATTGTCAGTCTAAACCCTAGTCAGTTGATCTTATAGATGAGAGGTCTATCAGTGAAGGTATAAATTAATCACAATGAGTTCCAGAATATTGATTACAAGATGTGCTTTCTCTAACAACCAAGACTCTTTATACGAAAAGGGTATCTAGGACTCCACAAAGCCCAACAGGCTTGTGAGAACCCTTCAAACAAGTGTGACTGGCTTTGTTGGTAAGGAACATGGCATAGTCCAGAGACAGCGCCTTCTTGTTCCACCCTGTCAGAATGTTGAGTTGCAATAAGGAGTGAAATTGGACAAATAGGGCTGCCTCAAAATTGTCCACCATTGAGCCCAAAATTCTCAGACAAAAGGGTTGGTTGGCTGTTGGAATGTAGAGTACGAAAATGGGAGCTGGTGTTTGTCCAGGGGGAGGAAAACATTGGTCAGGGTGGTATACAAAATTTAGTCTAGATGTTTTAAGCAATAAGACCATCTAGCACCGATTTCTGGAGATTTAGCATGCACCCGAAACTCTGTAAGACCATTAGCCAATGGATGACGGTGCAGTGCTTTATAGATGTTGTTTTTTACATGAGCCCTTATTGGTATAGGGGGGGGGAGTGTTTAGAGGTGTTTTAGACGAGAGAATTCTACTTGAGGGGGCGGCCAAGCTATTATATCTTTGCTTCAATAGTCCAACATAAAAAAAAAAAACAAGCGATTGAACTTCTAACACCAAGAACAAATGCACCTTCTTTCCTTGCGATAAGCAGAATACCATACATTAAATGGAAAAGGCTACATTATAACTACTTGGCTGTTTTTATGAAACAAACAGGGCCTAATGTATATGGCTTGTGAAGGACAGCCAGCATTTTTCTTCCTAGAAACTAAAAATGTGCTTGTCCCTGTCATAATTCTGGGGTAAAGAGGAACACATATTTAACCAGCAAACGATTCATCAGTTAATGCACTTCATACCAACAGCGTGTCAGCTGATGCATTATGTCCCAAAGTTGTCACATCCAGCCAGCTTCTTGAACTCACTATCACTGAAAGCCCTATGTTCACATTCAAATTGACCAGTGCAAATCATATTTCACACTACTCACTTTGAACCTGTCATTAGCAATACCTCTGGGTTTAGGTGCCTATAGATGGGTATGTCTGGGATGTAAGACACACATCTTGGCTGGAAATCAGCAATGAAACTGCTAAAAAGGTACCTATTTAGTTCGTTCCTGATCTCCTCTAGCTCCAGACGTTCATTCTTCACCATGTCCTTCTCTTCTGCTGCCAGATAACGGAGTCTCATTTGCTCCAGTTCTTCTTGCTGCTTCTTTAGACGTGCCATAGCATTCTCTTGCTCTCGCTAGAACAGAATATTATCAGTAAAATTAACAAGAAAGGCTTACATTTCAATTTTAGAAAGAGGTTTAATTGAAGTAAATAATTTAACATAACCTCATATTCATCAAGAGAAAAACACATTTCTAATTTCTGCTTTAACCCCTTCCATACCAGGCCATAGGGGATTGACGTCTGGAGCAACCCCTCGCCGATGAGAGTGGATGTCACATGATGTCCTTTGTTCCCGGCGTTCTAAGGCGCGCGCGCGCCCGCGGCACCACTCGCGTGCCCGACGGCCGCAATTGCCGCTGGGCACCCGAGATTACCGCTGATCACAGCAGGAGTGTGGATCTGTGTGTGTAAACACACAGATCCACCTCCTGTCAGCGGTGAGACGACCGATGTGTGTTCCCAGTACAGAGGAACACACATCGGTCTCCTCCCCCTGTGAGTCCCCCTCCCCCACAGTTAGAACATACTTTAGGTAACATTTTAACCCCTTCATCGCCCCCTAGTGTTAACCCCTTCCCTGCCAGTCACATTTACACAGTAATCAGTGCAGTTTTATAGCACTAATCGCTGTGTAAATGTGAATGGTCCCAAAAATGTGTCAAAAGTGTCCGATATGTCTGCCGCAATGTCATGGTCACAAAAAAAAAAACGCAGATCGCCGCCATTACTAGTAAAAAAAAAAAAAAAAAATGCCATAAACCTATCACCTATTTTGTAGATGCTATAACTTTTGCGCAAACCAATCAATATACGATTATTGCGTTTTTTTTTACCAAAAATACGTAGAAAAATACGTATCGTTCTAAACCGAGGGAAAAAAATGTTTTTTTTTTTTTTAATGTGATATTTATTAAATAAAAAATATTGTTTTTGTTTTTAAATTGACGCTCTTCTTTTGTTTATAGCGCAAAAAATAAAAACCGCAGAGATGATCAAATACCACTAAAAGAAAGCTCTATTTGTGTGGGGAAAAAACATAACGATTTAATTTGGGTACAGTGTTGCATGACCGCGCAATTGTCATTCAAAATGCAACAGCGCTGAAAACTAAAAATTGGTCTGGGCAGGAAGGGGGTGAAAATGCCCTGTATGGAAGGGGTTAACTGCTTATACAGTATTTTTACCTGTTATGAAATAAAATAATTTTCTTCCATAAGTTTAGCAAGTGTTACAAAATGTATTTTACAAAACACAAACAGACCTTTAATACATATATTAGAAGTAATAGAATTACACTAGTTAACCACTTAAGGACCCCCGCACGCACATATACGGCCACAGAATGGCTCGTAAATTTACATCCCCGCCTAAGTGCGGTTCGGGGGTCCCATCGGGACCCCCTCCGCGGCGTGCGGGGGTCCCCCTGGCTCCGGGAGCGATTCGGGACGAGCGGGCAGATGTCGGCGTTACCCGCCCCCCCGCGATCCGCTCCCAGCCAATGGGAGCGCTCCCCCTTCGTGTAACTTCCTCCTCCTGTGTTTACACAGGAAGGAGGAAATTATGTCACCTCTCATCGCAGCGGTGTTTCCCACCGCTGCTGATGAGAGAAGACATCACAAGTAAGTGTGCACCAACACAACACTGACACACACACACACATAGGCACATTAACCCCTTGTGATCGCCCCCCCCACCCCCCTGTCACAGTGTCACTGAATGCAGTGATCTAATCACTGCATTTAGTGTCAGTGTGACAGGCAGTGTAAAATCAGTTAGTGTTAGGTTCAGGATAGCCCCCCCACCCCCCCTAATAAAGTTTTAACCCCCTGATCACCGCCCTAGTTAACCCTTTCACTCCCTATTGCCAGCGTCACTAAGCAATCATTTTTCTAATCGCTGTATTAGTGTCGCTGTTCCCCGCTAGGTAGCTATTTTTTTTTATTGCGATTTTTTTTTTTTACTAAAGACATGTGGCTAAATAAATTTGGCCTAAATGTTTGACTAAAATTTAGTTTATTTGATTTTTTTTTAACAAAAAGTAAAAAATAGTGTTTTTTTTTTCAAAAATGTCGCTCTATTTTTGTATATAGCGCAAAAAATAAAAATCGCAGAGGTGATCAAATACCACCAAAAGAAAGCTCTATTTGTGTGAAGAAAAGGACGCAAATTTTGTTTGGGAGCCACGTCGCACGACCGCGCAATTGTCTGTTAAAGCGACGCAGTGCCGAATCGCAAAAACACCTTGGGTCATTTACCAGCGTATTGGTCCGGGTCTTAAGTGGTTAAGGAGGCAAAATATATTTCATTGCTATGCTTCCATAGAAGTCCTTCTGTGTTTATGTTGAGATTCCTTAATATGAAAATTAGGTGTGAACACTGGAAGCCACATATGCAGCTTGGGAAACTATTATTTTACCTTTTCTAGTAAATAAGCTTTCGTAATAAAAAACAAACACACACACCTTTACTATGGACAACAAAAAGCATACTAAGCATTTGCAGAAGTATCGTTACTCATGCAAATGCAAAGTCAGTTTAAAGCAATCTGCGAATTAAAAAATGTATATTTTTATATTGATTTTTTAGTTCACTTCTAAACTATTAATAATTAAAACTTTGTTTGCTTTTTGTTCGCTAATAATTTACACCTTAAAAAAATAAATAAATAAATAAAAAACAGTTAAAGTGTAAACAAAACCGTTGCAGTAGGTATCGGTAATTGGTATCGGCAAGTAATAAAATAAAAAATCTCATGTCTTACAATAAATTCCTGTTTCAAAAGGTACGCTTTTATATTTATACAGTATAAAATGTGTATTCCATTTAATAAAAACTAAAACTCTTTAAGGCAAATGCACAAACATTATCAAACTTTACACCAATTTTTCAGATGTGTAAACTTTATATATCATATAGCATTTAGACAATAAAATCTTTAAAATTTTTACAGAAGCCTTCTGTAAATGCTCAGCTCATAACAAACTTGTCCTAACTTACTCACAATAGCCTGATAGGTCTGTTTCATAAAATTAACAAAACTTGTGTTCAGAAATACTTTACACTTTATTCAAGAGGCTGCCCCCAATCGCAGATGTCTCAAATCATCCAGAGTTAAAAGTATGCTAAAGCATACAGAAACGAGCTATGAACACATCCAATTATCATATTAAAAAAAAAAAAGGATTATATATTATACCTGATTATTTAAAAGGCATGTATCCCGTTTATGAGAACTGCGATTTAGCAGTGTAATACAAGTAACCAGTAATGAATCTGTCATTTCCTTTGCAGTCAAACAGAATTTTACCATGAAAACTTTCTTGAGCAATTTGCCAGGTTATTAAAAGTGTCCACCGTTATTTATTAAGCCAATATAATATTTCATGCCTATGAAGTGAACTTGAAACCCCACGAGAAACCGTTCCACTAACTACGCTATGTCATAGCAATGTAAATCCCAGTCAAACTGGTACAGAGATAATGTGGAGTAGGAGAATGTGTAATTCTTACAGTCCATTAAGTACACTGTTAAATTCCACAAATCAGCCGGTCTCAAATACCCCGACTACGACTCAGAAGTTAGGCATTAACATTGAACACATTATGGAAAGGGGTGTTGTGATCGCTTTCGTTTGCTCTGTTCTGGGATTGTGCCTAGTGACTCTCTGAACTATGTCTGGCTCCACTTGATACTATCAATCTTTCACTCATATAAGCTGCATCTGAAAATTAATTATTGCCTTCTATACTTTCGGTGTTTTGGCAAGCTGACCGAGTCATTAATATATGAACCAACTGTATGTGTAAAAACAGGAGTATGACTGTTTATTATGGTACACGTTCGGGCATTCTCAGACATTTTTACTTTAACAAGCAGCGAGAATGAAGCGGATGATTTTACAAAAGCTGCCCGACAATTATACGGTTTAATAGGACATGATTAAAGATTAAAACAAACCCGTATGTAGAAAATGCAAAGCCCGTAAAGTGTTTATTTAAATAGTTAGACTTACTTGGACACAAATGAAAAATAAATGATCACATTTTATTAAAATTTACAACAATAATTGCTGAACAAGGCACTGTTTACTATGTAGATTCAATAAACCAGTAACATTATTATTATATTAAAAATAGCAACTTTGGACTGCTGCTATTGAGAAAAAGAGTTGGTGAAAACTGTTATATAATTCACAAATCCCACATGTAGTTATAATTCCAAGGTTGCTCATATATATATATATATATATATATATATATATACAGTGCGGAAAATAAGTATTTGAACACCCTGCTATTTTGCAAGTTCTCCCACTTAGAAATCATGGAGGGGTCTGAAATTGTCATCGTAGGTGCATGCCCACTGTGAGAGACATAATCAAAAAAGAAATTCCAGAAATCACAATTTATGAATTTTTAACTATTTATTTGTATGATACAGCTGCAAAGAAGTATTTGAACACCTGTCTATCAGCTAGAATTCTGACCCTCAAAGAACTGTTAGTCTGCCTTTAAAATGTCCACCTCCACTCCATTTATTATCCTAAATTAGATGCACCTGTTTGAGGTCATTAGCTGCATAAAGACACCTGTCCACCCCATACAATCAGTAAGAATCCAACTACTAACATGGCCAAGACCAAAGAGCTGTCCAAAGACACTAGAGACAAAATTGTACACCTCCACAAGGCTGGAAAGGGCTACGGGGAAATTGCCAAGCAGCTTGGTGAAAAAAGGTCCACTGTTGGAGCAATCATTAGAAAATGGAAGAAGCTAAACATGACTGTCAATCTCCCTCGGACTGGGGCTCCATGCAAAAATCACCCTCGTGGGGTCTCAATGATCCCAAGAAAGGTGAGAAATCAGCCCAGGACTACACGGGAGGAGCTGGTCAATGACCTGAAAAGAGCTGGGACCACCGTTTCCAAGGTTACTGTTGGTAATACACTAAGACGTCATGGAATTTGAAATCATGCATGGCACGGAAGGATTTCCCCTGCGCTTAAACCAGTCTCCACATGTCCCAAGGCAGCCGTATTACGGGAAGTTTGCCAAGCTGGGACCATTTGGATGATCCAGATGGTTGAAATCGTCATGGGAGAAAGTCATGTGGTCAGATGAGACCAAAATAGAACTAATTTTGGTCATAATTCCACTAAAACTCCGTGTTTGGAGGAAGAAGAATGATGAGTACCATCCAAAGACACCATCCCTACTGTGAAGCATGGGGTGGTTTAGCATCATGCCTTGGGGTGTTTATTCTGCACAGCATGGTGGACAGGGCGATCTGCACTGTTATTAAGGAGAGGATGACCGGAGCCATGTATTGCGAGATTTTGGGCAACAACTCCTTCCCTCAGTTAGAGCTTTGAAGATGGGTCGAGGCTGGGGTCTTCCAACATGACAATGACCCGAGATGCACACAGCCAGGATAACCAAGGAGTGGCTCTGTAAGAAGCATATCAAGGTTCTGGCGTGGCCTAGCCAGTCCTCAAGACCTAAAACCAATAGAGAATCTTTGGAGGGAGCTCAAATCAGTGTTTCTCAGCACAGCCCCAGAAACCTGACTGATCTAGAGAATATCTGTGTGGAGGAGTGGGCCAAAATCCCTCTCTCCAGTGTGTGCAAACCTGGTGAAAAACTACAAGAAAACGTTTGACCTCTGTAATTGCAAACAAAGGCTACTGTACCAAATATTAACATTGATTTTCTCAGGTGTTCAAATACTTCTTTGCAGCTGTATCATACAAATAAATAGTTTAAAAAATCATACATTGTGATTTCTGGAATTTTTTTTTTTGATTATGTCTCTCACACTGGACATGTACCTACGATGACAATTTCAGACCCCTCCATGATTTCCAAGTGGGAAAACTTGCAAAATAGCAGGGTGTTCAAATACTTATTTTCCGCACTGTATATACACACATAAAAAAACAATTGCAATAACGTCTTTCTTTTGCAGCACACTAAATGTACAGCTATATAATTGTGATCCTTTGCATGCAACAGTATGACAGCTTGGAGAAAAATTGTCAGAAATAAAACTGCAGACTAATATTAGGTCATTATTTACTATCACTGTGTTTTACATCAAAAACAACTTCCCCACTCATGTTACTGCAAGTAAACTAAACAGCAGTATAAAGCACAGGATATGTGAAATAGCAGCAAGATAAAGTGTTATCTGGCTCTCAGGGAGATTGCTGATACTGCCTCTTTATCTGGAGCTCTCATACAGTAGGATGCCATGCACTCTATGCTTCCATCACATTTTCAACACTGCATAGGTGCTAGATTGTTTGCTGGCAGTGTTGAAAGTTCAGAAATCTAGCGGCAAACTTACTGAAACACTGTATAAATATATAAGATGCAAAGGAGTCTTAAGGAATTCTTCAAGAAAAAAAAAAAAAAAAAAAAAACAGGAGCTGTCCAAAGAAGAATTTTGTCTTTAAAAAAAATTATTATTATCTTTTTTGTTCATTTTGTAAATCAACTTTTTTTTTTAAAAGCGCAACTTCAGTTTAAAGCAGTATTAAACCCAAAACAAAAATGTAATATATTGCAGCCTACTAATTATTATATGTGGTGGTTTTTTTTTGCCCCCCCCCCCCTTTGTTTTCACCTGGTGATCTGGCCAGTAACACACTGCCTGTATTAGTGTCCCCACTCTGGAGGAAGGAGCACAGGGGGCAGAATTGTCAGTCTGAGAGAGGGGAGTGTAATATCAGATTTAAATACACTAACAAACTGAAGTCAAACTCCAGCTAACTCTTTGTAAGAAATTACAGCAAACTGCTTTTTTCTTTTTGAGATAAAGGTTTTACATAAATAAATGCCGATCATTGCAAGTCCCGTCAGTGTTAAATTGTTTGTCTCATTCCTGTAACTGCTACATATGCATTCCTTTACAAAAAAAAAGAAGACTGGCTGTCTGGATAACCAGGTGAAAATAAAATAAATCAGAGCTCAGAGAGGAAGGAAGAGGCAGCACAAGAGAATGACACACATGTGCTGCAGTGAATGCCGATAGGAGGAGACAGCAGAATGATAGAGAGGATGTTATCAGTGCGTTTTTCCCTCTTTCAAGGTCTAGTTTTCAGGGTGCAACAGATAAAAAGGGGTCTATGTGCTGCACATCACAGCAAAAGCACCTTCTTAGCTTTGATTAAGCTCCGGGCAGAGTTAAACACGCTGGAGCAGTGGCTTGGCTGGAGCCTGGGCTGAGGCAGTCATTTTACATATCCATAGGGGCTTGTAGTGATGTATAACGCGCATTGGACCTTTTTTGTCCGTTGTATCATTGAAGATGGGATGAGATCTGTCCATACCAGCACTCCCAGCGGTGTACTACAGGAGATGACCCAGCTGGAGATTTGAGTGGCACCCCTCATTTGTCATCTAGTTCTCAGGGTGGAAGTCGGGACTGGTAGTGAAAGCAAAACTGTAGCAAAGATCGATCAGGTTCAGTTCACTACTAGAAGTGGGTTAGGGCTGTTTAAATCTCAGAATTGGATAGACAGTAATATAAATCCTTTGGCAGGTAAAACAGCTCATATGCATTTCATTTGTCGTAGAAAAAAAAAAGGGTATGTATTCCAAAATGTAATAAAGAAAAATATTGGGGTGTTCTAAGGGAATGGGGGCCCTAACCTGGAGATGGACTTTAACAGCCTTACTCAATAAAGGAAGGCCCCTTTTGACAAGGGTTCCATCTGTCCACAATGCATCTCTACGAGTGGGAGAATGTATTTCGTCTTTAGCATAGTCTAGATCAGCCTCTCAACCTTTTTAACATGAAAAAAAGAAAAAAAAAACTTTGCAAGATTGGGGAACCCCTACTAATAATTATTATATATTGACAGCTCACTGTACATTAGCATGAGGGTCACTGGGGAAAAGGGTCATTGGGAATAACCCCCCTTACAAAATAGCTAAAAAGATCATTGTTGAAAGTGGTTATTATCTGAATGGCAGAAAACTGCCCATTGCTCAAGGAACCCTGGTGGAGAAAGCCTGATCTAGATGCAGGCAGTCTCAGGGTTACAAACAAGATAGGGTCTGTAGGTTTGTTCTATAAAGCAGAGTTCCACCCAAAAAGGAAAGTTCCACTTTAAGCACTCCTTGCCCCCTTACATGCCACATTTGGCATGCATTTTTTTTTGGGGGGGGGGGGGGGTGGGGGCTTCGGTAGAAGTGGGACTTTCTGTCCTACTTCCACCTAGGGGCCGCCTAGGCGACTCCTCCTCTGCCCCTAGATGGCCCCTCCCTCTAAGCGATCTCCTGGGACACATGACAGGTCCCAGGTGATCACCTGTCTATCCCGTGACTCATGCATGCGCAGTAAGTGCCCAGCCGTGAAGCCAAAAGCTGTCCCGGCCGTGTGCCCAGAATGTGAATGGAGGCACCGAGGAAAGGAGCGACGTTCCGTGCGGCCACATTGCTGGACCGTGGAACAGGTAAGCGTCTGTTTATTAAAAGTCAGCAGCTAAACTTTTTGTAGCTGCTGACTTAATAAACATTAAAAGCCTGGAACTCTGCTTTAAATTGAATTTGTTAGAACAGGTACATTTAACTCCAGCCAATTTTTTTATTTTTTTTTACACAGTATAGGGAAGGGTTAACACCTCTTAGGCCTCGTACACACGAGGCAATAGATTTGTTCAAAACGGTCTGTCCGACCGATTTGAACAAATCTGTCTGTTTGGATTTTGGTTTGCTCGCGTGTACACACGAGCAAACCAAAATCCCCGCCAGCAGACGGCGCGCTGACGTGTCGGTGACGTTGACGCCACCACGTCACCGCACCAGAAAGTAAAACACTTCCGCGCATGCGCCGAATCCATTCCGCGCCGGTGCGAGACGACATGTCTGCTGGTAAGTGTACTAACCAGCAGACATGTCGGGCGGACGGGTTCCCACCCGATAGATTTCAAAGCATGCTTTGAAATCTGTCGGGTGGCCAAATCCGTCGGCTCGCCCGTACACACGATCGAATCTGTCTGCTGGGACGGTCTAGCAGACCGTTTCCAGCAGATAGATTTGATCGTGTGTACGAGGCCTAACATTTGTTTTGCTGTCTGTGCCCCTGTTCAGAAGATTTCACCTCACTTTCTGTCCCTGTGACAAATGGATTTGGAAATATGTGGGATGTTATCGAAACAAGGATTGGTAATAGAGCATCCGTGGAGACATCTTTTTCCCATGATAACTCTTGCAGCAGTGAATTTCCATTGCTAGGGGGAGATTTCCTGTCACTTCCTGTTGTCTCCCTCCGTTTGCAAGCATAAGTCATTTGTAAGTTGGATGTTTGTAACACAGGGACTGCCTATACTTAGTCTTTCCTCAGCTGCTGTGCAAAGCTATACATGGTAAAACACTTCATGTATGCAATAATAAAAAAAAAAGGGCTATATAGTATACATTTAAAAAAATAATGACCTAAAGAACCACGGCTGTGCTAATCAATGTGATATATGGCATTTTCCTAAACAATTTAAATTTGCAGATCCTAAATCCTTCTTTTCCTCAAAATATTTTTATTACACACGTGGCCTTCCATGAATACCCCTAATCCTTTTAATGTATACAACTCTCTGGAGTGAGAAATTGAAGCTAAGCAGATATGCAGATTTAATGTCTTACTTAGCTAAACTGGACACGAAGAAAAGATTATAATCCTCTTCAAAAAATGTAAAGACAGGTTTTGTGCTCTAATGTATTATTATTTTTTTAATCTGCAGCAAGATAGAATGTCCTAAAGCTGTCCAAAATGTCAACTTTCTCTTCTTTTGCAACCATGGCAAAAGGACTTTGGGGGCGATTTACGAAGAGTGCATGGTGCAACATCTCGTACAGCTCTGCATAGAAACCAATAAGCTTCCAGGTTTTACTGAACAGGCTGAAGTTAGAAGCAGATTGGCTACCATGTACAAGTGCACCAGTTTTAGTAAATTTCCCCTTTGTGCCCACGGCTTCAAATAATTCTCATGTTCCTAATTGTACATCTGGCTTACTTATTTTCCCAAAAGTCTGATTAGTGCTTGGAGGTAAGAGAACAGGAATCACTGGTAATGCTCTCAGGCTATATTTAATGCCAAACTATGCCTTTCGATATATTTATAATCCCGATGACTATGATGGAATTAACTTAATAGCCATTTCTCTTAGAAAACAAAAAAAATATTAAAAAGTCCCCCCAAAAAAAATCTATTTGCGCTATGTGTTAAGCCATACACATGGCCGAATGCCGGCCAATTCAATAAAAAACAGCCAACATTCGGCCCATGTGGAAGCCAGTCAATCTGACAAGCATGCAGGAAAACCAGCAGCTGACTGGCTGCCGATCAGCGCTGATCAAGAGTGTTCCGGAGGTGAGGGAGGGTAGTATGGTAGGGAAACAGCATAGCGGGGGAGATCGCTATACTAACATTAGATCATTAGTACAGTGGCTCCGACTGGATGACAGTTTTTTTGTCGTTCAACCCACTGAGTTGATTGGAAAAAACTGAATAGTGTGTACTAGGCTTTAATTGAAGGAAACCGTGAATATCTGACTCTTGGGTTAAAACCTTTTTCTTTTAATAGCCTGGCCATTAAAGACAGAGATGGTGAAGCAATATGGAAGATTAATAATGGAAAAAATGGGGTGATGGCGCTACCTAGAAAACCGCATTAGAAACCATATGTACTCAAACAATAGAACAATCTAGGAGTGTAGGTCAAGTACAATATGGGGCGTGAGCCCAATAGGTGGCTGGGTGTACCTGGACAGAGTAGTGTCAGTAAGCCGGTGTGTGCTGTGCACGGTAGAGCTGGTAGTAAAACAGGAGAGGGGCTGGGAGCTACCCTCTATCGCCTGTAACCATACTGGGTGTGTATAGTGAGTGTATGGGGCTCTAATGGCAGGCATCTATGGAGGATCCTCATGAGGACCTGGACGAAACCCTGATGGAGGCCAGTGGTATGGACTTAATAGCCCATACTCTACTGGGCACCCCCACCGCTGAGGAGAGCCCCTCACTACTTAGAGGGGGACATGGGGGCTCAGACCAGGGCCAACACCAGACTCAGAGATGGCAACAACAGAGGACACGAAAAAGAGTTAGATATCATAATGTCAATAGTCCCAGTGCGACGAGATGTTCCCCTAGCACCTATAATAGATACTCGCCTCTATCTGATGACTATTCAGATGAGTATGAACCGGCATCACGCCACACTCCTCACAGAGGTCATCAGGATAGCTACCACCAGGGTAATAGGAGGCAGTCACCCAACCGCAGAGGTAGGGAAAGTCGGGATTTTCACAGGGGAAGACCACGCAACAGACCACCCGGTCGATGGCAAGCAAGACCAGCCTACAGCAATCCTGGATGGAGAGGGATGAGTGGCAACCGAGGGGGTACCCGTGGAAATACCCGAAGAGCAAACGAATATCCAGGACAAAGGGGACAACAACAAACGGAGGAACAAGATCCAATACGGAGCAACAGACATCCCAGTCAGGGCACAGGGCCCCCCCAGAGGCACATCCAAAGAGAAAATGTGCCAGAGGATGCAGGGGAGGGAAGAAAAAGACCAAGACAGTATTAGGCAAAGGAATCTTTAACCTTAGTGGCATTGAGTTATCAACGGAGGAAATGAGGATCTTAGACCTAGGCCTCAAATACGCCCCTGATAAACCTCTGGATCAATTCAAAGTTAATATAGATTTTCAAAAATTCCTTAGAAAAATAAATTTAAAGAAATATCTTATTACGAATTCAGACCACAACGTCACAAGAGAATCGCTGTTTATCCATACCAGTTTGAAGAACAACTCTACGTTTAACCCCATCAACTCTGGAAACCAATGTGTCATAGCATTTAAGAAGATGGTAGAGGGGGACCTCAGGAAACTCAACAGGAAAATAAACATCAAGAGTAAAAATATGTGGAAAACTATCAAAGAAATAGGAAAAAAGAATGAAGTGGTTATACGCCCCGCAGACAAGGGGGGAGGACTGGTCATCCTCAGTAAAAGTGACTATGAAGAGGAGATGAGCAATCTACTTGCTGTAGAGAATACGTATCAGAAACTTAAGGGGAATCCTAAACAAAAATATCTAAAACGGCTAGAGAAATATGTGAAGAATGGGCATCAGAGAGGGATATTGAGCAAGGAGGAAGCTGAATATCTAATATCTAATTCCACTAAAACACCAGTGATGTACTACACTCCGAAAATCCACAAGAGATTGTTAAAACCACCAGGCAGACCTATCATCAGTGGTATCAACTCCATCTTTTCGCGGCTTGGGGAATATCTTGACACCTTTCTCCAACCCTTGGTGAAACAAGGACAGTCATACCTAAGGGACAGTCTACAACTTATTCAAGACCTAAAAACCATCAAGGGGGCAGAACAACTCCTACTGGTGACTATAGATGTCAACTCCCTTTACACCAGCATTGAGCAGGAGGATGGTCTTATGGGTGTAAGGACAGCTCTGTATGACAAAACTGACCTTAGGTAAGAACAAATACAATATATCTTGGAGGGACTTAAAATGGCAATGGAATGTAATTATTTTTGGTACGACAAGACCTACTACGTACAAACAAAGGGGGTTGCGATGGGGGCTCGTTATGCCCCGAGTGTAGCCAACCTCCTAATGAACATTTGGGAAGATGAATACATCTAAAGTCAAGCATATCCCGAGATTAGAATGTATAGGAGGTATATTGATGATCTTATCATCCTTTGGGATGGTACAATAGAATCCCTCCAGGCATTCCTCTCTGGGCTTGACAGTAATAGATTCCACCTGACCTTTACTGGCAAGTACAGTAAGGACAGTATAGAATATCTCGACTTGGAAATCTATAAAAATGGAACCTCATTACAAACTAAAACCTTCTTCAAAGGAACCGATCGTAACGGGTACATTCCTGTTTCAAGCTGCCATTACCCAAAGTGGAAGACCAATATCCCCAAGGGCCAGTTGTTGAGGCTCAGGAGGAACTGTGACACACAAGAGGACTTTCAAAAACAAGCACACACGATTGTGGAAAGATTCAAAGAAAAGGGATACTCACAAGGAAATCTTGACAAATTGAGAGCAGAGGTAGAGCAGAGAGATCGTAATGAACTGCTCACACAGAATTCTGAGCGTACTAAAAATCAACGTAATCTGTCTTTCATCACCGGATTTAACACCCAATATAAGGAATTTGAAACTATACTAAAGAGATACTGGCCTATCCTAAAAGAAGACCCTATAATTTCGAAGGCCCTCCCAAAGAAACCCTTATTCATATACCGAAGAGCACCTTCCCTGAGACACCATCTGGTACATAACATCATAAATCCACCTAAGAAAGTAGAAATCTGCCCAAAACTCAAAGGGTTTTACAAATGCCAAAGATGTCTAGCCTGTAGGGCGAGTAAAAAGCAGCCACGCAGGAAGACTGAGTTCAAATCCAAAACAGACCAGAAAGTGTATAAAATTAGAGACCTCATCACCTGCAACACTACCCATGTTACATATATTGTTGAGTGCCCCTGCCATCTCCAATATGTGGGTAGAACAACTAGACCACTGTGTATACGGATACGTGAACATATTAAGAACATCCGCAAAGCATTCCCCAAACATAATCTATCTCGCCACTTCGAAGAGTTCCACCAGAAGGATCCATCTGGCCTTATTTTCTATGGAATAGACACGGTTAAGGATAATTGGAGGGGGGGTAATAAAGTAACGGCCATATCCCAAAACAAGACCAGTTGGATATACCGTTTAGGCACCCTGGTACCACATGGCCTGAATGTAGACATTGATCTCAACTGCTTTCTTTCCAACCCCTAAACCTGGAATGATCCAGTGCCAACTCTTTACCCATCACCCACCCATATACCTTGAAACATACTGGGACTTACTGATTCACTAAAGGTTGCACTAAAATGTATTTATCTGGGGTACTCTTACCCCACATATCTCCTTTGCACATATTTAGAGACTACTTATATCATTATAATTATATACTATCTTTCTCTTAATTTTTTATTATACCAAAAATATTTTTATCACACCTCTAATTTGAGACACATTTCACATATGGATGGTGTAATATACCTACCAAACTATTATCACGGGTATCACTGGTGGCCCTGGATGGGACCACCATTACACACATATATTTATATTGACTAGCCTGGAACATTTTCCATCCGGCTACAATTACACAGACAGTCGCACACATATATGTTTCTATACCTTGAATCACTTAGTCACATTTGTGCACCTGACTCTTAGTGTAAGGTTACTAATGGGTTTAGGATACTATATGTCTTCCATCATACATGCGGGCAGCATATCCTTAGTATGGTGGATATGCGTGCCTTGTTGCAGATGTCATTTTAAATAGCTCTGTTGCAACACCTAGACCGGGTGCTTAATCTCGGCTATTGATGTAATATACTTGTCAACCAGTAGGGTGAGTTACGCCGTGCTGCGGTAGTATTAGCCCCAAGGGCGCCCCTGCCAAACCTCCTCTCGTTGATGTATATGGCCTGCATCAGGATTGGCTGACTCCCCCGGGGGAGGGTGTTTGACGTAGCACGGCGATACCCACTTATACCTGCTGTGGACGGATGCGCAGTTATGCCTCAGAAGACGAATCTATTCGAAACGTACGTCAGGCATAGACGCACATACGTCACTTCCGGGTCAGCGTCTGGTGGAGCGCAGCTGAAACGCACGCTGAACACCACCGCACACACGCGTACACCCGTAGAGCCTACAGAGTATTACACTCAAATCGGCCTTTTTTGACTTTGATTTTGCTTTGATGTTGTTTTTATCTTTTGCTTTTTGTTTTTGCTTTTATTTGAAGATTTTTGTAGCTCATGTTTACCTTGGCCTGTAGCCGCCCCCTGTTAGTGAGTGGCATTTTTTGCATACAGGTCTTAATAAATAGTGATCTATTTTAAACATACTACACCATCGGAGCCTCTATTATTTTTTCCCTCTGAGGAACGGAGGAACTCTCATCATTTACCCACAAGGAGAAAATTGTCCGGATCAACTATTGGAGAGTCGCAGCCCTGGGGAGGAGGGAACATCAGCTGTGATCTGAGGATTCTGTGATACATGCCTGCTACCCCTGGTGGGGTTGGCCGTCTGGTGAGTGGGGAACCCTGAGGGGAGCACCGGGACCACCTCGTTGGCTGTTTGGCACCTAGAAGCACCCCCTCCACAGCAAGACTACCCCCCCCCCCCTCCATTCAATAGTTGGACTATAATACTATAGAATATGACCTGCGAATGAGAGACTCATGTGCAGCTCTTTGCCAGTTTTATTTCATAGCATCATATTTATACTATCACCGGACTATTAATACTACTATTATTATTTCGCATAAGCTGAGATACTGTACTGATGCTGATATATTGTGTTACTAATTAGTGTATGGTGATTACTATACATCTTTGTGGTTTGTTACTCACTTTTGGGCGTATTTTAGAGCCCCATACACTCACTATACACACCCAGTGTGGTTACAGGCGATAGAGGGTAGCTCCCAGCCCCTCTCCTGTTTTACTACCAGCTCTACTGTGCACAGCACACACCGGCTTACTGACACTACTCTGTCCAGGTACACCCAGCCACCTATTGGGCTCACGCCCCATATTGTACTTGACCTACACTCCTAGATTGTTCTATTATTTGAGTACATATGGTTTCTAATGCGGTTTTCTAGGTAGCGCCATCACCCCATTTTTTCCATTATTTATCTTCACCTACCTCCTCTTTGAGGGGTTAGGCTTTAGGGGGGCAGCAGCCTATATTTGTAGTCCCAGTCTTGTAGTCCCAGCGCAGGTTTCTATTTTACATCCAATATGGAAGATTGGCTCCTTAGAAACCAGGTCAAAGGTGAAGAGAGAAACACCAAGGGGTATCTGCATACTAAAAGTGACAGAGCCAGAAGGATAATCGGCATTGCTTCAGGTTCAAATCAAACTGAGAAGCCAAGGAAGCAGAGAATATATAATGGAGACCCTGCCAGTCCCATAGTGCCCCAGAGTGTTCACCTCACATGCTCAGGTGGCCCTTTATCTTGGCAACAAACCTTTTTAATTTTTATATGAAATAAGACCCCATGAGATCCAAGTCCAGCCTTCCCCCCACTCCAACAAATTTGAAGGAACACTTTAAGATGTTGAACCTACTGTCCTTGATCTAGGTCTTGCTAACCCAGGTAGTCCGCTTGCCAGTGGTCTTTCCTGAAAGGTAGATTATGCAGTATATGGAAGACAGTAAACACCATCATTGGACTCTTCGTTCAACCTTGACAACACACATATGATGCAGCTATGGCATTGTCTGACGGAAATCTTACAGGAGGCAGACTGGTGGTTTCCTGAATGGGGAAGGCATTTGTTTGAGGGACTCCTCCTCAAAAGGATTACAAACCTAGAAGCACTTAGGCAAGTTAAAGTCTCAGACCAGGTACTCCCATTCCTTGTAAATGAATTATTCTGATAAGCAATATTAAAATAGTGAAGCTTGTATTTACCAAAAGCAACTAAAACCTCAATTTAAGAGTGTCGCACACGGATTGAATATGGGCAGAGACCAATTCCTTCTCTATCAAGAGGGTGGGGAACAAAATCTTGTGTGTACAGCCAAAATTACTAGATTATGTATCCAGGTTTGACATAATGTGTGGGGGCAGCCCAGGGAACAGGGGGAAAAAGGGAGGATCTCCACACTCAATGCACTTGGAAGGAAATGTTAGGGGGGCCATCACCTATAAAACGCTGCCTCTTGTGGGAGCAGGGTGCTGATGGACCGAGGGAACACTGGAAATATCTTGCATGCTACCCCAGGTTTCACGATAAGGTTGTTGCAGTCAAACTTGCACACAGGAAGGAATCCTAATCTTGCAAGTGGCACTATAACCTAACAATCAGGTGATCAAGATACCACTCCAGTGCTCTAGGCTGGCATAGCTGAGTAACTGCCCCACTTGTAAACACAAGTGTTTGTTACACCCTTGCACTACAGAGGAAGAGATGAACATATCAGACGGTTTGTTACGGAGTGATGAATAATAAGAGCAATTTAATTCTTGTGCTTTTTGAACAGTCATATATAGACACAATACTACCGTTACAGGAGTTGTACAGGGTATTGCCAGTACAAAATGTATCCAACTGCATATTTCAGTAACTTCAATTAGCCTAGAACGGTATGCCTGAATAGACTGGGAATGATTGTGCAATAGTAGTTCAATATAGTGCATTTTAGGATTGTCTATATTTACTATCAACTATTTTTGAAATGTCCTGTATATAAAGTTAACCTGAAAGAGACAGCTTTTTCAGTCTTTAACAAAACATGAGTTTTATTTTACAGTCCACATAAGCATGTTTCTTGCTGCAGGTGTCAGCAAAGGTCTGCCTGCAAAGCAGTTTTCCCTCTTCTACCAGCACGAAAGAAGTTAAATCCACAATGTAGACATGCCAGTCGAGTGTAAAGGACAAGCGGCTCCTCAATCAAGCAAGCACAATCTTTATTTTGCTATGGCTGCCTATAAATCCTGAGAAGAGGGGTAAACACACATACAGTAGACTAAACAATCACCAAATAGTGGCCACTGCTCACTCTCCCACTCATACATACCAAGTCAGGTCTGTGGGAAAATAATTCTATGTTCTCTAAAGAAACTCAAGTCAAGTTTTCTGAAAATAACCCAGATCTGACAAGCCAGTAGGCGGGCCTGGATGGTTTCAAGACATAGTTTTCAACCTAGCCCAACATCTCCAACTAATATATTTCTAAACAAAGCCTTGCTTCCCATGTTTGGCTAAATGACTTAATAATGAATCAAATTAATTATTGTGAGTGGATAAGCACGGGACAGGAGCAGCAAAGTCCAGATGTCAGACAGAAAAATCTGTGCTGAGCAAACGCAGCTAAAGAGCTTGTTGTCTGATTACACCACAAATGACCTGGACTTGCTTCTTCTACTTGCCCTTAAAAAAATAAGGAAGAGAGATAGGCACAGTCCAGACAGCACAAGATGATTAACATTTATGCTCCCCTGTTTTATATCCCAAACCACACAATTGTCTCTCTCTGCAAACCATCAACAATTTCGTAAAGCTTCTAGCCATACTTTTCATAGGCAGTGATTTGTATAATATTTTTTGAAGACATCCATTCTCTTATGAAGTAGGTCTTGTAGCTAGCATAATATACTTTATAGAATGTATCAAAAACTTGTACTTTCTCAGTGATGATTTGCTTGTATGACAGTAATTAACAAATGATTGTAATACTCAATGCTTATATAAAATCATGGAATAGAAAAGGGGCGACTCTTATTTTCATTATCAGTCTTAAAATAGTGACAAAAATCTGCACTTGGGTCAAAACAATTAAATAAGCAGCTGAGACAACACCCTGATACTGAGTATTAACATACAAATAATACAAATTGCAGCGCTCAAACAGTGTGCCTGAACAATCTAAAATAATTTAACCTTTAACCTCATAGGTACTAAATAAATGTAGACATCATTCAAAAAGTGCCAATAAAATACATTTTAATAAAAATACATATAATAAGTCTTCAGAAATGCTGATTAGATGTGAACATCATTCAAAATGTGCAATGTGTCTATAAAATAAAGTAACAACGTGTAAACCCAACAAATTGATCACCATTAGCAGACATTATATAACCATATAGAGAGCTTTCAACCACTATTCTGGGAAAATAGATGGAAAAGAGTTCCCTATGCAGTGCTGTTAACAGGGCAGTATTCCACTTCCCACATCTCCAGTGTGACACCCTTCACTTATAGTGGATATAAAGTCTATACTTCTGTTAAAATGTCAGGTTTCTGTGATGTAAATAAAAAATGACAAAGATAAATCACTTCTGAACTTAATGTGACCTATAAACTGTACAACTCAGTTGAACAACAAACTGATATCTTTTAGGTGGAGGGAAGTAAAAATAAATAAAATTCCCACCCTTCTTTGTAAAAACAAATCTGTTAGATTGCGAGGGCATTTGCTGTGCACATCCCTCTTCAGAACACCCCACAGATTTTCAATGGGATTTAGGTCTGGGCCATTTCAAAAACTTTAATCTTCTTCCGGTGAAGCCATTGCTTTGGAATTATGCTTTGGGTCATTGAAATGCTAAAAGATGAAGTTCCTCTTGGGTTTTGTGCCAATATTGACTGGTATTTGAACTGTTGATAATTCCCCTCTACCTTGACTAAGGCCCTGTTCCAGCTGAAGAAAAAAAGCCCCAAAGCGTGATGCTGCCACCACCATGCTTCACTGTGGGTATGGTGTTCTTTTGATGATGTGCAGTGTTTTTGCGCCAAAAATATTTTGTAATTATGGTCAAAGATTTCAACCTTGGTTTCATCAGACCACAACACATTTTCCTACATTCTTTTGGGAGACTTCAGATGTATTTTTGCAAAATTTAGCCAGGCTTGGGTGTTTATCTTCATAAGAAAAGGGCTTCCGTCTTGCCATATTAAGAATAAGATTGTTGTCACATGTACCATACAGCCAGTACTTGCCAGATATTCGGCAGCTCCTTTAATGTTGCTGTAGGCCTTCTGACAGCCTCCCTGACCAGTTTTGTTCTCGTCTTTTCATCAATTTTGAAAGGGACGTCAGACAATGCCATTATCTGTGACTGTCCTCACTGTGGTCCATGGTATATCTAATGCCTTGGAAAATTCTTTTGTACCCTTCTCCTGACTGATACCTTTTAACAATGAGATCCCTCTGATGCTTTGGAAGCTCTCTGGGGACCATGGTTTTGGCTGTAGGAGTGACGAAGAAAATGTCAGGAAAGGCCTACTAGAACAGCTGAACTGTATGTGGGGTTAATTAGAGGCACTTTAAATTATGGCAGGTGTGTACAGACTTTTATTTAACATGAGATTAAGCCCTGGTTCACACTGGGCTGCGGGAGTGAAATCGCGATTTTGGCGCGATTTAGGAGACATCTGTGCAGGTTTCTGCACAGATGTCAATGTAAATTGCGTCCTGAAATCGCAAAAAGTAGTACAGGAACTACTTTTTGAAATCGGTGCAGCGCCGCAGATGCGGCGTCGCACCGATTAGGACGGTGTCTTTGCCGGCAATTGCCGCCATTTTGAGATGCAATTTCACATGTGAAATCGCATCTCAAATCAAACTAAATCGTACCCAGTGTGAACCTGGGCTGAATGTGATTTCTTAATTCTGAACACAGTTACATCCCCAATTATAAAAGAGGGTGTGCACACTTATGCACCCAAATTATTTTATTTTTTTATTTTTACTTCCCCCCTGCTAAAAGTTTTTTAGCTTGTTTTTCAATTCAGTTGTACAGTTTATAGGTCACATTTAAAAGGTGGAACAAGTTCTGAAACTGTTTATATTTGTCTAATTTGTTTTACATCACAGAGACCCGACATTTTAACAGGGGTGTGTAGACTTTTTATATCCACTATACATGCAAGGCATACCAAATTGCAACCCTCAGTTGAAGAGTTGTCACAAGTGCTTACGGAAACAGATCCTTCTCAGTAAATACGGCCTCTCCAACAGTTCTTGTTCCTCAAAGCCACGGGGAAAAAAGTTTGCAAGTTGTCACAACACTCCTCCACACCCCACTGGGAACATCCAAATTCCCTGGGATTCACATTACATCCACATGTGTAATAAACCAGTAAAAAAAAAATGTATGTTACTGCACCTACAAAGGTTCGCGAGCAATGCAGTACATAAAACTTTCCATAAAACTGGGTTTTCCAGCAACAATGATGGCTGCCACTCACTGCGCATAAGTATTGGTGTGTGGTCTAGCTCAGCCCTACGCGTTTCATCACATATGCCATCCTCAGCAGTAGGGATGAGCCGAACACCCCCCTGTTCGGTACGCAGCAGAACATGTGAACAGGCAAAAAAGTCTATGGGACACAAACATGAAAAATCAAAAGGGCTAATTTGGAAGATTAATATGCAAGTTGTCATAAAAAGTGTTTGGGGACCCGGGTCCTGCCCCAGGGGACATGTATCAATGCAAAAAAGTTTTAAAAACGGAGCAATGATTTTAATAATGCTTAAAGTGAAACAATAAAAGTGAAATATTACTTTAAATTTCAGCCTGGGGGGTGTCTATAGTATGCCTGTATAGTAGCGCACGTTTCCCGTGTTTAGAACAGTCCCTGCACAAAATGACATTTCTAAAGGAAAAAAGGTAATTTAACCACTTAAGGACCACATCCTGCACATATACGTCGGCAGAATGGCACGGCTGGGCACGAGCACGTACCTGTACGTCCTCCAAGTGCCCAGCCGCGGGTCATGGGCACGTGCCCGTGATCCGGTCCGAAGCTCCGTGGCCGCGGGACCCGTTTGCTGATGAAGTCCCGTGATCGGTCCCCGGGGCTGAAGAACAAAGACAGCTGTGTGTAAACACAGCTTCCCCGTTCTTCACTGTGGCGCCGTCATTTATCGTGTTCCCTGATATAGGGGATGATGTCACACGTCCAGCCCCGCCCCCTACAGTTAGAAACACATATGAGGTCACACTTAACCCATTCAGCGCCCCCTAGTAGTCAACTCCCAAACTGCAATTGTCATTTTCACAGTACACAATGCGTTTATACAAAACGGAAAGTTTCCCCTTTGGGGCTTTGGACAGCAATGTAACAAAATCAGAAATTCAAAAAAGGTTATTTATTAACCCCCCTGCCGGTATCCCCGAGCGTGACTCGGGGTGGATTTTTTTATGTAAAAATCGGTATCCCCGAGTCACGCTCGGGGTGAATATGCAGAGCCTGCAGCGCGCTGGCTTACCTTGTATCCAGGCAGGGTTACTGTACTTACCTTGTCCCTGGATCCAGCGATGCATCCCCACTGTGTGAGCGAGTGGCGTCCTCCATTCGACTCACACAGTGCCTGCGCGCCGCCGATCTCCGTTCCCTGCGACATAACGGCGCACGGAGGCGGAGACCGGCGGCAAATTCAAAAAAGTAAACAAACACATTACATACAGAATACTGTAATCTTATAGATTACAGTACTGTATGTAAAAAGTACACACACCCCCGGTCCCTAGTGGTCTGCCCAGTGCCCTGCATGTTCTTTTACATAATAAAAAAAAATTTTTGTGCCTGCAAACTGTAGATTGTCCATAGCAACCAAAAGTGTCCCTTTATGTCAAAAGTGATTTTAGAGCAGCTAGAAAACAGCGATAATAAATGATAATCACGTGCAGAATTGAGCGATAGCGATTTGTGGGGAAATTAGTCATAAAAAAATAAAAGTAATGACAGCGACAATTCTGCAACTGAGCAAATTTCAGTGATTTTGATTTGATTACATTAGTGAATAATTTTTATTATAATTACAATATTATTTGTTATAATTATTTATAGTTATTTATTATATTATCATTTTATGATTTTGTGTTTCAAACTTTATCATACCAGAGATGTTTACTAGACTCTGGTTTGGACAAATTTAAGTTATTCCTAAGAATTGCAGGCCTACAGTATAAAACGCAGAATTTCCATGCAAAATAATTGTACCGCTTTTGGTACGTAATTCCAGACAGAATCATACCGCCAGGGAGGTTAAAAGAATAATCCAGTGGCATGTATAAAATACAGTGAAAAAGGTCTGGTCCAATGATACAATATATGTACAGTACAAATACAATTTGATGCAATAGAACACCACAATTGTGCACATCGTTACATAGTGTGGGCCATGGGATGTGCGAGTTCCAACGCGTTTCGACCTCTGTTCGGTCTCCTCAGGGGGACAATTATATTATATATATATATATATACACACACACACACACATACATTAAATTACATGGTTTGAAGTTTGGAAACGTCATACATGTTGTTCAATAAATCGTATATTTACCACTTAATGGTGAAATAGCAATTCATATGACCAGAAATGTTGTCAATGGACTTCGGGACAACATTTCTGGTCATATGAATTGCTATTTCACTATTGAGTGGTAAATATACGATTTATTGAACAACATGTATGACGTTTTTCCAAACCATGTAATTTAATGTGTGTGTATATGTGTGTGTGTGTGTGTATATATATATATATATATATATATATATATATATATATATATATATATATATATATATATATATATATTTATTAGAGCCAATTGTCCCCCTGAGGAGACCGAACAGAGGTTGAAACGCGTCGGGGCTCGCACATCCCATGGCCCACGCTATGTAACGATGTGCACAATTGTGTTCTTCTATTGCATCAAATCGTATTTGTACTGTACATATATTGTATCATTGGACCAGACCCTTTTCACTGTATTTTATACATGCCACTGGATTATTCTTTTAATAAATAACCTTTTTTGAATTTCTGATTTTGTTACATTGCTGTCCAAAGCCCCAAAGGGGAAACTTTCCATTTTGTATCATTTTCGGGGTGTGCAGCTCTTTCGTCTCTGCTCTGTGTCGTTTACATATTTGACAATGCATTTATATAGCATTTTTTGCTGTGAAAATGACAATTGTCCAAAAAATTTGTCAAAATTGTCCGATGTCTCCGCCATAATGTCGCGGTCATGAAAAAAAATCGTTGTTCACCGCCATTAGTAGTAAAAAAAATTAAAATGTAATAAAACTATCCTCTATTTTGTAAACACTATACATTTTGCGCAAACCAATCGATAAACGCTTATTGCGATTTTTTTAACCAAAAATAGGTAAAAAACGGAGGAAAAAAATAGTTTTTTTTATATATTTTTGGGGGATATTTATTATAGCAAAAAGCTCTATTTTGTTTATAGCGCAAAAAAAAAAAAAAAAAAAACGCAGAGGTGATAAAACACCACCAAAAGGAAGTTCTATTTGTGGGACAAAAAAAAAAGGACGGCAATATTGTTTGGGAGCCACATCGCACGATGTCAGTTAAAGCGACGCAGTGCTGAATCGCAGAAACTGGCCAGGTTCTTTACCTGCATTTTGGTCCAGGTCTAAAAAGTGGTTAAAACTACAATACGGATAAAAGTAATTGAAAAAAATGGCATGCGTTCCCCCCAGTTCATTACCAGGCCCTTTGACCCTGAAAAAAAATAAAAATGCGTGGGGGTCCCCCCAAATCCCATTTCCAAGCCCTTCAGGTCTGGTATGGATATTAAGGGGAACCCTGTGCCAAATAAAAAAAAATGGTGTAGTGGCCCCCTCAAAATCCATAACCAGACCCTTATCTAAGGACGCAACCTGGCAGGCCGCAGGAAAAGAGGGGGGGTGAGAGAGCGCCCCCCCCTCCTGAACCGTACCAAGCCATATGCCCTTAACATTTTGCACGGAGATCCCCTTACTATACATACCGGACCTTAAGTGCCTTAAAATTTAATTTGGGGGTACCCCCACACAATTCATTATAGCCGCGAGTAGTTTTAAATTACTTTTTTTCCTTTAGAAATGTCATTTTGTGCAGGGACTTTTCTAAGCACAGGAATCATTTGCTTCTTTACAGGCATACTATAGACACTCCCCAGGTACGAAATTTAGAGGAATATTTAAATTTTCATTGTTTCACTTTAAGCAGTATTAACCACTTGCCGCCTGCCAATGACATATAAGTGGTTTCAATATCCTGAGTGGACGTCATATGATGTCGATCGTTGTTGCAGGGTGTCTGACACCCAGCAACAACGATCTAGGTAAAGTGTCTCTCACGGAGACACTTTACCACGTGATCAGCCGTGTCCAATCACGGCTGATCACGATGTAAACAGGAAAAGCCGGTAATCGGCTTTTACTCACTCGCGTCTGTCAGACGTGAGTACAGGAGAGCCGATCGGCTGCTCCTCTGACAGGGGGGGTTTGTGCTGGTCGATTATCAGCACAGCCCCCCCGAGGATGCCCACTGGACCACCTGGGATACCCACTGGACCACCAGGGAGGTAAAACAAAGTAATGCCCCTAGACCACCAGGGATGACAAATAATGGATGCCAATCAGTGCCGCAATAGATGCCAATCAGTGCCCACAATGGGCATCACTGATTGTCAGGCATTGTTTGGCACTGATTGGCATCCATTAATACAACACATGTTAGTGCCACCCATCAGTGCCCATCCGTGCCACCTATCAGTGCCCATACATGCCGCCTATCCATGCCGCCCATCAGTGCCCATCCGTGCTGCCCATCAGTGCCGCATATTAGTGCTCATCAGTGCCACCTCATTGGTGCCCATCAGTGCCGCCTTATCAGTGAAGGAGAAAATGTACTTATTTACAATGTTTTATAACGGAAACAAAAAAAAACTTATTTTTTTTCTAAATTTGTAAAAAAAAAAATCCAAAAAAACAAAAAAAAAAAATCGCAGAGGTGATCAAATACCACCAAAAGAAAGCTCTATTTGTGGGTGCAAAATTATACAAATTTGGTTTGGGTACAGTGTAGCATGACCGCGCAATTGTCATTCAAAGTGCAACAGTGTGAAAGCTAAAAATTGGTCTGGGCGGGAATTGATACATGTCCCCTGGGGCAGGATCCGGGTCCCCAAACACTTGTTATGACAATAACTTGCATATTTACCTTTAAAATTAGCACTTTTGATTTCTCCCATAGACTTTTAAAGGGTGTTCCACGGCTTTCGAATTTGCCACGAACACCCCAAATTGTTCGCTATTCGATGAACAGCCAATGTTAGACCTGAAAAATAAAGCTCATCCCTAATCAGCAGCCCCTGACGACTTAATATGTGAAAAAACACGCCATCATGTATGCACAGTGAGCGGCAGCCATCTTTGTTGCTGTAAAACATTGTCTTGTGGAAAGTTTGGTTTTACACTATGAGGGGTGTTTTTTTTTTATTACACATATGTGGAGGTAATGCCAATACTATTGAGCTGATCCTGGGGAATGTTGGCGGTCCCAGTGAGGCGAGTTGAGAACCTGCTGCAATTTTTTTCCCTATGGCTTTGAGGAAACTGGGAACATTCATCTGGGAAGGATCAGTTTCCATAAGCGTTTGTGACCATTCTTCAACTGAGTGTTGCAATTTGTCTGGTATGCCTTGCATGCAAGTGAACAGTGTCACACTGGAGATCAGGGGGGTGGAATACTGCCCTGATAACAGCACAGAATAGGGAACTATCTGATATCAATTATTTTCCCACTATGGTCGAAAGCTCTATATATGTAACCCTGTATGGTTATATAATAATGTCTGCTTATGGTGATCATTTATCAATTTTTTCGTTCACGCTTTACATTATTTTATCAGCACATTGCACTTTCTGAAGGATGTTCACATCTAAATCAGTATTTATGAGGACTTAGATGCATTTTTATTTCATTTATTTTATTGGCACATTGCACTTTTTGAATGTTGTCTACATTTAATTAGTACCTATGAGGTTAAAGGTTAAATTATTCTAGATTGTTCAGGCACACTGTGAAATGTTCACAATTTGAGCGCTGCAATTTGTGTTATTTACATATACCGTTTTTCCAATAACAGCACACAGAGCAAGAATGATGTGTAACGTTAAGTAACCCACAGACAAATTACATTTGTTTACTAAAGGCTCCAAGTAAAAGATGATTTGTGTTTGGGTGCTTTTGCACATTACTTCTAATCTCTATTCAGTTTTATGAAATAAGCCCAATAAAACAGAGGTGATCCTTACAGCATGAATACATTCAGGGAAGGGGCGCAGTGAAGAGTCCCAGGCTTTACATCTGCATACACTTAATATGCAGATTGTACGCTGAACCTTTACATTTACTAGACAACCAGATTAGTGGCCAGCCATATTAGTAGCAAGCAAGTTTAAATCGAGGTACATAAAAATGTATATATATAAAAAAAAAAAAAATGTGTATAATATATATATATATATATATATATATATATATATATATATATATATAATATATATATATATATATATATATATATTTCTGCATCACAGTGCATAATACCGTATTTATTGGGGTATAACTCGCACCCCAAGCTTAAAAAGGTACAAAAGAAGAAAAAAAAAAAACGTCCAGCCCTGCGCGGGGTCCGCCTGCGGCTTTGGAGTTGTCTGCCTGCGGCCCCCATCCAGGTGTCAGTCTCCGTCCAGCGTGTCCGTCTGCGAGTCCATCCGCACCTTGACCGGGGTTGCAGCGGTGTTTGTTTTTTTGGATTTGGCGTGAGCCGAGAGGAGCCGGATTTCCTGTGTGTTCGGCTTGTCTCGGCTCCTCTCGCGTGGTTGCGGGCGTGGGCGAGTGCGCAGTACACGCGGCTCTAGGCTACAGTGGGCGGAGCCGAGCACACAGTACACAAGGCTCGGCTCTAGGCTAGCGGCTCAGACAGCGGGGATCGGCGTATATCGCGCACCCACGATTTTCCCCTGATTTTAAGGGGAAAAAGGTGTGCGGTATACGCTGATAATTACGGTAATTAATAGGTTTTACCAAACACATTAACATATACTGCTCACATTTATAAGTGCCTATATTAACAAGCACCAATGTGTACAGCAGAAAGTGCAGAGGGGCTGCTCCGCTACTCCACTCGCTTGAGCTGGTGTGTTACAAAAACCAGAAGTTCACAACCAGATGTGACATCACTCTGAAGCCAGAAATGATGGCAAAGGTTTGCCTCAATGTATATTTCACCAATACAGAGTCTTCAGCTTTTTACATTTCCTTAGTTGCTTCCTGGTTTCTTGCCTAGACCAAAATTATGTCATACATCTCAGGAGTCCTCATTGGCATTTATTTTCTTTCATCTGGAGGCGGGGACTGTCTCAGCTAGCCCATCCTCCTGTCTGCATGCCCAAGCCAAGGGTAGATGGATTAAAATAAGTCAAGCCATCTTAAGTAATCTGCCCTTACTCAAGATGGCTTCAGCTAGAAATGTTGGGGGGGTTTGTGTTTTCAAAGTAATTTCTCAACAAAATAGAGCATGGAGACCGGGATGGGTGGGTGAGCTTGCAGTGAATATTAAACATTAATTAAATTGTTTTTTTTATTTGTGGTGCTCAGGTGTAGTATACTTCTGCTTTAACCACTTACTGACCATGCACGGTACATTTGCTGTGGGCAGCTGGATCATGTACATGATCCAGCCTGGGGCATGCTATGCGATTACATGATTACAGTGTCAACAAAGCTGTTATAAATGAATGTCATTCATAACAGCTGCGCTTCCTATACAGTGATGCTGTGATTGGCCCACAGCTATCACAAGGTACCTGGGCCAATCACAGCACCCTGTACCATGTGAATAGCTGTAGCCCATCACAGAAATCTAGTAAATCACAGCTATTATGAATGTAATCCATTCATGACAGTTAAAAACACTGCTATTACAGTAATAATCAATGAAAAAAAAAATCCCTCGTTACCCCCCAGAGAAGTACAGTGTTACGATGGTGACACTGAACTATGCTTATGAAAATATGTAAAAAAAAAAAAAAAAAAAGTTGTTTTTATTTAATTTCTTGATTTTTCAAAAAAAAAAAAAAAAAATAATTATTTTTTTTAACCGTTTACTTTATAAAAAAAAAAAAAAGAGGGTAATTTTGTACTGTGCTAGCATTTAAGGGCCTCAAGAAAAGAGATAGTCTATCAATACATCAGAACTGATTTTCAAATATTTATACTATAGTTTATAGACATTAACTTTCACACTAACTAACTAATATACACTTATTGGGATTTTTTTTTAACAGACATGTAACAGAATACATTTTGGCCTAAACTTATGAAGAAATTTGAGTTTTTGATCTTTTTATTGGATATTATTATAATAATACAGGATTTATATAGCGCCAACCGTTTGCGCAGCGCTTTACATCAGGGAAGACAGTACAGTCACAATACAAATCAATACAGGAGGGATCAGAGGACCCTGCTCGTTAGAGCTTACAATCTAGAATATGTTTTATAACAGATGGTAGAATGTATATATACATTTTCTGTCAAAAACACTAACAACTTACAAAGCCATAACTTGGCCCCAGCTACATCACTCACCTAGTCTCAAAATACTAACCTAATCGTTCTCTCGGTTCCTCTCATGACCTACCGTTTTCAAGCTCCCTTGTCACCTTGCCTCCAGGACTTTTCCCAAACCTCCCCCATCCTGTGGAACTCCCTACCCTAACCTGTCCCACCATCTCCTAATGTGTTCCACATTTCGACAATTCCTGAAAATCCTCCTCTTCAGAGAAGCATATCCTGACTCCAAATAGCAACTGTGCTTTTATTTTCTCCATCAGCTCATTCCCCACAGTCATTATCTTCTGTAACTCCTGACTCTAAGACCTTCTAAGATTGTACGCTCTAACAGGCAGGGCCCTCCGATTCCTACTGTATTAAATTGTATTGTTATTGTTCTGTCTGCCCTAAATGTTGTAAAGTGCTGCGTAAACTGTTGGCACTAAATAAAGACTGTACAATAATAAAAATAAAGCACCTGCGTAAACTGTTGACGCTATATAAATCCTGCATAATAATAATAATAATAAAAAAAAAAACAGTGATGAACAAATACCACCAAAAGAAAGCGCCATTTGTGTGAAAAAAAATTATATAAAATGTAATTCAAGTAGTGTTGCATGACCGCACAATTGCCATTTAAAGTAATGCAGTGACACAAGCAAAAAATGGCCCATTATGTATTAGGTAAAATTTGGCTAACAGTATTTGCACCATCATCTGCACCAGACCACCATCAGTTAAGTAGAAAACTGGCATTTAAAAAAATATAATATAAAATATGAGCAATACTAGAAAATAAACCTCCATTGATAAAAGGAAATAAATCTGAGACGCAACATCAGTGACTATGGTTAGGCACATCGCTAAAATAGAAGACAGACAACAACTAATCAAATCAAAAATTATTCCAGACCTGGTTACATTTTACAACCCCCCCCCCATGTTTAATTAACAGCTTTTTACACTTTCAGCTGAGATTAAACTTAAACCCATACATAACACAAGCTCCAGTTGGGAAAAAAATAAATCTGCAGTCTGGCTTTGTTGAACATTATACCAACTTTTCAAGTGGCAGTAATAACTCAAGATTTATTATTTTTTTAATGAACGAACACAGAACGGGATCTTTCAAATCACAAAGCAGGCAGCTTTTCCAAATGTTTACTCTATAGTCTAACTCTTACAATAATTCACGAAACAGACTTCGCAGAGGCACAACTTGGTAATGGAAATCATTACTCATTCCCTGTTGGCAGTGGGCACTCATGCTAGTAAGGCAAGTCTGTAAAGCGCCTACCAACTGGGTTTCATCATTAACATTTAGTAACAATAGACATAAAAATTCTTCCATCTAATTTGTTATATGTGCGAGAATGTGGACTGTACTTAGGGGAAACAAATGACTAGTTAAAAATGCTGTCCAAGAGCGGTAATAATTACTTCTATTGTTTTAAAAGAGAAAAACATTTTCTTACTGGCAGACATGAGTGAAAGTGGAAATGCCAAACAACCAGAGGGCCAGGACTGCCAACAAAGATACACGTAGAAAACGTTCAGTTGTGCTCTTCAAACTAAAAATTACATTTCTCTTCATATAACATTTTTTTTAACGTGATTGTAAGGTTTATTTTTTTAATTTTTTAAATAACAAACATGTCATACTTACCTCCACTGTGCAGTTCGTGGTCCCCTGGTGGCGCTCACAGTTCCTCCCCGCATCGCATAACCCCCTAGAAGAAGGGCTCTCCTGGGTGGTTACCTTGCGGGGGCGCTCCCGAGTACAGCATTCGACATCCATAGACGCCGAATGTAGGAGACTCGGCCCCGCTCCCCCAATGCCCACGTCATTGGATTTGATTGACAGCAGTGGGAGCCAGTGGCTGCCCTATGAATCTATCCAATCAAGAGCCGAGACAATGGGCAAAGGGGAAGAGCGCATCTCCGGCGGGGGAATACAGGAGGAAAACATGGGGGGCCGGTCAGTGACAGAAGTTTTTTCACCTTAATGCACAGGATGCATTAAGGTGAACAAAACATGGGTGTTTACAACCCCTTTAAGATAACATAAAATACAGGTATAGCAGGACCTATACAGCCACAACATACAGTACATTCATCATAAAGGTGTCTGGTCAGCCTTTAAAGCGGCGCCCCCACCCTCAAAAATCAAATACTGTCTAGGCATCCAGTGGTGTCTTCCCCCAAGCGGATTCTTGATTCAGATTCCGGCTCAGCAAAGGCTACTCTGATTTTTAACACAAAAAATAGGAATTATGAGTTCACAGAAGATATCTTGGAAAGAGAAGAGAGCCCAAAAGAGTGTGCACGCGCGAAAGAGAGAGCGAGAGAGAGCGAAAAAGAGCGTGCAAAAGAAAAAAAGAGAAAGGAGAAAGAAAGACACAGTTAGGCCTCATGCACACTGGGAATAAAATAAATAAATAAAAATCTTGCTTATACAGGCTTGTTTCCATTTTTTTCAGCCTGTATAAGCAACTCTATGTTAGCCTATTTGACTATACACATTTGGGTGTTTACAGGCATATTTGCAGACAAGTGTTTACAGGCTGGAAAAAAAAAACCATCACAATTATATTTTTCAGAGGAGCTTTCAAGCAGAAAAACAAAAACAAAAACAAAAAAAAAACACTTGACACGCCTAAACACAGGGTTTACATTCAGTGTGTTTTCAAGTGTACATTGACTTTAGTAAAAGGTGAGCAGAAGCAAATGTTTTGGAACAAAAGGTTATAAAAGCAAATGCCCACAAAGGCATGGACCCTTATAGATACATGGGCGGCCAAAGAAAATTATTAAAGTAGTTACTCTATCTTCAATTCCAATATTACCCACCTGTTTTATCCTCGCTAGTTCCTTCAAGGCTCTTCCCCATTGCTGCTTATAGTGCAGTTTAGACTTTGTTGCAGACTCTAATTTTCTTTCAAATTCAACCTGTAAATAATAAAAAAAAATAACGTATAGTTGATTAAAAAAAAAGCCGGTAACTCTAATCAAAGTTGGACAGCTATGAGCAAGCTAGGATACAGTAAATAACTCTGGTAAAAAGAATAAACAAGCGCTCGCCTACATTTATGCTTTATTATTCCTCTATACAATTTACACAAGACTACGATACCTTTTATGCAGAACTCTGCACCACTTGCCGACTGCCTAACTGTAAATGTACATTATTATTTTGATGTTAAATACCAAAATCTTTTTTTCAGCTTTCACATAAAAGTGGTCCCAGTAGCCGATTCGCTGCAAGATCACTTTTGTAGGCAGCAGGAGCGGACAAGACCTCCTCTGTAGCTCTAAACTGGTAAACTGTTTAACCACTTAAGCCTCGGACCAATATGCTGCTAAATGCCCAAAGGTGTTTTTACAATTTGGCACTACGCTGCTTTAACTGGTAATTGCGCGGTCATGCAATGTTGTCAGAAACTAAATTTGCGTCCTTTTCTTCCCACAAATAGAGCTTTCTTTTGGTGGTATTTTATTGCCTCTGCGATTTTTATTTTTTGCGATATAAACCGAAAAAGACCAAAAATTTTGAAAAAAAATGATATTTTCTACTTTTTGTTATAAGAAAAATCGAATAAACTAAATTTTAGTCAAACATTTAGGCCAAAATGTATTCAGCCAAAAAAAACAAAAACGCAATATAAAAAAAAAATAGCTACCTAGCGGCAACAGTGACACTAATACAGCGATCAGAAAACCGATCGCTTAGTGACACTGGCAATAGAGGGTGAAAGGGTTAACTAGGGCGGTGATCAAGGGGTTAATTAGGGGGCTACCCTGGACCCAACACTAACTGTCACACTGACACTAAATGCAGTGATCAGTAAATATATGATCACTGCAATCAGTGACACTGTGATTGGGGGCTGGGGTGATCTGAGGGGGTTAAGTGTGCCTATGTGTACTGGTGTCAGTGTGCTGTTGTGCAACTCACTTGTGATGTCTTCTCTCCTCTCGCCACAACGGAAAGACTGCCGAGAGGAGAGGTGACATCACTTCCTCTGTCTGTGTCTACATTACACAGGCAGAGGGGGGGAAGCGGATTCGCTGGGAGCGATCGCGAGGGGACGGACAGAAACGAACAGCCGCCCCTCATCCCGGATTGCTCCCAGAGGCTTACCGACCGCCGCATGTAGCGCGGGGGGGTCCCGATCGGACCCCCGACCCGCGGGAAGGCATGGACGTGCCGTCCATCTGCCTGTACATGCCATTCTGTGGACGTATATTTACATGCGGCGGTCGTTAAGTGGTTAAAACGTTGCCTGTGGCGTTTTTTAAGTACTGTAGATTGTCGCCATTCCACGAGCGTCTGTGCAAATTTTAAAGCATGACATGTTAGGCATCTATTTACTCGGTGTAACATTGTCTTTCACATTACAACAAAAAAATAAAAAAAAACTTTTTTTTTTTTTTTTTTTATTATTTATTAAGTGCACCCCCCGGCCAAAAAAAATCACACAACATTTGAAAGACCGCTGCTCGCAAATACAGTGCGACATAAAATATTGCATAACTGCCATTTTATTCTCGAAGGTCTCTGTTAAAATAATAATGGTTAGGGGTTCTAAGTAATTTTCTAGCAAAAAATACAGATTTTTACTTGTAAACAAATGTCAGAAAAAAAGCCTGGTCTTAAAGTGGTCAAATATATATATATAGATGTAAAGTGGTACAGGTAGACGAACTTTCTTTCTACCAACCCCTCTCCCCATCATGGATGTTGTGCAGCTTATGCTTAGCAAATTAAAATTTTCTAAGTATGCAAACTAGGGCTTGGGTGGACTGAACCACTCTCTGGAAAGAGGTAAAACATCATTATTATGGTTTGCATTCTCCAGTACCATTTAAACCCATGCCCCTAATTTGAGGAAAAACTTTCACAACAGGGTCTGCAACTGCAATAAAAAGCTAACAGACCTCCTTGCTCTTACCTACTTTACGCAGAGGTAAAATAAAATTTGTGGCTTCGAGTTGTACTTAAAAAATAAAAAAAAAGTGGTAAATTCACTAACCTATTTAACTACAACCACTATAGAATGATTTATACAAAAAAAAAGCAGCTGAAGCTTTTTCAATTTCTCTTTGCAGCGCCACTCGCTATCAGTAGTGACTCAGGAGTCCGCCAGCCTTCTAATTTTTATTGGAAGCAAGAAGCAGGTGGTACAAAACAAGAGGGGAAAGAGAAAAGTGTTGGGATCAAATTTTAATATTGAGGAAAAATTGCTCCTAAAATTGTACATAGTTTGTAGGTAAAGCATTTTTTTTTTTGGTAACCCAAAGCACATCAATATACTACAGAGGTTATTATTGCTTTCTTTTCCTCCCACTGACACCAAAATGGAACACAATTCTTGCAATGGACATCAGCTTTGGGGTACCATTCATCCCCCTTTTACCAAAAACGCATTCTTTACTACCACTGACCCAAGGACAATTTATATTCCCAATGGCGACAGTCCGGCCCCCTAAAATTTGACGGAAAGTAAACTAGCCCTTTGTTTGCAAAGTTTGAAGACCCCCTGATCTGCACAATATATTGTGGATTATAAAAAAGGCAAAAAAAAACAAAACAACAAGACACACACAAATTCAACCTGTCGATTCTTTATCGACACAGCTTTCTTGGTGTCACCATTTTAATACCATAAACAAACCAATTTTTAAACAATATGCCCCATCCGGAGAATGTCTTAAAATGCAAAAGTGTTTGATCTTCCAACCCGGACTTTCACTACGCAGGGCTACTACCAAACTGACATATGGATGAAGACACCTAAGATATTCATAGGACCATCAAAGCACGGGTAAGTGACGGTATATTGCCTGACATTTCAAAAACGTGCCAGAGTTTTGATCATGCCAAGTACTACCCTATCCCGTCATCACTCATGTGTCAAGGCTGTTAGAGACTCAACTAAAAACTAGTAGCCACTTCATCAAGAGAAGGGAAAGCTTTTATGGCATGAAATGATCCCCCCATTGTACTGGACGTTCCAAGCCGATAGCCGTCTATATATTTTGAAGATTGTTCAGTTGGGAGAATTATGGACAAGCCTGAATCATAATGCTTATTTTTACTTGCCATTGTTGATCTGTTATAACTGAAACCAAGCCAAACTGGCCTTGTTTTAGGAATGTACTTTCTCAGTCTCAAACAGAGAAACAAGTTGGCTATAACACTTAGCAGACAAACTTTTACTCTTTATTTTAATAGAATGATAGCAAGTTTAAAGAAACACAAAATGTCAGCCCTCCTTTAACATGTATTTTCAAATAAGATACAGAGGCCAAAATAAATAAATTATATATTTAACTCTGCTCAGAAATGAAGCCTCTGCTGTGTCGACTAGTTAATATCAATACACAACTGGGAAAATGAATGGCTATGTTTGTATGCTTAACCTAAATAAAAACAGTCCACTCACTAGTTTCATTATGAAACCGTTTAACATCATGTTTATATTGAAAGCTGTTAAATGACGGATTAAGTCATTTGACAAAATAGGCTTTAGATCAAGCCAAAATTTGTCAGTGTTTTCATAGCATACAAATACTGCAAACCATAAAATCTCTAAATATTTGAAATAAAAAATAAATCCTATTTATTAAACAACATCCTTCTGTAGCCTTTCATGGATCTACTACTCTTTTCTACTGCTGCAGATACGTTTTTTTACCACTAAACCTGAGACCATGTGATCTCTTAAAAGTCTAATGACTAAAATCTCATAGAAGCTTTAATATGATAATGTAGTTCCAAAAAGTCATTTTATTTTTAAAATCTGCAGCTTTTATAAAAAATAAAACATGATGATCCTGCCAGGAAGTTCCTTGTTCACTATTGTGTTTGTCTCCTAAATGTGCTCCTGCATTGCCACCATGCCACACAGGCTTCTAATAGAGACTACAAGTGGCCTTTTCAACACACATACGTGGGGGTGCAACGGATCAAAAAACTCACGGTTCGGATCGTTCCTCGGATCGGCAGTCACGGATCGGATCATTTTTCAGATCAGCAAAAAAAAAAAAAAAAAGACAGTGACCGCCCCCCCCCCCCAAGTAGTACAGGCACGCAGTGACCCCTCCCCCAAGTAGTACAGGCACACAGTGACCCCCCCCCCCCCCAAGTAGTAGAGGCACACAGTGACCCCCCCACCCCCAAGTAGTACAGGCACACAGTGACCCCCCAAGTAGTACAGGCACACAGTGCCCCCCCAGTAGTACAGGCACACAGTGACCCCCCCCAGTAGTACAGGCACACAGTGACCCCCCCAAGTAGTACAGGCACACAGTGACCCCCCCACCCCAAGTAGTACAGGCACACAGTGACCCCCCCACCCCCAAGTAGTACAGGCACACAGTGACCCCCCCAGTAGTACAGGCACACAGTGACCCCCCCCCCCCCCAAGTAGTACAGGCACACAGTGACCCCCCCCCCAAGTAGTACAGGCACACAGTGACCCCCCCCCCAAGTAGTACAGGCACACAGTGACGACCCCCCCCCCCCAAGTAGTACAGGCACACAGTGACCCCCCCCCCCAAGTAGTACAGGCACACAGTGAACCCCCCCCCCCAAGTAGCACAGGCACACAGTGACCCCCCCCCAGTAGCACAGGCACACAGTGACCCCTTCCCACCATAGTACAGGCACACAGTGACCCTTCCCACCATAGTGCAGGCACACAGTGACCCCCTTCCCACCATAGTGCAGGCACACAGTGACCCCCTTCCCACCATAGTACAGGCACACAGTGACCCCCTTCCCACCATAGTACAGGCACACAGTGACCCTTCCCACCATAGTGCAGGCACACAGTGACCCCCTTCCCACCATAGTGCAGGCACACAGTGACCCCCTTCCCACCATAGTGCAGGCACACAGTGACCCCCCTTCCCACCATAGTACAGGCACACAGTGACCCCCTTCCCACCATAGTACAGGCACACAGTGACCCCTTCCCACCATAGTACAGGCACACAGTGACCCCCCTTCCCACCATAGTACAGGCACACAGTGACCCCCTTCCCACCATAAATTACAGGCACACAGTGACCCCCCTTCCCACCATTAGTATTTTCAGGCACACAGTGACCCCCTTCCCACCTTTTAGGACTTTTACAAGGCACACAGTGACCCCCCCCTCCCCCATAGTTAGTACAGGCACCACAGTGACCCCCCCTCCCCCTAGTAAGTAGTACAGGCACACAGTGACCCCCCCCTCCCCCCAGTAGTAATCAAGAACAGCACCACAGTGACCCCCCCCCCAGTAGTACAGGCACACAGTGACCCCCCCCCCCAGTACAGGCACACAGTGACCCCCCCTCCCCCAAGTAGTACAGGCACACAGTGACCCCCCCCCCCCAGTAAACAGGCACAACAGTGACCCCCCCCCCAGTAGTACAGTACAAGCACACACCCCCCCCCCCCAAGTACACAGGCACACAGTGACCCCCCCCCCCCAGTTAGCACAGGCACACAGTGACCCCCCCCACCATAGTGCAGGCACACAGTGACCCTTCCCACCATAGTGCAGGCACACAGTGACCCCCTTCCCCCATAGTGCAGGCACACAGTGACCCCCTATTTCCCACCCATAGTGCTTTAATAGGCACACAGTGACCCCCTCCCCACCATAGTGCAGGCACACAGTGACCCCTTCCCACCATAGTGCAGGCACCACACAGTGACCCCCCCTTCCCCCCACCATAGTACAGGCACACAGTGACCCCCTCCTCCCACCATAGTAGTCACACAGTGACCCCCCCCTTCCCAACCCCACCATAGTACAGGCACACAGTGACCCCCCCCTCCCCCAGTAGTAGTACAGGCACACAGTGACCCCCTTCCCACCATAGTACAGGCACACAGTGACCCACCTTCCCACCAGTGTAGTACAGGCACACAGTGACCCCCCCCCCCCAAGGTAGTACAGGCACACAGTGACCCCCCCCTCCCCCCAAGTAGTACAGGCACACAGTGACCCCCCCCCCCCCAAGTAGTACAGGCACCCACAGTGACCCCCCCAAGTAGTAGAGGCACACAGTGACCCCCCCCCCCCAAGTAGTACAGGCACACAGTGACCCCCCCCCCCCCCAGTAGTACAGGCACACAGTGACCCCCCCCCCCCCCAAGTAGTACAGGCACACAGTGACCCCCCCCCCCCCCCCCCAGTAGCACAGGCACACAGTGACCCCCCCAAGTAGTAGAGGCACACAGTGACCCCCCCCCCCACACAGTAGTACAGGCACACAGTGACCCCCCCCCCCCCCCCCCCCCCAAGTACAGTACAGGCACACAGTGACCCCCCCCCCCCAAGTAGTACAGGCACACAGTGACCCCCACCCCAGTAGCACAGGCACACAGTGACCCTTCCCACCATAGTACAGGCACACAGTGACCCCCTTCCCACCATAGTACAGGCACACAGTGACCCCCTTCCCACCATAGTACAGGCACACAGTGACCCCCTTCCCACCATAGTACAGGCACACAGTGACCCCCTTCCCACCATAGTACAGGCACACAGTGACCCCCTTCCCACCATAGTACAGGCACACAGTGACCCCCTTCCCACCATAGTACAGGCACACAGTGACCTCCTCCCCCCCCTCCGTAGTACAGGCAACCAGTGAGCCCCCCCCCCCCATGCAGACCTCAAATCAGATCGCGGTGTGTGTGTCCCTTGAGCGCGGTCTCCTCCTCTGTGGGTGTAAACCGAGAGGAGGGGCCACCGCCGGGTGTACCAAGATGGCCACGGCTCCGGAGCTAGGCCGAAGCCTCGGCCTTTCCTAATGCTATGCCCGCGGCGGTAGTCCACGGATCGCATAGCGATCCGAAGGGGGTGACCTGTTCGGATCACGGAAAGGACGTGGTTGCAAAGAGTTTGCCACACTAACCATGCAACATAGGGTGAAAAAGTATTTTATTACAAAAAAGGTACATGTCTAATACACAGTGTACAGACGTACATTCATAGGTAAAATGTACATTAATGTGGACCTTTTATTAAAGCAGAGTTCCACCCAAAAGTGGAGGCTCCGCTTTAAGGACTCCTAACCCCCCTGACATGCCTCATCTGGCATGCAATTTTTTTGGGGGTTGGGGGGGGAAGAGGAGTGGTTACATTGTTTTGACAGGTACCCAGCTCCCACTTCCGCGCGTGCTGCCTAGGTGACTTAAGTGGAAGTTCTCCTCTCCCCCTCCCTCCAATCTTCTGGGACATGTCATAGGTGCCAGATGATTGCGGTTTTGAGGAGGTGCAGCCAGGTGCTTACACTTGTGATGCCGGAGAGGGTGAGAACCGAGGGTTCGGGCAGGCACATCGCTGGATCGTGGGACAGGTTAATGTGTGTTTATTAAAAGTTAGCAGCAACACTTTTTGTAGTTGCTGACTTTTAATAAACACAACTGTAAAAACTGTTGCTTTAAGTCAGACTTCACATGTATAAAAATAGTGAATATTATCATTAGCAAAATGCTTTCATTTTCAGTACTTATCTGGGGGTGCTGCACAAAGGTGCATTCTGTATACAAAAAGGAGGGGTGGGGGAGGACCTGCCACATTGTTTCAAGACAGCACACCACAAAGCACAGATGCACGGTGGTGCACAAAAAGAGTATTTGTATACACAAAAGTGTATATGTATATTGTGGTAACCTTCAAAATAAACAAACAGTCTTCTGTTTCAAATGCCGCTTTATGCTTTGGCATGCCTCCCTAGACCCAGTTTGTTTGGACAGTATGGCCACCTGTTGACTTGGCACCATTCACAGACAGCCAATGGTGTAGGACTTTGAATATAACATCATTTTACCCAATTGCAGTATAGAGGACCATTTTAAGCCCTATCTTTGCAAAGCACTAACACAGACAGAGGGAATATGGAAAAAACAAGGAGGGTTTAGCTAGGACTGATCCAACTAGCTCTAAACAGGAGGGGGAAGACCAGAGGGGAAGCCATATCGCATACTGTAAAGTAGTAAGCATAGTTCATACTTGGACTGCTGAGGAAGCTGAAACTCTCTGTAGTAGTCAGCAGTCACTACAGTGATATGTGAATAGAGGAGATTATTGCGCTATCATGAAAAAAAGAAAAGGAAAGCAGCTACACAAGAATGTGACAAGAATTCAAAAGTAAATGGGAGTGAATGTGTGGAGCTAAAAGTGACAAAAAAAGTGAAATGTGTGTAGATCACCTTATTTTAAATATCCATTGGTTTAATTTGCACGGTTCGCTTTACCCCGATGGGTTTATATCGTTAGTGATCTACACATATTTCACTTTGTCACTTTTAGCGCTACATATTCACTCCCACTACAGTGAAAGACAAAATCTTCTGTACTGCTGGGGTTCTGCATGAGCAACTTTCCCTCAGCACACTAACCACATAGAGTTGCTTAAAGCCGCCATTCATAGAATGCCAGGAATTCAGCAACTCTGTAAAGTCTGCAAGCTTACTAGGAGTTGAGTCCAATGATATGCAGGACACCTTGTGGACTTCTGTTTATTTACAACTGACAGCTTTACTGTGAATCAGGAGTACAGCTGTCACTACACTCCTAGTGATCTAACAGGAGAGTCACTGTTTTCTCATATATAGCATCTTTAGTCACTCCTCCCATCTTTTGTTCATTCACAGAAGGCTTTGTATTTTGTGACTTTTGTATTTATTAACATAATACAAAAGTGCTCTGTACTTCTAGTGCTCAATAAAAACGTAAATTAAAGAGATAAGTCCACATAACATGCACCTCAATGGCATTACCCATAGTAATCCAAGCAGATTTTACAAAGTGGCTGAGTTCCTGAGTTAAAGTGATATTAAAAGCAGATAAAGATATCCATATATTTTTTTTAAAACAAACATGTTACACTTACCTGCTCTGTGCAATGGTTTTGCACAGTGCACCCACGATCCTCCTTTTCTGGGGTCCCCTGATGGCACTCCTGGCTCCTCCTGACTTAGAGTACCCCACCTAGCAAGCCGCTTGCTGGGGGGGGGGGGGGGGTATTCGTACAGGCTCGCTCTTAAACCACAATGTGTTCATCTATTTGACAGTGAGGTTCTGCCCCTCCCCCCCACCACCGAAATTTAAGATTGACCACAGCAGCTGCTCCCACTGAGTCCAGGGGGGGGGAGAGAGAGAGAGAGAGAGAGAGAGAGAAGTGCCACTGTTCTCAGACACAGCGTTGGACTAAGATGGGGCTTAAGTATTTTTTTCCTAAAACAGGCAAGAAAGAAATATATTATTTAATTTTTTTTAGCTTAGAAGCAGATCGACCTTTACAGGTCATCTGAGTCTTGCTTGTAAGTACTGATGAACACAGTGCAAAGGATCTCAACTTCACTCTGCAAAACTGCCGAGAGCGCGCAAACAGGGGGACGAGTGCGCGCAAACAGGGGGACGAGTGCGCGCAAACAGGGGGACGAGTGCGCGCAAACAGGGGGACGAGTGCGCGCAAACAGGGGGACGAGTGCGCGCAAACAGGGGGACGAGTGCGCGCAAACAGGGGGACGAGTGCGCGCAAACAGGGGGGACGAGTGCGCGCAAACAGGGGGGACGAGTGCGCGCAAACAGGGGGACGAGTGCGCACAAACAGGAGGACGAGTGCGCACAAACAGGAGGACGAGTGCGCGCAAACAGGGGACAAGAGCACGCAAACAATTTGATGCAGGAGGAGCTTAGATGGCCTCTAAATCTACTGCCTTTTAAACAGCCAGGCCTAACTCACTCTCTTCCAACTTCTGAGAGTGCAGTACCTTAATTCCAGCAACTGTGAGAGTTTAGGTGACCTCTGAAGTGTTAACATATTTTTTTAAATGGTTTTTATCATACATATCATACATTCGGAAAAGGTGTGTGAAGCAATGGAACACATTGGTACACTAACAGAAAACGTTGGGAAAATGTTTGGCACCGGCTGCAATTATTTAGACACATCATCTACTTGGTTGGTGGTAAATGCCCATCCCAGTTCTGGTAAGCATTAGACAGTATAAAAAGGCAAGGATCCCTTCATTCAGATCCCCACTGTGTATGGTATTTTGTGTGGAAGGAGAGATCAATCTAACAGGAGAGACCTGGCATACCATCTATAATTGAAAACTTTCCATTATCTCCTCAGTATTTCTGATTTTCTGCATGTTTGCGTCACACCCTGCTCCTCTGACCTGTAACTGTATTGTGAGAGTCCAGTTACATCTTGCATTTATTATAAAGAAGCTGTCCTCCCCCTGGACCAATTTTTAGACAAAGAGACAGTTCTCATAATCAAGGACATTTTAACTGACTGGTAATGTACACTTGAGACAGTGCCAAAAGAAAAACAGAGATTCAATATCAATGTATGTATACTAGCACATCCTCGCTTTCTGGAAGTAGTCTGCATTTGTGCAAATAAAAAATAAAAAAGCTAACACATTAAAGAACTGAGAACAAAACCAAAGAGGCCGCCATACACGGTTCGAATCTTGGCTGGTTCAGCAGGAACCGGGCTAGGTTCGAACCCTTAATGGGCAGGCTAAATGTACCAAAGTTGATTGTTCAACTTGAGTACAACCAGCCTACCCAATTCTCCTGTAATTATAATCACTGTCTTATCCGGGCAGGTACGACTTCCCCTGCCAGCCCCCACGCCTGGAGAAGACAATTGCAGATTCCCCTGTCACCATTGTCAGTGTTGATGTGGGAATTGTGCACATTTCTGAACAGCAAAACACACTAGGTCAAAAAGGGGCAGCACAGGAAATCACACTACATTGCAAGCTTGCCGACACGAGGATAGAGGGATGACCTCAGAAGTGTACAGAGGTCGATTAATTGTCCAATCACAGGCGGAGGGGCTAGGTCCTTCACCTTGCTCTGGCAGGATGTAGTGAATGTCAACATTAGCTAAAGAGCATTACATATCCTCTAGCACAGGGTTCTCCAAACTGTGGCCCTTTGCTAGCCTTTATCCGGCCCTTGAGGCACAATTCCTTCCACTGACACCAACAATTGTGCACTATATCTTCCACCGATATCCCCAAGAGGATACTACTATTCCTCCTACTAATAGGGGCACTACTCCTTCTCCTATTGACCGACCCTGAGGCCATATTTATTTTCACCGATGCTGGCCACAATCCGGCCCTTCTAAAGGAAGATAAAAGGGACTAATGGGAACAAGGGGAGAAGGTGGGACTTTGTATGAAACATAACACTAAGGGCAGAACGAATCAATCAATAGAGTATAATAAAATATTTATTAATAACACATTAGGGCAGACCTCAAAAATTTCACTCGCTTGCTCGCATTTTGCGAGTGGAATTTAGTCAAGGGCGAGTGAGGAGCGGGGGTGAACCAGGCTGACCGTTTCCTGGCTGAAGCGATCAGCCAGGAAACTGTCAGCTGAAGGACGCCGAGAACGGCAGGGCTGGACTGCCCCGGCGCTGCTTTTAGCCGAGGCTGCAGCGCTCTCCTTCTCCTCCTCTTGTATCAAACACACAGCGTGCATCTTCCGCTGTGTGTCATGGAGCTGGGTCTGTGTTTGGCGGCGCAATGCGACAAGGTTTGCCCCCCCCCCCCCCCCCCTAGACCAGCTAATGTGCTTGGCTAGTGGAAGACAAGGACCATGAGAGTGAAGCATAAAGTAAATAGAGATTCCAACATAGGTGAGGCAAAAAAAGTGAATAGGGTGTATAACATAAAAATGGTGGATGGTGAACCATACCATCATAAGGCAGTGAAAAGGTAGATAAGGGTAAGTGTACCTGAGGTTAGTAAGAGAAGCATGATGTGACATGGTATTAACGTGTCCAAGTGAATCGAAGTAGAGGTCATAGCCGGTGGCAGTGGTGAAAAGGAAAAACAGCACATCCGCAGCAATAACATGCCAGCACGTGGCATCAATACTGACGTCAATCGTGCGGGTGTGCGAGGCGTCGATGCGCAGCGAGTGCATCCCCCCCAGCCCGGTGGCCGTAGGAAGAGGGGGGAACACCACGGTGCGCATCGCAGGCGACCACTCCTCTCCAGCACGCTCAGCGTGACGTTAGTGGGGCAATCTTTGGCAGGTATGCTGTCCCTCCTTTTCACTACTGCCACCGGCTATTACCTTTACTTTGATTCACTTGGACACGTTAATACCATGTCACATCATGCTTCTCTTTCTAACCTCAGGTACACTTCACCCTTATCTACCTTTTCACTGCCTTATGATGGTATGGTTCACCATTTTTATGTTATACACCCTATTCACTTTTTTTGTCTCACCTATGTTGGAATCTCTATTTACTTTATGCTTCACTCTAATGGTCCTCGTCTTCCACTAGCCAAGCTCATTACCCTGACGCATTGCCTTTTCACATTTTTGTTACAGAAGCCCTTTGGGCTCATACATACTATTGTCCCAATGGATAAGGCATTCACCATTTCCAATTCAACATCTTGAGGTTGGGTCTTCGCCGCCGCTGTTTTGCTGCCACTTCTGCTCCCGGGGAGACATTTCCCTTCCCCCTTCTGCCTCCTATTGATATTGCTACCATTTACCCTGTTTCATCAATTACATTTAGGTAAGAGCGTTAGGACCACTGAGTTGTGCTCCCCCTCTTTCTTTCTAATTAATTATTATTAATTAGTAATTTATCATTATTTACCTCTTATCACAGGTATTCCCAGTTCTTAGATGCTCCTGATGAGTGGAGATTGTCCACGAAACACGTCAAGATTACCCTATTGATATTATGTCACAGTAATCATGGTTACAATTATGGGCGTGACGTTGTTCGAATCATGAATTGTAATGTATTATTTATTATGATTTTACACTATTTTGGATATACTGCTGGTTACATTGTTTATCATGTGTTACATTGTTTACCATGTTGCTATTAGAATATCTTATGATTTACCAATCATGTCTCTATCTTGCATTTTAACATATTTATTGATCTACCATGTATACCTACAATGCACTAAACTATAATGTGTTATTAATAAATATTTTATTACACTATATTGATTGATTCGTTCTGCCCTTAGTGTTATGTTTCATAGAAAGTCCCACCTTCTCCCCTTGTCCCTATTAGTCCCTTTTCTTCCATATTGCCGGGGATGGCGACCTGTGTGCCGGGTGGCCACGGCCTCATTTAAAGTCCCCCCAACCAAAAAGATTTTGGATTTAGTAATTCAAAATCTCTATTCCGGCCCTCCTAAAGTCTAAAGAACAATAAACTGGCCCTTTGTTTGAAAAGTTTGGACACCCCTGCTCTAGCATATAGAAAAGAACATTTGTAATTTAAATGCAAAATACATCAGGTAAAAGACTTTCAATTTATTTATTTTCTATTGTGCATTTAGCCATTTAAATGTGTCATTTACAGAACTATAGATACAATCTATAATGAGTTAAGGTCCACTGCCAAGTTTTTTTTTTTTTTTTTTCACTAAATCAATGGTCTTGAAAATGATCTTTCACCCGAGATTAGGTATTTTAAAACAAATGATTCATGCCTGTAGCCTGTGTAGTCTCTATCTGCAGAACACTCCCCAATAAGCTGCCTACTACACAGCTATAAAGATGTACAATCTCTGACCCTACATATTACTATGAATGAGCTTGGCATTAGGCATAGTGTTAAAAAAAAAAAAAAAAAGTGTAAAACATATACATACAGTAAATCAATAGCAAGTTCTATAGAAACTTAGCCTCCCACTGATCTATTGTCTACAATGGATAAATATGCTGTCTACACAAAGTCATGACGAACACTGATTTGTTGTATGCTGGACAGGTCATTGGAAAGTTGATCTATCCCCAGACCGCAGCATGCAACTTTTCTGCTCTTCTTGTGAGTGTGCAAATACAAAAAAGAGTTAGCAAGTGCAATCAAGTACCGTATTTAATCGGCATATAACACGCACAGGCATATAACACGCACAGGCATATAACACGCACAGGCATATAACACGCACAGGCATATAACACGCACAGGCATATAACACGCACAGGCATATAACACGCACAGGCATATAACACGCACCCTAACTTTAAGAGGGAAGTTTCAGGAAAAAATCTTTCCACAGCCCCATGCGTATAACACGCAGGCACAGTTTACCCTCTATTTCCAGGGAAAAAAAGTGAGTGTTATACACCAATAAATACAGTAATTATGCTGCTTACAATTTCCTTTTCAACTGCAAACAGTACAATTTGAAGAAAAAGGGGGAGAAACACCAAATATGTTTATGACGAAAGTATATGAAAACCAAGCTGTTTTTGTTCACCCAGGGAGGTTAGCAGTGTGAAGATGTTTTAACCACTTCCCATCCACCCGACGACTTTTTACAGCAGCAATGTGGATCTTAATTGAAGGGAGGCCGTCTATATATGGCCTCCAGCCACTGGGGGCGCACGAGCGCGGCCGGCGGCGCACGCACACACACACCCCCGCTGCGTCACTCAGGTGCCGTTGCGCATGCCTGCCGGCCGCGATGTCTGCCAGGCACCCGCGATCGGCAGTCACAGAGACAGGGACGTGGAGCTGTGTGTAAACACACAGCTCCACGTCCTGTCAGGGAGAGGAGACCGATGGTGTGTCCCTTGTATATAGGGATAACCATCAGTCACCTCCCCCAGTCACTCCCCCCACAGTTAGAAACACTATGCAGGGCACACATTAACCCCTTCCTCGCCCCCTAGTTTTAACCCCTTCCCTGCCAGTCACATTTATTCAGTAATCAGTGCATATTTATAGCACTGTTCGCTGTATAAATGTGAATGGTCCCAAAAATGTGTCAAAAAGTGTTCGATGTGTCCGCCGTAATATCGCAGTCCCGACAAAAATCACAGATCAGCGCCATTACTAGTAAAAAAAAAAATCATAATTCTATCCCCTATTTTGTAGGCGCTATAACTTTTGTGCAAACCAATCACTATACGCTAATACGTATCGGATTAAACTGAGAAAAAAAAACATACATACATACATATATATAATTGGTTATTTATTATAGCAAAAAGTAAAAAACAAAAATGTTTTTTTTTTCACAATTGTCGGTCTATTTTTGTTTATATCGCAAACAATAAAACCCGCAGAGGTGATCAAATACCACCAAAAGAAAGCTCTATTTGTGGAGAAATAAAAAAAAAAAGGATGTCAATTTTGTTTGGGAGCCCCCAAGCACGACCGCACAATTGTCATTCAAACCATGACAGTGCTAGCCGTCCCCTCTCCGCCTGCTAGCCGCCCCCTCTCCACCCACTCAGTCCGCTCTCCGCCCCTTTTAGTCCACCCTCCGCCGGCTAGCCGCCCGCACTGGGCCTGCGTGAAAAAAAAAAAAAAAAAAAGTATCGGCGAAGCATCAGGAGCATTTGCGCGAGTACAAGTACTCGTGCAAATGCTTAGTATCGGTCCCTATATCGATACTAGTATCGATACAACCCTAAAGGAAACATTTTGTTTCCCCTAAATAGCTTCCTTTACCTTAGTGCAGTCCGCCTTCACTTACCTCATCCTTTGATTTTGCTTTTAAATGTCCTTATTTCTTCTGAGAAATGCTCACCTCCTGTTCTTCTGTCTGCAACTCCACACAGTAATGCAAGGCTTTCGCCCTGGTGTGGAGAAAGCCTCTTGAGGGGGCGAGCAGGAGTGTCAGGACACTCTCTACTTTGCAGATAGAGAAAGGAGCTGTGTGTTAGTGGGTGTCCTAACACTCCTGCTCGCCCCCTCCCCCCTCAAGAGAAATCGGTGCTCCCCAGCCATAGGTTCCCCAGACAACAAACGTGTGTAGAGGAAGAGTGGGGCAACATGTGTGCCAGTTCGTAACAAGCAGTACAAACCTAAAAAGGAGGGGTGGGTGCCGTTTCCATCCATGGAAGACAGAAAAGGATTTTACAATGAGTACAAAAAATCCTATATTCTCTTTTCGTCCATGGACGGACACAGCTTTCCCAAGTCTTGACATATGGGACGTCTCCAAACAGTGTAAAAAAAAAAACGAGAGGGTGGGAACAGTTTTAGTAAAAACAAACAACTTCACCTCAAAACAAGCAGAGCTCCTTAACGGAGGAGTTGCAACTTTAACCACTTGCCCACGGCATCATAGTAAAAAGACGTCATGTTTTTAAAGATGGATATCTCGGTAACGGCAGCAGCTGCTGCCACAACCGAGATATCCATCTCTTCTGTGGGCGGTCCTGTACACGATAACGGCAGTTATCGGCACGATAACGGCAGTCGCCGCGAGATCGCCGTTATCGGTGGCGGGAGAGGGGCGCCCTCCGCAGCTTACCGGAGCCGTCGGTAGCGGCCGGGTCTGTTCGGCTCCTCTGCTGGGATACGAGTGAGGGAAAAAATCGCACCCGTCCCCCATAGCTCTGCTGGGCAGAAGTGACGTCCCATCCTGACGAGCTCGCGCACAGAAGTGAACGCATACGCGAGTAGCGCCCGCATATGAAACCACACAAGTGAGGTATCGCCGCGATTGTTAGAGCAAGAGCACTAATTCTAGCCCTAGACCTCCTCTGTATCTCAAAAAAAGTAACCTGTAGAATTTTTTAAACGTCGCCTATCGAGATTTTTAGGGGTAAAAGTTTGACGCCAAAGAGAAAGGACAAATATTAGGAACATAATTAAGCTGCTCGCCCCGAAATTGCAAAAAAAAAAAAAGTACTGTAGAGAAGGGTTCCCCAAATGGGCTTTTAGGCAGCAATGTAAAAAAATATAGGAGTATTGTATAGGTTATATAAAACAGTATTTATTGCCAACGCCAAGCCACAAGCGGGCGCAATTTTTAAGCGTGACATGTTGGGTATCATTTTACTCGGTGTAACATTATCTTTCACAATATATAAAAAAATTGGGCCAAATTTATTGTTGTCTTATTTTTTTATTAAAAAAAGTGCGCTTGTAAGACCTCTGCGCAAATACGGTGTGACAAAAAGTATTGCAATGACTGCCATTTTATTCTCTAGGGTGTTAAAAAAAAATATATAATGTTTGGGGGGTTTAAGTAATTTTCTAGCAAAAAAAACAGTTTGTCTCGTAAACACCGAATCTGAAAAACAGGCTCGGTGGGCAAGTGGTTAAACAGCCTTACACACCTGTAAGACAGACGCTTGATGTCGGAAAGTGCAGGAAGCACAAATTGCCCTGGTTGATGTGCCGTGACCCGAAAGTATGGAACCTTGAGACAGAAGGTCCTCCCGCAATGGTAGCCGCCAGCGTATATCCTCCACCAGGCGCACGAGATCGGCGTACCAAGGACGCCGGGGGCCAATCTGGAGCGATAATAATCATCGGAATCCCTTCAGCCTCCACTCTGCGGAGCAGCCAAGGAAGCAACTTCAGAGGGGGAAAGGCATAAATTAGCCAATACTGACCGCACAAGGGCATTAACGTGTCTGACCAGGGATCTCTGGACCTGGCCACGAACCTAGACACCTTGCGGTTGAGGCGAGAGGCCAGGAGATCCACGTACGGTGTGCCCCACCACCTGCAAAGGAGTTGAAACACCTCTGGATGCAATGACCATTTCCCCTGGTCCAGCATCTGGCGACTTATGTAGTCTGCCTGCCAGTTTTCTACCCCCGGAATGTAGAGCCGTGTTCCCCCTGATGGTTGACATAAGAAACCACCGTGGCGTTGTCCGACAGGATCCTGATTGGGGGACCTTGCAACCTCCTCGACCACGAGGAGAGGCATAGCCTGATCGCCCGAAGTTCCAGGACATTGATCGGCAGACAATATTCCTCTAGAGTCCAGCGACCCTGGGCCGACTGGACCCCCCAGATGCCCACCCAAGCCGTGAGGCTGGCGTCCGTCGTAATCACCATCCACTGGAAGGGAAGAAACGACTTCCCGGACTGAAGAGCCAGGGATCTCAGCCACCAATTCAGAGACTGACTAGGTGGCTTACCTGAATCTGGCGATCCAGAGATAACGGAGATTTGTTCCATTTGGACAGGATCTCCTTCTGTAACACTTGAGTGTGGAATTGGGCATACGGTACAGCCTCGTAGGAGGCTACCATCAGACCCAGGACTTGTATGCAAAAACAGAGGGACGAACATTTGCGGGATGCCAACAGCTTTTTCCAGGGGAAGAAAGACTCGCCTTCGCAGAGTCCAGAATCAACCCCAGGTATTCCACACGCCGAGTCGGTACCAGAACCAACTTCTGGATATTTAACACCCACCCGAATTCTCGGAGGGTCTGGCTGGCTATTGACACATCCTCCTCTAATTCTGAGCCAGACGCAGCTTTAAGAAGAAGATAGTCTAAGTAGCAAACAATGGCAATGCCTCGCTGTCTCAGAAAAGCTAGGATCGGAGCGTGCACCTCGGTGAAAACACTTGGTGCTGAAGCTAGGCCAAAGGGAAGGGCCACAAACGGATATTGGTCTTCCCCTATCGCAAAGCGCAGAAACGTCTGGTGACTTGCGCAAATTGGGATATGCAAGTATGCGTCCTTGATGTCCAAGGACGCCAGAAAGTCCCCCGGATGGAGTGCAGCCACCACCGAGCGAATGTATTCCATGCGGAACTTCTTTACTCAGACAGATTTGAATAAAATCCCTGAAACCTCCTGTGGTACAGGTAAAATTACTCCGCAGCCCAGCAAGTCCTGCACTGCCCCCAATAAGGCAGACCGAGGAGCCAGAAGGAGAGGAAGATTTGGAGGGAAAGAATCTGTTCGGTGGACAGAAAAGAAACTATCTTGTATCCCGAAGAGACCACCTCGCAGACCCACTGGCTGGAGAGCAGGGAGGTCCACCAAGCTGTGAACCTGCAAAGCCGTCCCACCACCCATGAGTTGGGCGGGGGGCAAAACTTTATGCAGTGGCAGGTTTGGATGCTGGTTTGTTCGGCTTACGTGCCCAGGGACGTTTCTGTCCCCCAGCTGAGCCCTTGTCGGCCTGGGAGGGTCTACCCGCGGGCCCTGACTGACTAAAATACTGCTTCTGAGTGGGAAACAAAGGACCCAGCTCTCGGCGTGGCTCCTTCCCTTTGGTGGACTGAGGGAGGAGAGTGCTCTTACCTCCAGTGACATCCTTAATAATGTCATGCAGCGAGGTACCAAAAAGTCTCCCACCTTAGAAGGTTAAATCTGCCAGGGCTTTTTTGGATGCTTGGTCAGCAGACCAGCATTTCAGCCAAATCAGGCGGTGCAAGACCACCGCCGAAACAGAAGCTCTGGATATCAAGGGGGCTGCATCCAGTGTAGCATCACAGACATCTACAAGGCCCTTGACCAGCTGGTCGGCCAGTCTAATAAATTAGGGAGGGAGCTGGTGCTCCTCCACAGTCTGGTGCAAAACTTTTGACCATTCAGTGAGCGTTTGAGACAGCAGGGTTGCAGCCACAATAATGCCCCCACCTCAACGCCAGAGAAGTACTTGTCCACCTGGTCCTTGCAGCCAAAACTAGCATTACTAGACTATGGAACTCCACTGACATGCCCAGTGTTAAGAACACTCTGTCCACACTGAATCACCGATGTGAAATGGAAAAGCCGTTGGCTATTAAGGATTTACCTAAATCAAAATTCCATACCTTTTGGTCCTTATGGTTGGTTGCATAATCCTAATTGTACAATCAAACCTTGACAACTGCTTTTATTCTATTATGTAGTAACTGGATTCTAATGCCCTAATCTGGAATTATTCCTAGCTTGTTAAGCTGACTGGTTGTTTACTCCTTTTCACCTGTCCCCCTATTCCTTACCTTGCCAGTCCAAATTTCTCCTTTACTCTTTCCTTGTGGACAGAATGGTGTATTTGCACTTCTGATAATGTAAACTGTATTGTGTTGATGTCTTCTTATCCTAACTTGTGTTATGAGAGAGTTCGACAACTCCTAGGTGTCCGGTCGCAATTGCGGCTAGAATTAGCGACCTGGCGCATCCTGCGTCTCCTTTCCCCGCCACGCGATCACGCAGCGCCGCTCCGGCCGGTAATTGAGGCCGCGGCTTACTGCAGGCCTATAATTCCTACTGTAGTCTGGCACCATCTTGTGGTCGCCGCTGGTATGACAAGAGACAACCAGCAATACTAATGGTGATTTCTGCCTGTATTTACTGCCCGCCCATCTTCTTCCCAAAGTGGAGAAGAACAGGAAGTGATTGTGGCTATCAACTGGTGCCTTTTGCCTAATGGTGAGTGTGGCGGGGAGCTGGTTTAAAAAGCTTCATATAGCCTTTTTTAAATATCTTTTTTTTATTATTTTAAGTAAAAAACGTTTTTTTTTTCTTAATTAAAATTATTTTATTATTTGTCATCTCCCTGCTTAGCCTCTTTCAACTCTTTTTATATATATTTTTTATTATAACACCCTAGAGAATAAAATGGTGGTCGTTGCAATACTTTCTGCCACACCGTATTTGTGCAGAGGTCTTACAAGCGCACTTTTTTGGGAAAAACACTTTATTTAATAAAAAAATAAGACAACAGTAGAGTTAGCCCAATTTTTTTTTATATTGCAAGATAATGTTAGGCCGAGTAAATTCATACCCAACATGTCACGCTTCAAAATTGCATTCGCTCGTGGAATGGTGACAAACTTTTACCCTTTAAAATCTCCATAGGCGAAGTTTAAAAAATTCTACAGGTTGCATGTTTTGAGTTATAGAAGGTCTAGAGCTAGAATTATTGCTCTCGTTCTACCAATCGCAGCAATACCTCACGTGTGGTTTGAACACGGTTTACATATGGGGGCGCTACTCACGTATGCGTTCGCTTCTGCGCACAATCTCGGCAGGACAGGGCACGTTTTCTGGCTCCTAACTTTTTTTAGCTGGCTCCTAGATTCCAAGCAAATTTGTCAAACCCTGGTTATGATGTTCTTTTAATCATGATACCAATGCCTATTCATTTATTGCATATGGTTTGTCCTCTCCACTACCCTAGCGTTAAATGTAATTATTTTACAAATTTTTTAATAAAGAAATATTAATTAACCACTTAACCCCTGGACCATATTGCTGCCCAATGACTATAGCACTTTTTGTGATTCGGCACTGTGTTGATTTAACCGACAATTGCGCGGTCATACGACGTGATTACCAAACAAAACTGTCGCCCTTTTTTTTCCACAAATAGAGCTTTCTTTTGGTGGTATTTGATCATCTCTGCGGTTTTTATTTTTTGCGCTATAAACAAAAATAGAGTGACTATTTTTTAAAAAATTCAATATTTTTTACATTTTGCTATAATAAGTATCCCCAAAAAACATAAAAAAAAAAAAAACGTTTTTTTTTTCCCCCCCCAGTTTAGGCCGATACGTATTCTTCTACATATAAAAAAAAAAAAACGCAATTAGCGTTTATTGATTGGTTTGCGCTAGGGTTGTCCCGATACCACTTTTTTAGGACCGAGTACAAGTACCGATACTTTTTTTTAAGTAGTCGCCGATACCGAATACCGATACTTTTTTTTAAATGTGTTCCCAAATGAAGCCATGTCCCCCACATCTGCAGCCATGTCCCCCACATCTGGGGGTGGTGTGTAAAACTGCGCTGCTAAAAATGAATGAATATGGCTGCTAGACACGGCTACTGAAAAACAAGAAGCAAAAAACAAAATGGGAACGTGGTAGTGTAGCGCTCAGAATGCCAAAATGTAACTATAAGGCTATACATATAAATGGTGTGTAAAACACAAAGAGTGATCTGTGCGTCAACATAAAAATAATATCATAACTCATAAAATTGAAATAAAGTTCATGAAATAAAGTTCATAAATTCCAGTGACACAAATGATGCTTGATGTTCAGAAGTGAAAAGAAAAAATCCCACCACCGGTGAAGATGCAGGCTTACCAGATAAAATGGACTCTAAGAAAATTATATTTCTAGAGTCGGTCAGGCTTGGTATATGCTCAGATCTTGATATAAGGTGTCCCTCAGGAAAGGGATCAGCAGATATCTGTGGTGTAGATTCAAATGGCCCCGAGATTGGTTAGAGGTCTCTCGTTCACGGAAAAATGTTGGTCATCCGTATGGGAGATGGAGAGCTGGCAGGTCTTGCTCAAAACTCAAAAACGTTTTTTTTTTTCCCCCCCAGTTTAGGCCGATACGTATTCTTCTACATATAAAAAAAAAAAAACGCAATTAGCGTTTATTGATTGGTTTGCGCTAGGGTTGTCCCGATACCACTTTTTTAGGACCGAGTACAAGTACCGATACTTTTTTTTAAGTAGTCGCCGATACCGAATACCGATACTTTTTTTTAAATGTGTTCCCAAATGAAGCCATGTCCCCCACATCTGCAGCCATGTCCCCCACATCTGCAGCCATGTCCCCCACATCTGCAGCCATGTCCCCCACATCTGCAGCCATGTCCCTCACATATGCAGCCATGTCCCTCCAGCCATGTCCCTCCAGCCATGTCCCTCCAGCCATGTCCCTCCAGCCATGTCCCTCCAGCCATGTCCTTCACATATGCAGCCATGTCCCTTCAGCCATGTCCCTCCAGCCATTTCCCCCATACCTTTGCCGCCGAAAGTGAAAAAAATTACTGAAGGTCCGCTTTAAACAGTCCATTCTCGAGCCAACGCAGTACCCATCTGCTTCAGTTCTCTTCTCCATATCCAGGTCTCACTAAAGCTCAGACGACAGTGAGCAATTGTTGGCTTCTCCTGTCATTAGTCAAAACCAGTCAATGGATACACACAGACTGGCTTGGAAACGCGCTCACACGAGTGCCAGTGGGGCACCCCAGACGAGGTTTAGGGCCACTCTGTGCAAAATCATTGCAGGTTTATTATACAATTTAAAAAAAATTGCCATTAACCACTTTCATACCGGGCCTATTCCGGCACTCCTCTCCTACATGAGAAAAGGTCTTACTAATGATTTTAACAGGGAAAAAATTATATATCTCTCTACCGCACGTGGCGATACCTCACATGAGTGGTTTGCACAGCGTTTATATATGTGGGTGGCTACCGGGAACGGGGGGAGTTTAAAAAAAAAGGGATTTTTAAATACAGCTTACCTGTAAAATCCTTTTCTTGGAGTACATCACGGGACACAGAGCGGCATATTCATTACTATGTGGGTTATATGGAGTACCTTCAGGTGTGGACACTGGCAATCTCAAACAGGAAGTCCCCTCCCTATATAACCCCCTCCCCTAGAGGGAGTCCCTCAGTTTTGTAGCAAGCAGTATGCCTCCCAAAATGGTCACCCAAAAGAGGGGTGGGAGCTCTGTTTCCCGTGATGTACTCCAAGAAAAGGATTTTACAGGTAAGCTGTATTTAAAAATCCCTTTTTCTTTCTCGTACATCACGGGACACAGAGCGGCATATTCATTACTATGTGGGATGTCCGAAAGCAATGCTTTAATGAGGGGAGGGAGACATCTTCCAAAGAAGGATTCAATTTAGAGGTAAACTCAAATAATAATAATAATTCCAACTTAGTCAAGAAAAAACTTTTTTTTTTTTTTTTTTTTTTTTTACAACCAAGGGTGCTTCTGATCCCGAGGATCTCAAACTGCAGCCTGTAGTACTGCCTGTCCAAAGGCAGAATCCTGCATTCCTTCTCACGTCTAGTTGATAAAACTTTGTAAACGTGTGGACTGATGACCACGTCGCTGCCTTGCATATCTGAGCCATAGAGATCTGATGGTGTGCTGCCCAGGAGGCGCCCATGGCCCTGGTAGAATGGGCCTTTACCGACAAAGGAGGAGGCAACCTCTTCAAACCGTAGGCTTGAATGATTAATTGTCTAATCCATCTCGAGATGGTGGATTTTGCAGCTGCCTGCCCCTTCTTGGGGCCATCTGGTAGAACGAATAACACATCTGTCTTCCGGATCTTTTCTGTAGCTTTAAGATAGGCCTTCATGGCCCGGACAATATCCAAGGTATGCAGCAACCCCTCCTTTCCTAGATGTAGGTTTTGGAAAGAAGGATGGAAGTACCAAATCCTGGTTTAAGTGAAATTTGGATATAACCTTTGGTAGAAAGGAAGGATGGGGCCGGAGAACTGCCCTGTCCTTATGCAGAACGAGATATGGTTCCTTACACGATAAGGCTGCTAATTCTGACACTCTCCTGGCCGAAACTATGGCGACCAAGAAAACCAACTTTCTTGTCAGTAAGACTAAAGGAATCTCAGCCAACGGCTCAAAGGGTTGTTTCTGTAAAGTGGACAGGACAAGATTTAAGTCCCATGGACAAATTGGTGACTTGACAGGAGGATTAATACGCAAGACCCCCTGTAAGAAGGTCTTTACCAGCGAGTGGGTGGCCAGCGGCCTCTGAAACCACACTGACAGAGCTGAGATCTGTCCCTTGATTGTGCTTAATGCCAGGCCTTTATCCACTCCTAGCTGGAGAAAACTTAACACCCTTATCAATAGTATATTTGCGGGAATTCCATCTTTTGGATTCACACCAGCCTACGTAGTTCCTCCACACCCTGTAATAAATCACCCTGGAGACCGGCTTTCTAGCCCTAATCAGGGTAGGGATTACCTGCCTAGACAGACCTCTACCCCTGAGAATCAGGGATTCAGCCTCCAGGCCGTCAAATTTAGACGCTGTAATGTAGGGTGGAGGATCGGGCCTTGTGAGAGTAGGTCTGGTTGTAGAGGAAGAGTCCAAGGGTCTCCCACTGCCATCTTCAGGACTAGTGAGTACCAAGTCCTCCGGGGCCAAGCCGGAGCTACTAGAATGACTGGCTTGTGCTCCACTCTGATCTTGCGCAACAGGCGAGGGAGTAACTGTAGTGGAGGGAATGCATATAGAAGTTTGAATTGATGCCAAGGGCAAACCAACGCATCGGTTCCGCAGGCCATAGGATCCCTCGCTCGAGACACGAACCTGTCTAGTTTCTTGTTGAACCTGGATGCCATTATATCTACGTCCGGCATTCCCCACCTCTGGCAGATTGTCTGAAAGACCTGGGGATGCAGAGACCACTCCCCTGGCAACAGACTCTGGCGACTTAAGAAGTCTGCCTGCAGGTTGTCCACTCCGGGAATGAATATCGCCGAAATGCAGGGTACATGAACCTCTGCCCACTGAAAAATCAAGCTCACCTCCCTCTGAGCGGCCTGACTCCTGGTTCCCCCTTGGTGGTTTATGTATGCCACCGCCGTGGCATTGTCTGACTGGATTCTCACCGGGAACCCCTTTAATCTGGAGGTCCATGCCAGAAGGGCTAGGCGAGCAGCTCTGATCTCCAAGATATTGATGGGGAGCTGCCTCTCTGCTTCTCACCCAAGTTCCCTGGCGAGAGAACCCCTCGAAGACCGCCCCCCAGCCTGCCAGGCTGGCGTCTGTGGTAACTACCTTCCAGACAACAGGGCTGAAGGATTTTCCCTTTAGAAGATTCTGAGGGTTCAACCACCAGGCCAGGCTTTGTCGGACCCTTGATGATAGCGTCAAAGGGGACTCTAAGGCATGTGCCCTCTTGCCCCAGGCTGCTAGAATGGCTGCCTGTAGGACGCGAGTGTGGATCTGAGCGTATGGTACTGCCTCGAACGTGGCCACTAGCTTGCCTAGTACTCGCATACACAGGCGAATAGTTGGTCTTTTCTTGTTTAGAACCAACTGAACCAACCCCTTGATAGCTTCGATCTTTACCAAGGGGCAGGAACACCTTTTGCTGTTCTGTGTCTAACCTCATGCCGAGGTATTCCAACTGCTTTGTAGGCTGGAACGCTGACTTTCCCCGGTTTAGGACCCAGCCGAATTCTTCGAGGTACCGAACCGTGAGGTTTACTGCCTTTTGCAGACCCGACCGTGAGTGATCTATGATTAAAAGGTCGTCCAAGTATGCTAGGACTGTGACCCCCTGGATCCTTAAATTGGCCAGAACTGGGGCTAGGATCTTCGTGAATACCCGGGGGGCCGTGGCCAGCCCGAAGGGGAGCGCCCTGAATTGGAAGTGTCGCTGCCCCACCGCGAAGCGTAAAAATCTTTGATGCGACTGAAAGATTGGTACATGAAGGTAAGCATCCTTTATGTCTATGGAGGCCAGAAAATCGTCCTTCTGAAGCGCGGCGGCTGCTGACCGGATGGATTCCATCCGGAAGGAACGAACCCTTAGGTAACCGTTTAACCTCTTTAGGTCCAAGATTGGCCTGACATCGCCGTTGGGCTTTGGTATGACAAAGAGATTGGAATAGAAACCTAGCCCTTGCTCTTGGGCTGGCACTTCTATAATTACGTCCTGGCAAAGCAGGTGATCCAAAGCTGCCAGCATTGAGGCCTTCCTTGCTGGATCCCTTGGTAGCCTTGATTCTTGAAAATGAGGCGGAGGATACCTTAGAAACTCCAGTCTGTAACCTGTGGTTACAGATGCCCGGACCCATTTGTCGGGGATCTTGGCTTCCCAAACTTCTGAGAAGAAACGAAGCCTTCCCCCCACCCGCGAGAGTGGGGGCGCCCCTTCATAAGGCAGACTTAGGGGCTGTCTTTGACGGCTTGCGATACCACGGCCTCTTACCCCCAGGGGCCTGTCCCTGCGATCTACTGTTAACGTTGGATCGTGCAGGCGGCCGTCGATACTGCCTGGAATTTGAGGGCCCCGAGACAGGAAAGAGCTGCCTTTTAAATGTAGGAGCCCGGAATGTCTTTTTGACCGGTAAAAGGGTACTCTTGCCATTTGAAATAGTCTGAATATATTTATCCAGATCCTCTCCGAAGAGTCGTCCTCCATGGAAGGGAAACCCTGCCAGAAGCTTTTTGCATGGGGGCTCCGCCGCCCAGTTCTTCAACCATAAGAGCCTTCTCATGTGCACCAAAAATAGTGATAAACGAGAGGCCTGCTGGATGGAATCTTTTATAGCATCTACAGCAAAACACAGAGCTCTGGGAATGTCAGAAAACTCTTCTGCTTGTTGGGTAGGCATGTCCTTTAACATTTCCTTTGTCTGGTCTTTTAACGCCTGACAAACACCAATTCGCAGCCACCGCTGGCTGCACCACTGCTCCTGCCGTAGCAAAGGATGCTTTTAAAAGTGTCTCTAACCTTTTATCAACCGGATCTTTAAACATATGTATGTTTTCCACCGGGCAAGTTAGTGATTTATTCACACATGAGATGGCTGCATCCACTACTGGGAGCCTCCACCTCTTGGAGAATTTTTCCTCCATGGGGTAAATGACCGCAAATCTTTTCGGTGGCAGAAAAATCCTGTCCGGCCGTACCCAATCCCGAAAGATCAATTCCTCCAAGAGAGGATGGACCGGAAAAACTGCGTTGCTTAACGGAGCTTTCAAAGAGCCCAGAGAGGATACCGGAGGAACCTGAGGCTCTGGCAATGGTAAACTAAATGCCGAGCGGACCATGTCCGTCAAAGACTGTACCCACAGTCTTTCTGTCTGGGAGTCTGAAAATGGTTCCTCAGAGGCAGACCCCTCAATCCCTGAACCCTCTTGGTTCAGGTCTAGTTGATCCTCCTGTGATTCCAATTCCTCCGGAGAGAGAATCTCAGCATCTGAGGATACACCTCTTGGTGATGGGGATCTAACCCGTTTCTTACCAGGAATAGCTCTAGCGATCAATGCTGCTATTCTCTCTTCTAGCCCCCCTAGGGATACGGCTAGCATCTCCTCTGTGATAAACACAGGGCTGGGCTGATCTGGGCCAGCCTCCGCACCAGATCCCCCTAATGGCTCATCCAAGGCGCTTTTTATGTTAATAAGTTGCGGGGAAAGTATCGGCATATCATCAGAATCAGAAAGGGAACCCTTTTGTTTTTTGGTCTTTTTTGTACCCTTTGACCCCGAACCTTTGGAAGCCATAATACAAAATCGAGGGACTCCGCCCACACAACAGACTGTAGTGGCCAGGAGTACAAAACCAGAGTTTAGGGGACAATAGATCACTAATGCCCAAAAACTGATGGGATCCCGTATGTTTTTTTTTTTTTTTTTTAAATATATATTATATATTTTCTTTTTACAACATACAGTGACCCCAAACTAAGTTTGCCAGCCTCCAACCTGCTGCAAAAAGGGGAATTTCTTGGCTTAACAAAAAAGGCATTGGAACAAAGTCCAGCATGTACTACCCCTCTTCCGCCACCGGGAGTCACTGTTCTGCCGCTCTGCGTCCTCTCCTTCTGAAAATCAGCCTCAGACTGAGCACTGACAATGCCTGCTGTCTATAACAGCACAAAGGCGCGCCCCTGTATGACGCCGCAGGCACGCCCCCCCCCCCCCGCCCTCCTGTCTGAACGGCGCGAAAAACGTCTATAAGACGTGCGCGCGCGCACGCGCGCGCGCGTATGCCGGAAACAGGAGGAACATGGAGGAGCCGCGCTGCTGGAGATCCAGGAACGCAGAAACAGGCGGCAGATTCAAACCCCCGGCCAGGTAGGACTCTCCAAAGGCCCCTAGGGATCCTTACTAGCCCTAGGAAGAAACAGCAGGTTTAGCTAGCAACACATTCTTAGACAGGGGAACCTAGTGATGGGGGAGAAAAGGGTGTCATCCTGTCTCTCAGACATAGTGAACAAGGTTGCCCATGCAGAGCATACTTAGGCTATCCCCCTTTTAGGTTACCCCGGAGAGCCTGCTGTCGAACCAAGTCCCGCAGGCTCCCCCTTACCTGCTCCATGCTGCAGGATGTTTGTCCAGCAAACTGATCCAATCTTCTCCCATCTCCGTGGGTAGCGTAGTAGACCTTCAGGCCCTGGGGTCCTATGAAGGTACCCACTGTCCTGGACCTATATAGCACCCTGGCAAACAGGAACTTATGGTTTTTACAAACTCCAAGTCCTGGGCCCAGGGTCCAGCCCTCCAAAGAGGAGCATTATAGGCAAAACCCCACGGCTTGGGGCCCGGGTACTGTCCACTTTGGCACTGAGGCTCCTTGGACAGATCCGGTTAGCCCGCCCTTAATCCCAAGGATGTGGAGCAAAGCTATTCCGTGACCAACACCTAAGACACTGGCGAAAAAACTGAGGGACTCCCTCTAGGGGAGGGGGTTATATAGGGAGGGGACTTCCTGTTTGAGATTGCCAGTGTCCACACCTGAAGGTACTCCATATAACCCACATAGTAATGAATATGCCGCTCTGTGTCCCGTGATGTACGAGAAAGAAAGATATGTTTCTTTTTTTTGATCACTTTCATTCCTATTACAAGGAATGTAAACATCCCTTGTAATAGGAATAATTTGAGACAGGTCCTCTTTATGGAGAGATGCGGGGTCAATAAGATCGCACATCTCTCGAGGCTGAAAAGCAGGAGATCAAAAAAAATAATAAAAAAACACAATCTCATGGGTACCAGCCGTGATCGCGGCTTTGTGTACAGCCATGGCCCGGATGCGAAGTCATAACATCGCGCCCAGGCCTCTGATGGTCATAGAGATGACTGTTGACCATTGGGTCACCGGAAATCTCTGGTCATCAATCAGCAGCGGCCGATTCTTTCTCAGGGTCCCTGATGGCATGGGAGACCCCAGAGAAGCACGACTTGCATAAAACAGAACAGCAGTGGACAAATAAGCATAGTTTATGCATCCCTTGGAGTTGAGCATATTATTATTTCTAATTTGGATGAAAAAAAATAATTTATGCTAGGGATCTCCACTATGAGAAGATGTAATACAGGTACAATGATGCAAATTCATCGAAGTTCAATACTACATACAATGCAGTATCTGATCACCAATTGCTTCTTACGCCGCGTATTAACATTCCAGCCGTGTGTATGCCCCATCGGAGAAATTCCATCAGAGTTTAAATATAGAACATATTTTTTACTCCGATGGAATTTTGGCTGGGCAAATGCCCGATCGTGTGTATGCAGCATTAGGTTAAAAAGAATGGTACAATAACCCTTTTGCCATTATAAGCTGGCACTGTTTGCAACCCTCCTCCCCCACACATTGACTTGACTTTCAAACCTATCATTTGTTTAGGAGCCCACCAGCACAAGCAAGTGCCCACAGGTGGTTTGTTGGCATTTGTCTTCCTAACCCAGTTCCTAGTGTGTATGATCACCTTCACTAGTCTACACCTTCACACATCTGCTTTTAAAAGAAATATGTAGGAAAAGGTTTCATTCATGAGACCAGCGAGTCAATATTACCTTTTCTAGTGTGAGAAGATTGATCTCAGACTGCAATCGGATTTCTGGTTTACTGCTTTGTTGCTCTTTGTACTGATGAAACTCCTTGTCCAGTAATTTAAACTTATGTTCTGCCTCTTGAAGCTAAAAAGCGGAAAAAGAAAGAAAGGCCTCAATATAAATCCATTAAAATGAGCTACTTAAATAAGCAAACTGTAGATGCAGAGCATGTCCGTACCTAGCCCTTGAACAAATAGACATTAAACAGATATCAAAATAACATTACCACCATAAATTACAGCTCTTCTCACTCAAGCAGAATAGACGGGGAAAGAAAAGACAAATCTGAAAAAAGCTCCTTTTAGGAAACAAATGTGAAAAGTTATTTATTCCCTTGTGACAAAGAAAAACAACAGACAGCAGATAAAATGCAGAAACAGCCCTTCACTAAATGCTATTACGTCTGACAGATTAGTTACTGCCGTTTTATCACACTGGAGTTTTAGGATTTCCTCCTAAAATACATATCATACTAGCAGTACTATGAACATGGCTTTTATTTGGCTTACTACCAACCGGAAAAATTAGGAAATCAAGCTTCAGTAGAAAAACAGATAAAAAAAGAACAACTTTAAAGTCCTAGTATAAGACCAAGTGGGGCTCATTTACTAAAACTGGAGAGTGCAGAATCTGGTGCAGCCCCGCAGGATTCAATCAGCTTCCAGGTATTTGTTGAAGCTTAAAGGGGTTGTAAAGGTACATTTTCCCCCTAAATAGCTTCCTTTACCTTAGTGCAGGAAGCTATTAAACTGCTTGGCGACCAGCCGACGGCAGGTCGGCTCTGCTGGGCGAGATCGCGTAGCTATACGTCATCTGGCCGAGCAGCCAATAGGGGCGCCTGCGCGCTCGCCCCTGATGCCGACGATTTGTCATTTCCCCCAGTCAGTCCACACCCAGGGAATATACTTAACTCTTTTCCTGCCAGTGGCATTTTTATAGTAATCAATGCATTTTTATAGCATTGATCTCTATAAAAATGCCAATGGTCCCAAAAATGTGTCCACCATAATGTCGCAGTACTGTTAAAAATCGCTGATCGATGCCATTACTAGTAAAAAAAAAAACAAAAAAAAAAATAATGAAAATGTCATAAAACTATCCCCTATTTTGTAAACGCTATAACTTTTGCGCAAACCAATCAAACGCTTATTGCGATTTTTTTTTTAAGAAAAATATGTAGAAGAATATGTATCGGCCTAAACTGGAGTATTTATATATATATATATATATATATATATATATATATATATATATAATATATAATATATATATATATATATATATATATAATATATATATAAATTGGGGGCATATTTATTAGAGCAAAAAGTTAAAAATATTATTTTTTTTTCAAAAGTGTCGCTCTATTTTTGTTTATAGCGCAAAAACTAAATACCGCAAGGAGGTGATTAAATACCACCAAAAGAAAGCTCTATTTATGGGAAAAGAAGGAAACCAATTTTGTTTGGGAGCCACGTCGCACGACCACACAATTGTCAGTTAAAGCGACGCAGTGCCGAATCGTAAAAAGTGGCCTGGTCTTTGACCAGTGATATGGTTCGGGGCTTGAAAAACTTGGCATAAAAGACGCAAAATGAAAGCATATTGTATAAAGTTTAGGCGAGTCTATGAGAGTTTAGGCGAGTCTATGAGAGTTTAGTTTATAGGCGTTTTTTGCACTACACTCCCCTCTGCAAAAGTTTTTACTCCCACAACACACCTAAAAAAAACGTTGGCACTTGACGTTCAGAAGAGATAAGAGGAGTTTAGGAGAGACCGACGTTTTTACAGCTCCTAAACTCCTCCAGGAAACGCGATAGAGAATGTTTTTTTTCCTGCCTCTGAACGTCCCTGACAGAAAACGCCTGTAGCAGTCAATAATGTGCAAAGACACATAAGGGCACAATAGAAGTGCTTCTAGAGGCAGGAGAAAAAAAATGTCAAACGCCTGTAGAATCAACGTTTTTTAAGTCCAGTGTGCATGGAGCCTTAGTGGTTAAAGGATTTTTTTTTTTACCTTTACAACCCCTTTAAGGACTGCCTAACGATGATATATGTCGGCAGAGGAGACCAGCTGGGCAAAAGGACATACAGGTACGTCCCCTTTAAGAGCCCAGCCGTGGGTCGCTCGCACCCCGGTCGTGAGCTCCGTGACCACCCCCGTGGGACCGATCGCCGCAGGTGTCCCGTGATCGGGTCACAGAGCTGAAGAACGGGGAGAGGCAAGTGTGAACAAACCTTTCCCTGTTCTTCCTAGTGAGAATGTCACTGATCGTCTGTTCACTGTCGTAGGGAACGACGATCAGTGATGTCACACGCCAAGCCACGCCCCCACACAGTAAGAATCACTCACTAGGGCACACTTAACCCCTTCAGCACCCCATACCTTCACTGCCAGTGTAATTTTCACAGGAATCAGTGCATTTTTATAGCACTGATCGCTGTAAAAATTACAGTGGTCCCAAAATGGTGTCAAAAGAGTCCGATGTGTCCGCCATAATTTCGCAGTCACAATAAAAAATGGCTGATCGCCGCCATTACTATAAAGAAAGAAAAAAAATTATTAATAAAAATGCCATAAAACTTTCCCCTATTTTGTAGACAGTAAAATTTTGCGCAAACCAATCAATAAACACTTAGTGATTTTTCTTACCAAAAATATGTAGAAGAATACGTATCAGCCTAAACTGAGGGAAAAAAAATATATGTTTTTTATATATATTTTTGGGGGATATTTATTATAGCAAAAAGTAAAAAATATTGATTTTTTTTTCAAAACTGGCGCTTCATTTTTGTTTATAGCGCATAAAATAAAAACCGCAGAGGTGATCAAATATCACCAAAATAAATCTCTATTTGATGGGGAAAAAAGGACGTCAATTTTGTTTGGATGCCACGTCGCACGATCGCGCAATTGTCAATTAAAGCAACGCAATGCCGAATCACAAAAAGGGGCCTGGTTCTTTTGCAACAAAATAGTCCGGGGCTTAAGTGGTTAAAAAAAAAGGGATTTTTAAATACAGCTTACCTGTAAAATCCTTTTCTTGGAGTACATCACGGGACACAGAGCGGCATATTCATTACTATATGGGTTATATGGAGTACCTTCAGGTGTGGACACTGGCAATCTCAAACAGGAAGTCCCCTCCCTATATAACCCCCTCCCCTAGAGGGAGTCCCTCAGTTTTGTAGCAAGCAGTATGCCTCCCAAAAATGTTCCCCAAAAGAGGGGTGGGAGCTCTGTGTCCCGTGATGTACTCCAAGAAAAGGATTTTACAGGTAAGCTGTATTTAAAAATCCCTTTTTCTTTCTCGTACATCACGGGACACAGAGCGGCATATTCATTACTATATGGGATGTCCGAAAGCAATGCTTTAATGAGGGGAGGGAGACATCTTCTCAAACGAGATTTAATTTAGAGGTATACTCAAATAATAATAATAATTCCAACTTAGTCAAGAAAAAAACTTTTTTTTTTTTTTCTTTTTTACAACCAAGGGTGCCCCTGATCCCGAGGATCTTAAACTGCAGCCTGTAGTACTGCCTGTCCAAAGGCAGAATCTGCATTCCTTCTCACGTCTAGTTGATAAAACTTTGTAAACGTGTGGACTGATGACCACGTCGCCGCCTTACATATCTGAGCCATAGAGATCTGATGGTGTGCTGCCCAGGAGGCGCCCATGGCCCTGGTAGAATGGGCCTTTACCGACAAAGGAGGAGGCAACCTCTTCAAACCGTAGGCCTGAATGATTAATTGTCTAATCCATCTCGAGATGGTGGATTTTGTAGCTGCCTGCCCCTTCTTGGGGCCCTCTGGTAGAACGAACAACACATCTGTTTTCCGGATCTTTTCTGTAGCTTTAAGATAGGCCTTCATGGCCCGGACAATATCCAAGGTATGCAGCAACCCCTCCTTTCTAGATGTGGGTTTCGGAAAGAAGGATGGAAGTACCAAATCCTGGTTCAAGTGAAAATTGGATATAACCTTTGGTAGAAAGGAAGGATGGGGCCGGAGAACTGCCCTGTCCTTATGCAGAACGAGATATGGTTCCTTACACGATAAGGCTGCTAACTCTTGACACTCTCCTGGCCGAAACTATGGCGACCAAGAATACCAACTTTCTTGTCAGTAAAACTAAAGGAATCTCAGCCAACGGCTCAAAGGGTTGTTTCTGTAGAGTGGACAGGACAAGATTTAAGTCCCATGGACAAATTGGTGACTTGACAGGAGGATTAATACGCAAGACCCCCTGTATGAAGGTCTTTACCAGCGAGTGGGTGGCCAGCGGCCTCTGAAACCACACTGACAGAGCTGAAATCTGTCCCTTGATTGTGCTTAATGCCAGGCCTTTATCCACTCCTAGCTGGAGAAAACGTAACACCCTATCAATGGTATATTTGCGGGAATTCCATCTTTTGGATTCACACCAGCCTACGTAGTTCCTCCACACCCTGTAATAAATCACCCTGGAGGCCGGCTTTCTAGCCCTAATCAGGGTAGGAATTACCTGCCTAGACAGACCTCTTCCCCTGAGAATCAGGGATTCAGCCTCCAGGCCGTCAAATTTAGACGTGGTAATGTAGGGTGGAGGATCGGGCCTTGTGAGAGTAGATCTGGTCGTAGAGGAAGAGTCCAAGGGTCTCCCACTGCCATCTTCAGGACTAGTGAGTACCATGTCCTCCGGGGCCAAGCTGGAGCTACTAGAATGACCGGCTTGTGCTCCACTCTGATCCTGCGCAACAGGCGAGGAAGTAACTGTAGCGGAGGGAATGCATATAGAAGTTTGAATTGATGCCAAGGGCAAACCAACGCATCGGTTCCGCAGGCCATAGGGTCCCTCGCTCGAGACACGAACCTGTCTAGTTCTCTTGTTGAACCTGGATGCCATTATATCTACGTCTGGCATTCCCCACTTCTGGCAGATTGTCTGAAAGACCTGGAATGCAGAGACCACTCCCCTGGTGACAGAATCTGGCGACTTAAGAAGTCTGCCTGCAGGTTGTCCACTCCGGGAATGAATATCGCCGAAATGCAGGGTACATGAACCTCTGCCCACTGAAAAATCAAGCTCACCTCCCTCTGAGCGGCCTGACTCCTGGTTCCCCCTTGGTGGTTTATGTATGCCACCGCTGTGGCATTGTCTGACTGGATTCTCACCGGGGACCCCTGTAATCTGGAGGTCCATGCCAGAAGGGCTAGGCGAGCAGCTCTGATCTCCAAGATATTGATGGGGAGCTGCCTCTCTGCTTTCACCCAAGTTCCCTGGCGAGAGAACCCCTCGAAGACCGCCCCCCAGCCTGCCAGGCTGGCGTCTGTGGTAACTACCTTCCAGACAACAGGGCTGAAGGATCTTCCCTTTAAAAGATTCTGAGGGTTCAACCACCAGGCCAGGCTTTGTCGGACCCTTGATGATAGCGTCAAAGGGGACTCTAAGGCATGTGCTCTCTTGCCCCAGGCTGCTAGAATGGCTGCCTGTAGGACGCGAGTGTGGATCTGAGCGTATGGTACTGCCTCGAACGTGGCCACTAGCTTGCCTAGTAATCGCATACACAGGCGAATAGTTGGTTTTTTTCTTGCTTAGAACCAACTGAACCAACCCCTTGATAGCCTCGATCTTTACAAGGGGCAGGAACACCCTTTGCTGTTCTGTGTCTAACCTCATGCCGAGGTATTCCAACTGCTTTGTAGGCTGGAACGCTGACTTTTCCCGGTTTAGGACCCAGCCGAACCCTTCGAGGTACTGAACCGTGAGGTTTACTGCCTGTTGCAGACACGGCCGTGAGTGATCTATGATTAAAAGGTCGTCCAAGTATGCTAGGACTGTGACCCCTTGGATCCTTAGATTGGCCAGAACTGGGGCTAGGATCTTCGTGAATACCCGGGGGGCCGTGGCCAGCCCGAAGGGGAGCGCCCTGAATTGGAAGTGTCGCTGCCCCACCGCGAAGCGTAAAAATCTTTGATGCGACTGAAAGATTGGTACATGAAGGTAAGCATCCTTTATGTCTATGGAAGCCAGAAAATCGTCCCTCTGGAGCGTGGCGACTGCTGACCGGATGGATTCCATCCGGAAGGAACGAACCCTTAGGTAACCGTTTAACCTCTTTAGGTCCAAGATTGGCCTGACATCGCCGTTGGGCTTTGGTATGACAAAGAGATTGGAATAGAAACCTAGCCCTTGCTCTTGGGCTGGCACCTCTATTACGTCCTGGCAAAGCAGGTGATCCAAAGCTGCCAGCATCGAGGCCTTCTTTGCTGGATCCTTTGGTAGCCTTGACTCTTGAAAATGAGGCGGAGGAAAGTTTAGAAACTCCAGCCTGTAGCCTGTGGTTACAGACGCCCGGACCCATTTGTCGGGGATCTTGGCTTCCCAAACTTCTGAGAAGAAACGAAGCCTTCCCCCCACCCGCGAGAGTGGGGGCGCCCCTTCATAAGGCAGACTTAGGGGCTGTCTTTGTCGGCTTGCGATACCATGGTCTCTTACCCCCAGGGGCCTGTCCCTGCGATCTACTGTTAACGTTGGATCGTGCAGGCGGCCGTCGATACTGCCTGGAATTTGAGGGCCCTGAGACAGGAAAGAGCTGCCTTTTAAATGTAGGACCCCGGAATGTCTTTTTGACCGGTAAAAGGGTACTTTTGCCACTTGAAATAGTCTGAATGTATTTATCCAGATCCTCCCCGAAGAGTCGTCCTCCATGGAAGGGAAACCCTGCCAGAAGCTTTTTGCATGGGGGCTCCGCCGCCCAGTTCTTCAACCATAAGAGCCTTCTCATGTGCACCAAAAATAGTGATAAACGAGAGGCCTGCTGGATTGAATCCTTTATAGCATCTACCGCAAAACACAGAGCTCTGGGAATGTCAGAAAACTCTTCTGCCTGTTGGGTAGGCATGTCTTTTAGCATTTCTTTTGTCTGGTCCTTTAACGCCTGACAAACTCCAATTGCAGCCACAGCTGGCTGTACCACTGCTCCTGCCGTAGCAAAGGAGGCTTTTAAAAGTGTCTCTAACCGTTTATCAACCGGATCTTTAAACATTTGTATGTTTTCCACCGGGCAAGTTAGTGATTTATTCACACATGAGATGGCTGCATCCACCACTGGGAGCTTCCACCTCTTGGAGAATTTTTCCTCCATAGGGTAAATGACCGCAAATCTCTTCGGTGGCAGAAAAATCCTGTCCGGCCGTACCCAATCCCGAAAGATCAATTCCTCCAAGAGAGGATGGACCGGAAAAACTGCGTTGCTTAACCACTTAGCAACCACCTGCCGAAAAATAACGGCGGCAAGGTGGTTGCTTAACTCTGGGATCACGTTATATAACGTGATTCCAGAGTCGCGCTCCCGCGCGCCCCCTGGGGCGCGCACACGGGAATGTCCGTGACCGCCGGGTCCAGAGGACCCGGCGGGTCACGAATCACGGTAAATCGCCGCTGATAGCGGCGGTTTACCACGTGATCGCGCCGTCCAATGACGGCGCGATCAGATGTAAACAGACCGGCGTCATGTGCTGACGCCGGTTCCTCCCTCCTCTCTCTGTACCGATCGGTACAGTGTGAGAGGAGAGGGGAGGGAGCGGATGGCAGCGCCAGTGCTGCGGGATGGATCTGTGACAAATGTAGTCACAGATCCATCCATCCATCCCTCCCTGCTCAGCCATCCCTGCTGCACATACTCTGCAATGCTGGGCAATACTCTGGGGGGGGGGGCAATACTCTGGGGGGGGGGGCAATACTCTGGGGGGGGGCAATACTCTGGGCATACTCTGGTGGGCATACTCCGCAATACTCTGGGCATACTCCGCAATACTCTGGGCATACTCTGGTGGGCATACTCCGCAATACTCTGGGCATACTCTGGTGGGCATACTCCGCAATACTCTGGTCATACTCTGGTGGGCATACTCTGGTGGGCATACTCCGCAATACTCTGGTCATACTCTGGTGGGCATACTCTGGTGGGCATACTCCGCAATACTCTGGGCATACTCTGGTGGGCATACTCCGCAATACTCTGGGCATACTCTGGTGGGCATACTCTGGTGGGCATACTCCGCAATACTCTGGTGGGCATACTCTGGTGGGCATACTCTGGTGGGCATACTCTGGTGGGCATACTCTGGTGGGCATACTCTGGTGGGCATACTCTGGTGGGCATACTCTGGTGGGCATACTCTGGTGGGCATACTCTGGTGGGCATACTCCCGCAATACTCTGGGCATACTCCCGCAATACTCTGGGCATACTCCCGCAATACTCTGGGCATACTCCCGCAATACTCTGGGCATACTCCCGCAATACTCTGGGCATACTCCCGCAATACTCTGGGCATACTCCCGCAATACTCTGGGCATACTCCCGCAATACTCTGGGCATACTCCCGCAATACTCTGGGCATACTCCCGCAATACTCTGGGCATACTCCCGCAATACTCTGGGCATACTCCCGCAATACTCTGGGCATACTCCCGCAATACTCTGGGCATACTCCCGCAATACTCTGGGCATACTTCCGCAATACTCTGGGCATACTTCCGCAATACTCTGGGCATACTTCCGCAATACTCTGGGCATACTTCCGCAATACTCTGGGCATACTTCCGCAATACTCTGGGCATACTCCGCAATACTCTGGGCATACTCCGCAATACTCTGGGCATACTCGTGAGCTCGCATGCAGAAGCGAACGCATACGCAAGTCCCGCCCACATATGAAAACGGTGTTCAAACCACACATGTGAGGTATCGCTGCGAACGTTAGAGCGAGAGCAATAATTTTGGCCCTAGACCTCTTCTCCAACTAAAATGATGTAACCAGTAAAAATATTTAAAGCGTCACCTATGGGGATTTTTAAGTCGCAAAGTTTGGCGCCATTCCATGTGGCCACGCTGTGTAAAAGTCCCACACACGGGGTATCGCCATACTCGGGAGGAATAGCAGAATGTGTTTTGGGGTGTAATTTGTGGTATGCATATGCTGTGTGTGAGAAATAACCCGCTAATATGAAAATTTTGTGGAAAGAAAATAAAAATGAAAAAAATCTTGATTTTGCAAAGAATTGTGGGAAAAATTACAACTTCAAAAAACTCACCAGGCCTCTTTCTAAATACCTTGGAATGTCTTCTTTCCAAAAAGGGGTCATTTGGGGGGTATTTGTACTTTTCTGGCATGTTAGGGTCTCAAGAAATGAGAGAGGCTGTCAGTACATCAGATGTGATCAAATTGATCAATTTTCAGTAATTGGTACCATAGCTTTTAGACCCTATAACTTTCACCCAGACTAAATAATATCTAATTTTTTTTTGTTTTGTTACCAAAGATATGTAGCAGTATACATTTTAGGCCAAATTTATGAAGAAAAATTACTTTTTTGCAAAATTTTATAATAGAAATGAAGAAAAATTCATTTTTTTACAAAATTTTCGTTCTTTTTTCATTTATAGTGAAAAAAATAAAAACCGCAGAGGTGATAAAATACCACCAAAAGAAAGCTCTATTTGTGGGAAAAAAAGGACAAAAATTTCATTTGGTTATATTGTTGTATGACTGAGTTATTGTCATTCAAAATGTGAGAGCACCGAAAGCTGAAAATTGGTCTGGTTATTAAGTGGGTTTAAGTGCCCAGTAGTCAAGTGGTTAAAGGAGCTTTCAAAGAGCCCAGAGAGGATACCGGAGGAACCTGAGGCTCTGGCAACGGTAAACTAAATGCCGAGCGGACCATGTCCGTCAAAGACTGCACCCACAGTCTCTCTGTCTGGGAGTCTGAAAATGGTTCCTCAGAGGTAGATCCCTCAATCCCTGAACCCTCTTGGTTCAGGTCTAGTTGATCCTCCTGCGATTCCAATTCCTCCGGAGAGAGAATTTCAGCATCTGAGGATACACCTCTTGGTGATGGGGATCTAACCCGTTTCTTGCCAGGAATAGCTCTAGCGATCAATGCTGCTATTCTCTCTTCTAGCCCCCCTAGGGATACAGCTAGCATCTCCTCTGTGATAAACACAGGGCTGGGCTGATCTGGGCCAGCCTCCGCACCAGACCCCCCTAATGGCTCATCCAAGGCGACCTTTATGGGAATAAGCTGCGGGGAAAGTATCGGCATATCATCAGAATCAGAGGGGGAACCCCTTTGTTTTTTGGTCTTTTTTGTACCTTTTGACCCCGAACCTTTGAAAGCCATAATACAAAATCGAGGGACTCCGCCAACAACAACAGACTGTAGTGGCCAGGAGTACAAAACTAGAGCTTAGGGGACAATAGCTCACTAATGCCCAAAAACTGATGGGGCCCCGTATGTTTTTTTTTTTTTTAAATATATATAAGTCTCTTTTTTTTTTTTTTTTCAAACATACAGACCCCAAACTTAGTTTGCCAGCTTCCAACCTGTTGCAAAAAGGGGGATTTTTTGGCTTAACAGAAAGGCATTGGAACAAAGTCCAGCATGTACTACCCCTCTTCCGCCACCGGGAGTCACTGTTCTGCCGCTCTGCGTCCTCTCCCTTTGAGATCAGCCTCAGACTGAGCACTGACAATGCCTGCTGATCTATAACAGCACAAGGCGCGCCCCTGTATGACGCTGCAGGCACGCCCCCCCCCCGCCCTTCCCTCCGAACGGCGCTCGTATGCCGGAGCAGGAAGAACATGGAGGAGCCGCGCTGCTGGAGACCCAGGACTGCAGTACCAGGCGGCAGATTCAAACCCCCCGCCAGGTAGGACTCTCCAAAAGGCCCCATAGGGATCCTTACCAGTCCTAGGAAGAAAGCAGCAGGTAGCTAGCAACACAATTCTTAGACATGGGAACCTAGTGATGGGGGAAATGGGATCATCCTGTCTTTCTCAGACATAGTGAGCAAGGTTGCCAATGCAGAGCAAACTTAGGCTACCCCCCTTTTAGGTTACCCCAGAGAGCCTGCTGTCGAACCAAGTCCCGCAGGCTCCCCTCTTACCTGCTCCATGCTGCAGGATGTTTGTAGCCAAACGATCCAATCTTCTCCCATCTCCGTGGGTAGCGTACTAGACCTTCAGGCCCTGGGGTCCTATGAAGGTACCCACTGTCCTGGACCTATATAGCACCCTGGCAAACAGGAACTTATGGTCTTTATGAACACCAAGTCCTGGGCCCAGGGTCCAGCCCTCCAAAGAGGAGCATTATAGGCAAAACCCCACGGTTTGGGGCCCGGGTACTGTCCACTTTGGCATGGAGGCTCTTTGGACAGATCCGGTTAGCCCGTCCTTAATCCCAAGGATGTGGAGCAAAGCTATTCAGTGACCAACACCTAAGACACTGGCGAAAAAACTGAGGGACTCCCTCTAGGGGAGGGGGTTATATAGGGAGGGGACTTCCTGTTTGAGATTGCCAGTGTCCACACCTGAAGGTACTCCATATAACCCATATAGTAATGAATATGCCGCTCTGTGTCCCGTGATGTACGAGAAAGAAAAGATTTTTGCTATAAGTTAATTATTAATTATATCCTTTGCCATGAGACATGTTTGAAATCCAGCTTGTGTGGCAACCATGGCTCCTTCCATAGATGCAGTGGAATTAAGCATAGGGACAGGAAGTTAGTAAAAAAGAAGATTATTAAATGAAAATAAAAGTTTATAAAACCTTAAGAAAAAAAACTTTTGCAAACACCACATTCAAGGACTAGTAATTTGCGACATTAGTTAGTCGAGCACATGTACAGGGGTTGGACAAAATCATAGAAACACCAGGTAAAAGAAAAACCATTACACAATATGGTGTTGGACCACCTTTGGCTAATGGAATCTGACACCAATCTTCATGCAAAAATCATTGCAGTTCTTGCAGAGATGCCAAAGACAGTAAAGGAGTCTGAACTTTGCCACTTTGGTCCATTTTGGAAAGCAATATGATAATGAGGTTTGTCGGCTACGGAGCCCAAATAAGGTGTGAGACTTTAGCTGGATACGCACTACACAATTTTCTTTAGAGTTACCAAAACCATATAAGGAGTTTAACCACTTGCTGACAAACCGCACAGTTTTACTGCGGCAGAATGGCACGGCTGGATGAAGCGACGTTACCATACATTGGGTCGCCTTTTGGCCACTAGGGGCGTGCCCCGCGATCGCTTGTGACAGATGTGTGTAAATGCACAGATCCCGGTTCTCTTAGGGAAGAAGAGACTGATCACGTGTTCATACAACGTATGAACCATGATCTCTCTCTCCTCCTAGCAAGTCCCATCCCCCTACAGTTAGAACACAGTGAGGGAACACAGTTAACCCCTTGATTGCCCCATAGTGTTAAGCTCTTCCCTGCCAGGGACATTTATACAGTAATCAGTAAATTTTTATAGCACTGATCACAGTATAAGCGCGAATGGTCCCAAAAGTGTCTGGTGTTTCCACCACAACATCATAATCCTGGTAAAAAAAAAAAAAATCGCAGATCGCCGGCACTACTAGTAACATTTTTTATAAATAATAAAAGTGCCATAAAACGACCCCCTATTTTGTAGACGCAATAACTTTTGCACAAACCAATCAATATATGCTTATTGCGATTTATTTTTAACAAAAATATGTAGAAGAATACATAGCCTAAAACAGAGGGGAAAAAAGCATTTTTATTTTTTTTCAGTGGGATATGTATTATAGCAAAAAGTAAAAAACATAGTGTTTTTTTTGTTTATAGTGCAAAAAATAAAAACCGCAGAAGTGATCAAATACCAACAAAAGAAAGCTCTATTTGTGGGAAAGTATAGACGCAAATTTCTTTTGGGTACAATGTCGCAATGGTCAGTAAAAGCGACGCAGTGCCAAATTGTAAAAGATACCCTGGTCAGGAAGGGGGAAAAATCTTCCGGGCCTGAAGCCGTTAAACCTAAAAAACACTTTCAACTATGTAGTGTAGCCTCCCTGATTGCATACAAATTTGAAGGTAAATCTAAAGGAAAAGTTGTATAGTGTGTATCCAGCGTTAGACTGCATGCTTGTCAAACAGTGATTTTACAACACCAGCTGTGTGAATCGGAGCATTTACGTCTTGGTAAATGGCGTGGTCTTCAGGAAACCATGCCTGCACAGTGGGGTGCACATGGTCAGCTAAAATTTGTACATAGTCGCTGGCAATGACTACCTTTCAAGGTGATTATGGGGCCTGCAGAACACCAAGATATGGTGATCCAAACCATGAAACTGTATATGCCGTCATAACCTTTAATACTGTACCTCGAGACAACGCAATTAAATTGGCAACTTCAGGTCAGAGGCACCAAAAATCGGTTGTAAAGAAAGTACTTTCGTTTTTCGGCCAGTTAATGGGCACAAAATCGAAAATCTGTTGGACGTTTTTGAGCCAAAAAAAAACGAAGGACAAGTTTGGAAATTTTCTGCCCGACGAACGATAAATCGGAAGGTTAATGTGTTTCCCGTCCGAACCTTCTGCACTAGGTATATGTAAAAAAAACGAACCATTTTTTTTTTTTTTTTTTATGTCCACTGAACGATTTATCGGCCATTACATGATGGCACTATCGTTTGCACTCACGAAAGAACTTTTGTTTTTTGAAAGTTCATTCAGGCGATTTTTCGTGGAGTGTATGGCCAGCATAAGTGAATGACCAAAGTGAGGCTTCCCACCTGTTAGTTACTGTAGGTGGCTCATCAGAAAAAAAAAAAAAAAAAGCTTTTCAGTGAGTTATTCAACTTTTTTCAATGTTTTTGCAATAGCGTTTCTCAGCGTTTTTCAGCATTAGCATTTTTTTTTTATTATTCACTTTCTTTTTCCAATGGATAGAAAAAAAAAGGGGGGGTTTTGGAGCAGGTATTGGCGTTTAGCAGCTTTAGAGCGTTTTTACAGCTGAAAAACGACACTCGGAACCCACTAGTTTTTTTTACTGCTCAAAAAGGCCACTGCCCAAAACTGCCGACAACAGCCTGTGTGTGCATGGACACATAGGATAACATGATGGAGAGTTTATAGACTGTAGAAAAAAACGTCTACAGCCAAAAGCAGCCAATGTAAAAACTTAAAAAAACATCCAGTGTGCATGAGGCCTTAAAGGGGTTGTAAAGGTACACGTTTTTTTACCTTCATGCATCCTATGCATGAAGGTAAAAAAACATTTAGCAGCATCGCCCCCCCCCCCCGAGCCCCCGTTGTACTTACCTGACCGTTCGAATGTCCCGGGCGCGTCCACGTCGTCCTCTTCGGTTCCCAGCCTGGCCGTTGATTGGCTAGGCTGGGCGGATTGATAGCAGCGCAGCCATTGGCTAGCGCTGCTGTCAATCATGGCGGATGACGCGGCGTGCTGGGGGGCGGAGCCGAGTGATACAGTCGGCGGCTATGGCCGCCGCTGTATCACGGAAGCGCGCTCGCAAAAGCTTTCCTCCATGCGAGCGCCCTCGCATGAAGAAGGAAAGCTTTTGCGAGGAGGAGCCCAGACAGCCGCCGAGGGACCCCAGAAGACAGGTTTCCGGGCCACTCTGTGCAAAACGAACTGCACAGTGGAGGTAAGTATCACATGTTTGTTATTTTTTTTTTTTTTTAAAACCTGACTTTAGTGTACCTTTAATGTGAAACATGTCACCACTTTCACACCTGCAAATCGTGTAGTTTCCATATTTTTGTCCAACCTCTGTACATTTCAAAAAGCACCAAGCTAAACCACACTAATGTGGGGGGTGTATAATAACAAGGTTGTTATCACACTACTTTAGGGGAGCAGCTTCTTTACTATATTTATATTACCATACTGTGGAGTTCTCTATTCCTTCATTTAAACCACACTAATGCATAGTTCCAAAAGCAGATTGGACATCAACAAACTGCAACCTCTACATACAGAACCGTTGGTCCTCATTTACCTGATGCTGCAGTCGGAGCTTGTCCTCTTCCAGCGGTTTAATCTTCAACCTCTCCAGCTCTATTTGATGAAGACAATCTTCTCGGACTCGCCTGATTGAGTCCTGCCTTTCCTGAACGCTCCGTTCACGCTCTAACTGAAGTTCTGCTCTTGCTTTGTTGAACTACAAAAATATAAAAAGACTTTAACCACTTAGGAAATACACTTCCAGAAGAAAACCAACACTTTTTGTTATTTTGTAATCTTACCTGTAGTCTTTATAGTTAAACTAGCTTTCTGTTCACCACAAACCTTTGTTTTAGGGGTACATTAGTTCACATTTGTTGTCCTATAGTCAAAGCCTTTTGAACTAGGGTTTATCATTGAACACGCTGTACTGGGCCATAGCATCCCTAAAAATCCATATAATGTGTTACTAAACTGTAGACTAATGGGGTGTAGCGCTAATGAATTTTGAACCATATCCCTTATTTTCACGGCCGCTAAACAACGCTTGTCAAAGCCTGGCGGTCTGGAACTGAAAGTTTACAAAATTCCACTGAAAATGTTAAAGTGGAAATTCTCTCAACCATTTTTAATCCTCATGCTGCTAGCAATAATAAAGCGGAGGTCCACTATTTTTTATTTTTTTTTTTAAAGCCAGCAGCTACAAATACTACACTTACCTGTCCATAGTGCCTGCGATATCGGCAGCCAAGGCCGAGCAATTACTCGTCTCCTGGCTGCCCCATCATCATCCTTGGTGAGGGAATCAGGAAGTGAAGCGTTGCGGCTTCACTGCCCGGTTCCCTACTCCCAGGCGCAAGCGGCACGGCCCAGCCTCACTGGTCCCTGCTCTCTCTTGGGAACAGTGCGTTTCCCAGGAGACAGCAGAGGGGGGGGATGGGGACAGAATCTCCCGGGGCTCTATGCCCGGAAGTGGGTGCAAATATCTTAGACAGGTATCTGCACCCCCCTCCCCACTGAAAGGTGCCAAATGTGACACCGGAGGGGGGGGGGGGGTTCCGAAAAAGCGGAAGTTCCATTTTTGGGTGGAACTCCGCTTTAAAAAGAAAACAGCAAGTGAATATAGTTTACTTTCTTATTTTCTCATTTGTTCAATTATGTCCTTTTTTTTGCCTTAGCAAATTATGTCAGACATTTCAGGAGTCTTCAGGAGAGGAGGAGAGGGGGGGGGGGGTTCTCAAATAAGCACACTCTCCTGCACGCATGCTTGAGCTAAGGGCAGATGGGTTCCAGGAAGTAAATGTTACATGAATCCTCTGCCCATACTGGAGATGGCCTTTTTCTACTGGAAGACATGGATCAGTGTTTCTGCTTTACAGAAACACAGGGATCCATGTCTTCTGTACTGTCAGAATGGTTTACATAGGCAGATTGTCATTCTGTTAGTGTAATGACCTGGCCTCCACAGTCACCGGACCTGAACCCAATCGAGATGGTTTGGAGTGAGCTGGACCGCAGAGTGAAGGCAAAAGAGCCAACAAGTGCTAAGCATCTCTGGGAACTCCTTCAAGACTGTTGGAAGACCATTTCAGGTGACTACCTGCTTGAAGCTCATCAAGACAATGCCAAGAGTGTGCAAAGCAGTAATCAAAGCAAAAGGTGGCTACTTTGAAGAACCTAGAATATGACATATTTTCAGTTGTTTCACACTTTTTTGTTATGTATATAATTCTACATGTGTTAATTCATAGTTTTGATGCCTTCAGTGTGAATCTACAATTTTCATAGTCATGAAAATAAAGAAAACCTCTTGGAATGAGAAGGGGTGTCCAAACTGTGTAGAGGGTTCTTTACTGTAAAAGTGGTTAGGATGTGGAATTCTCTTCCACAGGCAGTGGTTTTAGCGGGTAGCATCGATAATTTAAAAAAAACTATTAGATAGGCACCTGAACGACCACAACATACAGGGATATACAATGTAATACTGTCATAAAATCATATACTTGGACTTGTGTCCTTTTTCAACTTGTGTGAGTTTAACCCTTAGGTTGCTCATTCTCCTTAAACTGAATCCCTTAATGGATGATCCACAAAAGAAAATACCCACAAAGTATGTCAAATGCCAAGGCATTCCAATACTCTGGGACGGACTTAAACATGGGTTAGTTTTGATGGACTTTTGTCTTTTTCAACCTCGCCTACTATGCAACCAAGATGTTTCATAGCTTACCAAGCAATTTAATTTAGTTCCAAGTGGCTTAGTAGATACAAAATATCTTCAAGGCCATCACACAATCTGAAGGGGAGGCACGTTTTCTGCACAAGAAATCCACAAACCTCTGCAAGACGCACAGAAACAATTGTTTTTTGTGTCTCGTTCAAACCAAAAACACAGGTGCGATGTCCGGTGAGGAGCGATGTAGAATTATGCAGAATTGTCTGCAGTTTTCCGACACAGCTCCAGACTAGAACGTCTGACAGCACCAATTTGCATTGGCCTCATGTGACAGGAAGTCGAAGGGAAAGCAGAGTGGTGCTCTGTGCCTGTACTGCCCACCTACTCATGATTTACTGATGGCAGGGGACATATAAGGGGGGCACAAGACATAAGGGGTCACTGATGAGGTGGTCGCCGATGGTCAGACTATGATGAGAGGGCACCGATGAGGTGTTCTGTGATGAGGGGGCACCGATGAGAGACAATAGCACAGGGTGGGTTGTCAGTCTCTGCATAAAGAAAGTGCATTAAAAAAAAACGATGTCAATGTGGATGAAAACTCATTAAAATGTATGTAAATTCATGTCTCTGCAAGTGAAATCTGTGCATTCCCCCCTCCCCCATCAGTTTTTCTGCATGCATGGTGTGAACGAGCCCTATAGGTCACAGAAAAAGTCCAGTTGCAAGATAGATAAATAATGACCTGGATAAATGAGAACAGATACATTGCCATGTACATAACTGATAATGGACAGATTCACCGGCACCCGCTCACCCTCGTTCTGCCAACTAGTGGAGGATCGCCCCGCTGTGGCTGTGTGGGGCACGTAATCTATTCAGTGTTCTGTGAATGGGAAAACTACAGAACCAGCAGGCCTTTAAGGCTGTCAGCTTGTAGTTCTCAATGAACTACCACGGCACTGTGGTAGCTCATTAAGTCTTCCTGTCACAGTGTAACTGCCTGACTATATCAGAGATACACAGACAGTGTGCAGGACAGTGGCATTGCACCCATGATCTGCTGAAATGCATATTATTTTACCTGCAAAAAAAAAAAAATGTGCATTTCTTTTTTTTTGTAAAGGTGAACTTATCCTTTAAGCCAGCAATAATATGTATTTTCTGTTCTGCCTAACCTTTGGCCCAAAGCCCCATACACACAGGCTGAGTGTCGGGCGACATTGGCCAGTTCAATAAAAAAAAAAAAAAAGTGTCCGACATTCGGACTGTATTGGTGTATTGGCAGCCGGTCCGACAGAAGCTGGCTGTTCGGCTGGCTTCCGTTGGACATGCATACTGGAAAACCAGCAGCTTTCCGGCTCCCAATCAGCGATGACCGGGGTGTTCTGGCAGGGGGGGGTTGCTGTCAGAAGACAACAGCCCAGTGGGGGGGATCGCTGTATTAACATCAGAGCCAGTTTTTTTTTTTGTAAAAACCGCTGGGGGTGTATGCTAGGATTCATTTTAAACATGAGCTCACTTCTGCATCCCATACTGAGGTCGCCCTCTTAGTAGGCATGCACAGGTACCTCCATTTTCTGCCCAGCTTATATACCCGACACTTTCCCAGCAAGTCTGATCTCTGCTGTCAGCTACCATATGGCAACTCAATGTGCAGACAGACATTAAGTAATCTAAGTGAATAAAAAAAAATGTTCATGACATTGAAAGGAATATTTAAGCCAATTAGGATATTTTATATTCTTAAAGTTTAAGCATATCAAAAGTTTATGAACTATATAGGAAGCAGACCGTTTCTTCCAAGAACACATATAAGTGTCAATAATCTGGGTTTCAAACAAAAGAAAAAAAAGATGAACATCACTGAAAATAACAAAAAGGAATTATAAATAAGACAGAGTTATCCTACTGATCCTTTTATATGTAAAAACTTACATGGTAACCAAAGACAATTTTCATAAAACTTTCCTAGAGCAGATCCAGTATGTCAACATGTCCAGAATAAATTAATGCGTCTTAGATAAGGAAATGTTTAAGGCACCAGAGTTACTCTCTGCTTTATGTCTGCATCCCAACAGATGTCGGATTTTACCAATAGGATTGTGCCAAGAACAGAAAGCAGGATATTCGCCCTGACCCTGATGATTTATGGCTTTTCTTCTCCTTCCACTCCTAGGCGGAAAACTTTACACTTCATAGGTAAAGCTCTAGAAGCCTGATCATATTTTACAATATATGAGGCGAAAGAACAAAAAGTGAAAACAAATAGCGCTGACATCATCACAATACGATTTACTGGTTTATTTGGCTCAAAGGTAACTGTATATTTATAGAGGACCATTTAGTAACTTTACAAGTCTGTAAGAATACATTTCTGACATGTCATTATACATACATAGAACTGTACCATTTACCATAAAAAAAAAGGAAAAAACTCCAGTCAGTGTCCTAAACAGACCCCGTCACCAATTAAAAAATTGAAGGTAAAAAAAGTATTTAAATGTTTACTTGCAGTGACTTTACTTGTTGTAAATACATTTGTTTTTTGTTTGTTTTTTAAACCATTTGAAAACTGGAAGATAAAACCCTTTTCACGACCAGGCTATTTTTTGTTAATTTGGCACAGCACTACTTTAACTGGTAATTGTGTGGTCATGCAATACTGTACCCAGAAAATATATCATTTTTTTCACACAAATAGAGATTTCTTATGGTGACATTTGATCATCACTGGGTTTTGTTTATTTTTTATTATTTAAAAATAGAAGAAAAAAAGTTAACATTTTGAAGAAAAATATATTTTTACTTTCTGCTTTAAAACATATCCAATTAAAAAAATAAAAAGGTGTTCATTAAATTAAATAGTATTCTGCTACTTGTCTTTGATTCAAAAAATAAAATAAATCCCAGTAAGTGTATATTGATTGGTTTGCGTAAAAGTTACAGCGCCTACATACTGGGATATACACATTGACATTTTTTTTTTTAATACTACCAATGGCGGTGATCAGCTTATAATGGGACTGCGATAGTGTCGTGGCCAATCTAACACAAACTGACGCTAGAGGGAACAGGCATCATTAGTAACATTAATATAGTGCTCAGTGTCAATTTTCTACACTGTACTAATGACACTGGCTGTGAAGGGGTTAATATCTAGGGCAATCAAGAGGTTAAATGTGTGCCCAACTATGTAATAACGGATCTCAGTTTCTCATCTCTGGACTTGCCGACAGGCTTTTGCTATGTACGGTCACAGTGGGTGCCGGGCTTGTTTTGCACAGAGTGGCCCGAACGCCATCTTCTGGGGTCCCTCGGCGGCTGTCTCAGCTCCTCCCTGCATAAGATAACCTCTGGGAAGCGCTCTCACAAGGGGGTTACATTGCGGGTGCACTCCCGAGTCCAGCATTTGCATCCATAGACACGAATGCCGACTCGGCCCGCCCCCGCATTATAGGATTTGATTGACAGCAATGGGAGCCAATGGCTGCGCTTCTATCAATCTATCCAATAAAGAGCAGAGAAGCCCGGGCAAAGAGCCAGCTTGTTCTCGAAGCGGAACTTTCAAGGGCTCAGGTAAGTAAATCCGGGGGCTAGTAATTATTAGATGTTTTTTCACCTTATTGCATAGGATACATTAAAAAGGTAAAAAAAGAGGAAGGTTTACAACCACTTTAAGCTTGCTAGCAAATTTGAATATTCCAGCAAGTGTCAATTCCCCAGCCTAGCCACCTCCCTCGCAAATCATAGCAAATCATAGCCATGTACACATACAGTATCTAATTATTCTCTGTAATGGCCCAGTTCCCCTGCCTCTACCTACATAACCTTTATGTAGCTGCCATGGGAGGAGTGAAGGAATAGACTATAGAATTTAACTTAAAGCAACAGCTCCAAGTTGGCCATCATCACTTCCAAGACAGTGTCGCCCAGCAACAGTCTCAAGGCTTTGAGGTCTACACTAAGTGAGCTTTTTACAAAGACACACACACACACGTTTAGTTTTACATTTTTTTTTGTTATTAAAGAGAAACTAAAAGAGATACCAACCCTCCTCTACGTGATCTACTTACGTTGCAGGGATTTCAGCAAACTTTGTAGCAGATTCTTACCCGTTTCTGTTTTGAAGGAACATCGTTTTTTTTTTCCATGTCTTTTGGATACGGATTCTGAATGGCAGTGACTTTTTCATCAGCTATCAGGCATTTGCAGGTATCCAATGAGGAGAGTGGCAGGGTCTGCATTCTTGTAGAAGCAATTACCCTTTAGGAGCAGTTCATCAAAACTGAATTTTTTGTTGCAGAGGATGACTAAAATATGACTTGTACCTTGTGCAGACTTCTGGTAAAATTTGCGAGCCAAATCGCACAAGCAGGAAATTACATTTCCAGGGCGTACCGTACACCAACTGTGTATGGAATGCCTCCAGGTTGCCATATTGCATTGAATGTTACAGAAAATCACCATTTTGCAGACTGAAAAGGAATGGAGATTTTTTTTAATGTAACAACATTAAATGACAATGAGGCTTGCGTAGCAAATGTATACGCAGTGTTAATTTCGTTAACGAAAACGTATATTATTATATTATTATATTTTGACTTGTTTGGTATGCGCATTTGTTTTTACTGATTTTAATTAAATGTTAAATCCACACATTTTATCTGGTACATATGTTTAAACCAAATCAATACCAGGCACCTTCGGCCATTCCTGCCCAGGAGAATTTTCAGCTTTTAGCGCTGTCACACTTTGATCGACAATTGCGCGGTCATGCAACACTGTACCCAAACTAAATTTTTATCATTTTCTTCTCACAAATCGAGATTACTTTTGGTGGTATTTGATCAGCTCTGGGGTTTTAATTTTTTGCTAAACAAGCTAAAAAAAAAACATTTTTTAAAATATTATTTTTTATTATTTTTTGTTATAAAATTTTGTTTTCCCCTTCATCGACGGGCACTAATGAGGCAGCACTGATAAAGTGGCATTGATGAGGAGGCACTGATATGCAGCACTAATGGGCACTGATGGGCAGTACTGATGATGAGGTACCGATAAATAACTGACAGGTGTTACTGCTGGGCACTGACACACTTTATTGTGGGGACACTGCTGGACACCGATTGGCATGCGATAGGCAGAACTGAGGGGGCTGTGCTGATAATCAATGTGCTAATTATCAGCACAGACCCCCCCCCCCCCCCACCCGACAGGGAGAGCCATCGATAGAGAGATAAAAGAAGTGCAAAGGGAAAAAGTGGTACATCCTTAAATGTACCATAAGGGGTTTTAATACTGTACGAGTGGAAGGGACTCGAGGAGCGCCAAATGTCCCTGGGTTAGGGGGTGCAAATTACTAGTCTTGCCTTGGGTGCTGACAACCCACGCTACGGAAATAATTTTACTGTTAGGGGTCCCCACAACTTGGGAAATGTTATCAAGGGGTCACAGCACTAGAATGTTCGATTAATCGTTTTTTTTTTTTAATCGATTATTCGACTAATTTCGATTAATTATAACGCACATACAGATCCAACTACTTTTAGCTGATCTCCTTGCAGGCCAATTCCCAGTGCTGCTACCAACCACTGGAAAAATGGATAGCAGGATACAAAAAAACACACAAAGGCAGTGCTCGATGGGAATAGCATTAAAACTTTTTTAGTCTTCAAGTAGGTAACCAAATAAATATTGCACTGGAGATAAAATCGATTGTTGCTACATAAACTGTAAAAATGGTGCGAGTAATACCAAACGGTAGCAAAAGCAGTCATAAAAACATGTAGCTAAGTATGATACTGGTATAAAAATGTGTACAACGATACCACTGCTCAATCCAGATGAGGAGAGGTTAACATCAGTCCGTCGCTATGTAGATGTCCCGTGAAGGGAACTATCACAACTCCCAGTGGATGGTTGTAGAATCCCAGGTTGATAGAGGGAAGTGTAACAGCCCTTGCGTGTGGCAGATAGTAAGGTCCCGCCCAGCATGCAGATATGAAGGCACAGCAAAGGAGCCCTTCAGATGAACACAGCAAGCCCCGCCGGTGTCCGTGACATCACCGGATCTCCGACGGAACTCCCTGAAGGCCCAGAAGCCAACGGAGAGGTGAGTACCAATCAAAAGACTTTTAATCGATCAAAAAAATTAAAGATTAATCGATTAATTAAAAGTTAATTTGCACAGCCCTAATATATATATATATATAATTTTTTTGCAGAGACCCTAGAGAATAAAATGGCGGTTGTCGCCATATTTTATGTCACACTGTATTTGCGTAGCGTTTTTCTAACACAACTATTGGGGGAAAATTACACTTTTCTACAATGAATAAAAAAAATTTAAAAAAAGTAAAGTTAGCCAAATTCTTTTGTATAACGCGAAAGATGTTACGCCGAGAATCGTGATCTTTATGCAAAGCAAAAAAAATATGTGATTCTCATTTTATCCAGAATCATGCAGTTTCTCAACGGGTCTCATGAACTGCAATAAAAGCAGCTCATACAATATGTTTATTTATTTCATTCAGTCAGCGAGTTGAACAAATAAAAATTATCCGATTCCCCCATCCACACCCTCAATGTGGATGATGGAATCCTCCCCGCTGAGCTTTTGCGTTCTGACGGCAGAGAGAATTCCCCACCCTCAGAATACACTGATCAGTGCTGCAGGCTATAGCCGGTGACACTGATCGATTGGGAAAAACCCAACAGGCTGGTTGAACAGATAATCGATCTGTAGATCTTCTCCTGTACAACAGGATGCTGATAAAGGGATCGAATTTCTAACTGGCCGAATTTTAATTCATGTATGGCTGGCTTAAGTTATACCCGTTTATCTCCAACCATCTCTTATCCATAGCTATTCAAAGAGCTCTCCATGAACAAGCCTAATCAGGGAAAAATGCATCAGAAAGGCACAGTCTAAGCAGGAGATTGTGTTTTTTGGAAGCCAGCTACATAAAGTAAAGCCTACAATGTGATTCAGAAAGCGGCTCGGCTCGGTCTGCTACAAAAGACACCCCTTCACAGACCATGGCTGCAAATCTGGTAAAAATATATAATATTCATATGGCTCAAGTATGTTATGTTTATTTGTATACATACACATTTTAATATATATATATATATATATATATATATATATATATATATATATATATATATATATATATATATATATATATATATATATATATATATTAAATACAGCAAAACACACACACAAGAGAGAAAGACTCTTAAAACCCCATTTGATGAGCCTGTTAATGTACTTTAAATTTGCATTTGTACCCCCTTTTTTTTTAACCATCAGCCTTTTACACAGAGTGCTTTGGTGTGACATACGGAGTTAAGTTAATGATAGTTTAGTGATTTTCTTTTAATGAGAATGTAATAAATATAGACTACCATCTTTCCTCTGGATTGTTTCAATGTAGTTAAAATCTATTTTGCAATTATACGGAGCTGCTGAAATAAATAATCATACCTCAATTTCATCGCTGGCAAGCTGACGCTCTCTCTTTTCTACATCTGCCAGAGTTTTTTGTAATTGCTCTTGCAGAGCTGTACATTCAGCAACCTAAAAAAAACAAAAAATAAAATAGATACTACGTTTCACTCGACAAAAATATTGCATTTAATCAACTAAATATTGATGTTTTGACTTTTCTAACTTTTAACATGTGTTCAGATTCAGTTTTATCCTTTAAAACAAACAATCATCCTGCTGGGGATTATGAAGAACAGAAACTCATACTGAGCACTTCTTTCATGTGCTGGGAGTCTTTCAAACTGTTTATTTTCAATGCATTGCAGGTATATTTCAATTGATGAGAAAGTTAGACCCCTTTCACACTGAGGGCGTACTGCAGGCGCTATATCGTTAAAAATAGCGCCTGCAATCCGCCCTTAAAAAGCTACTCCAGTGTGAAAACACGAGGGCTTTCACACTGGATCGGTGCGCTAGCAGGATGGTAAAAAAAAAAGTCCTGCTGGCTGCATCTTTGGAGTGGTGAAGGAGAAGTGTGTAAACCGCTCCTCCACCGATGCTCCCCAATGGTACAGCAGCGATGGTTAATGTGCCCGCTAGCGTCTGAAATGCGCCGCAAATCCGCCCCGAGCTTCGGCAGTAAAAATAGCTGCATTTTATCACCAACGCTATGGGCGGCTCAGTGTGAAAGGGGTATTAGGCTCAACGTGTCACAGACATATTTTAATACATGTACTTGTGCTCTTAACCAAAAAAAATAAAAAAAGTGATTTGCCCTCAATGACACCATTGTTAAACCCCTTTTTGCCTTTCCAGGGAAGGTAAAAATCCTCAACTGCAGTGCAAGGGATAAACCTTTGTTTAACCACTTCAATACCAGGCACTTATACACCTTCCTACCCAAGCCAATTTTCAGCGCTGTCACAATTTGAATGACAATTGCGCGGTCATGCTACACTGTACCCAAACAAATTTTTTATCATTTTGTTCCCACAAATAGATGGTGGCATTTGATCATCCCTGCGATTTTTATTTTTTGCGCAACAAGTAAAAAAATTAACCGAAAATTTGGAAAATAAACGTTTGTTTCCGTAAATTTTTTCTGTAAATAAGTATCTTTTCTTCTTCAATGACGGGCACCGACGTGGCTGCACCAATGGGGTATATGTGAAGGTTTACAACCACTTTTAAATATCACTTTTTATGTAGACTGACCATTTAAATCTTTCAGGGAAAACATTCCAATGCTGTTCCCTAGATTCACAGCTGAACTGTCTGGAAATCTTGAACTCCATAACAACTTATGGAGTTTAAGTTTTCCCAGACAGTTCAGCTGTGAATGTAGTGAACAGAATTGGAATGTTTTCTCTGAAAAAGCTTTAAAATGGTCAGTCTACATAAAAAGTGATATTTAAAAGTGGTTGTATATTTCAAACATACCCAGTGTAGTGACTGGTCTCAGGTGATCCACAGAGATGAAACAAATCCTCCTAAATAAGTTTTATCTGCAGTCTACTCTTCTCTACATCTGTTCCAAGTGCAGAAGTTCAAAGCTTGTCTGAGAATTCAAGAAAATAAAAAAAGGGGGGGGGTTACACTCTTCAGAGCTCAGCAAGGAGAGCTCTGAGAGCCGATTGGAGGGAATGGGGCACGCCATCTCCACACAGCACTTGGGAACAGAGCCAAGGCTGTCAATCAGATGGAGCGCTCCCCCGTCACCATTTTTCTCTTGGTGTCGGGAAAACTTGTCAAAAGTGATTTAAGCTGATAGCACAGGAATTAAGCAGCAGACAGAAATTACACTTAGCGCTCTGGATTGAGACAAGTACACACTATAGAGGGATATGCTTTGTTCATATTTCATTTTCAAGGTTTACAACCACTTTAAGTTATAGGTGGTGCCTGGAATTAGCCCCTGGCTATTTATACTCCAAGAGTGAGAGATTGCTTCTGTAGTTCCAGTCTGTGTGGACTGTTCCTGAATGTTTGTTACCTCCCCAACAATGTAAAATAAATACAACTCCAACAGAGACCGCAGAACCACTTATAATGGCAACAGCAGGTGTGCAGACCCAAAAATGAATAAAGTACTTCAGATATACAAGAAATTGCCATAGGGTTTAACTTCTAAATATCTCTCAAAACTGAATTAGTTTTGGGTGGACAGAAACTTCACTGGATGTATTTAGAGATCTATGAGTGGCACATTTTTCAATCTCTTCAGACGACCTCAAAAGAAAAACAAGTAAATGTGAAAATTCCTCATTAGGTCTGACCTTTTTCTTCACTATTGCTTCCCTCTCTTTGTCTCTCCGATTCCACTGTTCTGCTAAATCTTGTATGTGAGCCAACTCTTTCTTCTTCAACTGCCATAAAAAAATGCAAAGACACAAAGCAGAAAGGTTAAAAAGGCACGCCGTTACTATTTTTACCTATTTATCTGAATATAAAAAAAATCAAAGATAAAAAAGGTATGAAACAAGTTACATACAGTGTATTTTACTACACAAGTGAAATATTGTCATCATAAATCTGAATATAAAAAAAATCAAAGATAAAAAAGGTATGAAACAAGTTACATACAGTGTATTTTACTACACAAGTGAAATATTGTCATCATAAAGCAATTCAATTCTCATTGCATGTAAATTTTTTATTTCCCTTCAGTCCTTTATGGTGCTTTCTACCATTAACATGCCCCACTGAAAATGTGGCCAAACTTCATGGAAGTGGTTCCTTCATTTTTGGAAGGCATTAAGAAGAGAGAAAAAGCATGTGGAAATTGAACTGTACAAATGTCATAGAGAGAAAAAGCTAATACTGGATATACAGTATGTACTATACAAAAGGCACAAAAAGAAAGCAAAAAAAAAAGTACAGCTTACACTTTCTCATTTTTAGTCAAGTTAAAGTTGATGTAAAGCCAAAAAAAATTTTTTTTTTGATGTCACAATGTAGAGTATAATATTTCCTATCATCTGTGCTCAGTCTTGCCACACAGAGTTAAAAAGAGGATTACTCAGCGCTAGATTAACTCTGCGTGGCAAGACTGGGCACAGATGATTGGAAATCTTATACTCTACATTGTGACATAAAAAATAAAAAAAATGTTGGGTTTACATCCACTTTAAGTGCATGAAAAAGATGCGACGGAGTCGGCCTCGTGTGAAAGAGGCCTAAAAAATATATAATAATAATATTATAAATAATTATAAGGGTTGTCCCGATACCACTTTTTTAAGACTGAGTACAAGTACTGATACTTTTTTTTAATCTCATGCGACATTGGCACAGTCAGTGTTTTTTTTTTAAACAATGTTCAATTCATTTTTTATTAGATTTTACAATAGAAAAAATTATTGAAATTCTTTTTTTTTTTATCAGCCCTGTTCGTGGGCTTTGGTGCGATATCAGGGGTCTTAACAGACCCCTGACATCTCCCCCGTGTGTCCCTTTCCCTGTTTCAGATTCCCCAAACCCTTTCTCAGTGGCGCTGAAAATGAATGGAGAGAAGACAGCAGCTCCTCTCCATTCATAAACGGAGACATTGTAAACACTGTTTACGATGTTTCAGTTATATGAATGGACAGAGTCAGTGATCACCGACTCTGTACATTCAGAAAAGGTAGGAGCCGGATTTACAGGCTCCTACCTCCGCTCTCCATCCTGACAGATCGAGGGGGTGGGGGGAGGAGAATGGGAGGGGGACAGCAGCACGGAGGAGAAGAGGGGGACACGGGGAAGAAGAGAAAAGGGAGAGCAGCACGAAGGGGGAGACAGAGCAGCATGGAGGGGGACAGAGGGGCACAGCAGCAGAATGGAGGAGGATGGGGGGACTGTCAGCAGTAATCGTGTGTGGGAGAGTTACAAGCACCCATCACCGCTATGTAGAGTTTTCAAAAGGAGATGGACAGCCGCACTCCAAGAAACGTCAAAAGTCGTCTTTATTGGTAAAAGTCAAGGACATGCAAAAACCACAGCCAAATGGGGACAGCCAAAGCATTTCATGCATGTCCTTGACTTTTACCAATAAAGACGGACTTTTGAAGTTCCTTGGAGTGCGGCTGTCCATCTCCTTTTGAAAACTCTACATTGCTTAGTACATTGCCAGCACCTTGGTTCCTGAGAGGTCCCTAATACTCCCTTTCCCACCCATCACCGCTGATTTCACTAAAGGCCGGACTTTAAAACCTATACAGAGTGATCAGTGCTTGTAACTCTCCCACCGCACTGATCACCCTGACTGTCCAGGTATCAGGTGAAGCATCAGAGAATTTGCCCCGATTGACGCAGACGCAGTCACTGTCTGGGTATTCAATATCTGGCAGGGACATTCCTATATTTTTATTCATACTATATAGTGGACTGTATGAGTTGAGCAAGAGAAATCTAGCTATATATGGCTGGCTACCAATAAGAACATGGTGGACACAGCCAAAAGTGCACAGCAGCAGATGATTCTCCACTCCCTTATGATAAACCTGTCTCGAGAAAAATAGGTAGGGTGCCATTGGGGACTTCAAATAATAAGCAAGCTTAAAGTGAACTGCGGTTTACTCTAAATCTACTAAACTAAAAAGAAACGTGTAATAGGCTCCTACAAGTATGGTCAGATATCAAGCATCACTCCCCAGAAGCATTGAGCCTAGGTTTACTACTGCGATGTGATGTACTGCGAATTTGATCCATTTTTTTGTCCTGTGTGAGGTGCGAATTTGCCTTGCGTTTTGGAGGTGGACATGTGTGAAGTTACCACAAATTTCAGGAGGCAGATAGTAAAAAAAATTAGAGACGTGAACTGTGTGCTGCGAGTTTACTGCAAGTTCAGTTGAAGCCTATGAAGATAAAATCTGCACTGCACCATAGGAATTCACATCTCACCCATAATCAGAACGCACAGGACTCTTCCCCCCCCCCCCCCCCCACACCAAATTCGCAACGCATAGATGCAAACCAAAGCCATTGAATACTATGCTTTTTACATGACCTGCGACTCTGTTTTCCTAAACGCATCAAACCCACTGTAAATTCACATCCGTCTGAACCCAGGCTGAAGCCCAAGCTGCTCCATTATAGAAATAGTAATGTCAAGCCAGACCATCCCGATGCTTCAACACTATTCCATCCATTTGACAGAAAGTTTTAGTAACGAATAGTGAGGCACAGTAAGCAGAAGGAGCCAGGTCAATTATGACTTTTGCTTGTACAGCTCCCATGTAGTTTGAATACTCAGAAACTCCAAAATGCAATGCGACCATGCATGCTTGCTATACATCACACTGCAGTCTAGTATCCTTAAATTATACATAGACATATTAAGAAGAAAAAAAATGAATCAATGTTTGCTCTGGTGACTTGATATTTCAGTACGAAGGGTGCCTTCAAATTTATAGGCATGCACAAATTGGGGCAGCGTTTTGGCAACGTGGTCAGTGCTCTTGCCTCAGCACAGATCCAGGGAGTTTGGCTCCTGCCAAGGTTTGCATGGACCTTGTATGGCTTATCAAGCTTGCATGGATTTTCTATTAGGTGCGCATGTTTCCTCCTACAACTGAAAAAATACTTGTACGGTAATTGCTTTCCACCCAAATAAAGACATGGGTCTATCAGCATGAGATTCAACAAGCAATGGTCTAAGTATTCTACGATTCCTTAAAGACTAGCTCCACCTTAATCAACATGTTATACCTGTATTTAAAGTGTGACAGTGTTCGGGGGTTCCACTCCCTACCAGTCGCTGTCACTTTTAAAAATGAACCAGCTTTACAGTGCTCTGCCCACACAGCTGCATTATTATTTCATGGGGATTTGTGAATGAATAGACTACAAGTGCCATATTCCACCACAGTAGTGAGGCTACAGGACTTAGGAATAAGGAAAAGCTAAATTATCTAACCAATCATGTTTATACCAATGCGTTAGGGCAGGTCTGTATAAAAATTTACTTATGTACCTGTATAAGAACAGGAGAGAAGATCCCCATCTCCTGTTAGCAATCGGCTCACACATGTCTAAGTGTGTTACTGCTAAATACCCGACAGCCATAGACATTAATGCTACCCGTGTGGTCATCACTTCTACACAACATGACAAACATTTCAATCTCTGCAACAAAGCGTTTCGCTTAGTTTACTTTATATTCAACATAATATAAGCTCCAAACAGGCCTGGGAAAGCTATGTAATAAATGCAGCTGTGCCAAAACACCAGAAGGGTAAAGTCCAGAATGTTCCAGCGTTTTTCAATAACAAAGATGCAAGTTTATATTAATAAATAAAAAAAAACACACGAACAATACACATCTGCTGCCAACAGTATCTATTTTATTACTAAAACATCATGACAATGTTGGCAAATAATGATTATATGAAAAGCTAATGTAAGTGAAAAATCTATATGTTAAAGATTTAAAAAAAGTGCTCCAGTTTTTGGCAAGATATCTTTGTTTAAAATTTTGAATTTCTCGACATACAAGAAGAAAAAAATAAATAAATGATATTTTAAAATCCAGTTGACCTTTTGATTTATATTAATGCACTGAAGTCAAGACTGGATGTTTTTTCATTATCTGTATATACCTATTTATGGAGTAGAGCACAGAATATAGGAAGGAGTTAGTTCTGATAACATTGGAGTTATGTTCCACTTCCCAGGTGACTAGCACACATCAGTATTGTAGCTAGGAAATTAAAAGCACAAAAGGATTTTGCAGGTACAAAAAAATAAAATAAAAAGATTTTTTCATTATACATACCTGTAAAATCCTTTTTTTCCCCCCATATATCATGACAGAGTCAGGCTTATATTCATTACCTGTTGGGTTATACTCAATCTCCAGGTGAATGGACACTGGTAGACCAAAGGTCTTTAGACAGGAAGTGATCCCCTATATAACCCCTCCAATACAGGAAGCACATCAGTTTTGTAGCAAGCACTGAATCCTCAAAAAAGAAGGAGGGGGAGGGACCCCTGTGTCTAATGATGCGCTCAAAGAAAAGGATTTTACAGGCAAGCATGATGTAAAAAATCATAGTTTATTTTTCATACATCATGGGACACAGAGTCAGGCTAACATTCATTACCTGCTGGGACGCCCCAGAGCAATAGCCTTGAGGGTAGGGAGACACCCTGCTAAACAATAGTCATCAGACCTTATACAGCAGCTCGCATTACACTGCGGCCGAAAGCCGAAACCTCGGCTGCTCGAACATCCACTTGACAACATTTTGTGAACGTATGCACTGAAGACCAGGTAGCAGCCTTACAAATCTGAGCCACAGATACCCGATGGTGAAAAGCCCAGGAGGTTCCTACACCCCTGGTAGAATGAGCTTTCACCCGAAAAGGGAGGAGCTTTATGTTTCAGACCACAGACCTGAATGACCGATTGATGGACCCAATTGGCAATGGGAAGCCGCCTGCCCCTTCTTGGGTCCTTTTGGTAAAACAAAGAAAGGGTTTGACCCTCGGATCTCCGTAGATCTAGACAAATAAACCTTTACTGCCTGGACAACATCCAGAGAATGCAGTCGTCTCTCTTCCATGCAACTATCAGAGCATCTGCTCCAATTGCCAGTGGATCTCTTGTTCGAAAGAAAAAGTAGGTGGTTGTTGAACCTGCATGCCAGTAGGTCGACCTCTGGCCATCCAACGTTGGCAAATTCCCTGGAACACCTCAGAGTAGGGACCATTCCCCCGGGCAGATCTGCTGGGGGCTGAGATAATCTGCCTTTCAGTTTTCTACTCCCAGGATATGGTCTGCCAATATAATTGGCACATGTCTTGCCTTGGTGGATTATATAGGCCACTGCAGTGGCATTGTCGGACTGAACCCCGATAGGGTAGTCCTGAAGCTCCACCGTCTAGGACTGTAGGGCCAGACGTACTTCCCGTAATTCTAGGACGTTGATGGACAGGATCGTTCTGTCCTTGACCCTTTGCCTTGAGCTAAGAGCCCCTCTAGTGTCGCTCCCCAGCCCAAAAGACTGTCATATGTAGTCGGTACTCTCCAAGTTAACGGGAGAAAGGATTTTTCCTTTTGTAGGTTCTGATCCTGCAACCACCAGTTTAGGCTTAAGCATGCCTGAGGAGATAAGCGAATTGGATAATCCAGGGCTTTTCTTCTTCTGTTCCAAGTCAACAAGGCCTGAAATGAAACTGGGCATCGGGCACCACCTCGAAGGAGGATACCATCCTCCCTAGAAGACTCGTACAGAGTTGAATGGAGGGTTCTCTGCGGCCCCTTATCTGACGCACCTGAACCTTCAAGGTACAGATCTTTACAAGTGGCAAGAATACTCTTGCTTGGACCGTGTTTAGGATCAGACATTAATACTTTAGACTTTGAGCTGGTCTCAAGGCTGACTTTTTATGGTCCAGCCTAAGCTTTTCAAATACCGCACCGTCAATCTTAGGTAGATATACTGAGTGGTCTCTGAGCAGGAGGTGGTCCAAATACCCATGCACCAGAATCCCTTGGGCCCTTAAAAAGACCCAGTACTGGTGCTAGGACCTTTGTGAACACCTGGGGAGCTGTAGCAAGCCCGAAAAGGTAGAGCTACAAACTGAAAATGAAGTTCTACTGCAAAACATAGGAAACTCTAATGAGGCTGAAAATAAAATACAGTACATGTAAATACGCACCCTTTATATCGATAGAGGCTAGAGAGTCTCCCCTCTGGAGTGAGGTTACTACTGAGCGGACAGACTCCATCCGAAAGTATGGTATCAAAAGATACTTGTTCAGGTATCTTAGTTGCAAAATGGGCCTTGTGCCCCTTTTTGGTTTCTGAACCGTAAACAGGTTCGAGTAAAACCCTGTGCCCCTTTCGAATACACAAACCTCTACAATCACTCCTTGATGCACTAGATGTAGTGTCTGAGGCCAAGTTTCTTTTTGGAGTATCCTAGGGATCCACCTTGTAGCCGCGAGATACAATTGAGGTGACCCACTTGTCCCGAGTTGTTGTTTTCCAAATGTCTGCAAAGTGCAGCGACCTGTGGGTGTGTCCCCTCAAAAGGAGGGCTTGGTGCTGCAGTTAGAAGAGTTTTGGATCCAGGCCCTTTTCTGGCCCTGGCCTTCGCACCATGTTGGTGGCGGAACTGCCATGGCGCTGAGACATTTGAGGAAGCAGTCCCTGGGGTTTCAAAACAAGGGACGTTTGGTGCTTTTCTTCACAGGAAGTAGATAACTCTTCCCTCCGGAAATCTTTTGGCTACATTTGTAAATAAACGTTCCCCATGAAAAGGGAAACCTGTTAATAACTTCTTACAAGGAAGCTCGGCTGACACGTTAAGCCATAAATGTCTGCGCATATGTACAGACAAGAGAGACGAAACAGGAAACCTGCTGTATTGAATCCTTTAAATAAAATGATAATTGTCCCATGCTACAAGACTGGTTTGGCTGCACCTGGAGTATGATATCCAGTTCTGGGCACCAGTCCTCAGGAAGGATGTGCTGGAACGAGAGAGTCCAGAGGACCTTAGTTATAAGGAAAGGTTACAAGCACTGAACTTATTCGCTCTGGAGAAAAGACACTTGAGAGGGGATAGGATTTAAAGTACAGATACCGTGCTGGTGACCCCACAATAGTGATAAAGCTTTTCCACAAAAAGGAATTTAATAAAGACACTCGGCCATTCACTAAAAGTAGAAGAGCGGTTTAACCTTAAACTGTGTAGAGGGTTCTTTATTGTAAGAGCGGTTAGGATGTGCAATTCCCTTCCACAGGCAGCATCAATAATTTCAAAAACTATTAGGTAGGCACCTGTACGACCACAACATTCAGGGATATACAATGTAATACTGGACTAAAAACCCGCACATAGGATGGACTTAAGTCTATATTCAACCTCACCAATGTACTGTAAAAATATAGCAGAAGGCCTTCAGTTTTCTATGTGCCTAGTGTCCTGTTTTCCAGTAGGTGTCAGTTTAACCCTAAGTTTGGTCATTATCCTCAAACTGTATCCCTTAATGGATGATAAAGAAAAGAAAATAACCACAAAGTATGTAAAATGCCAAGGCATTACAATACTCTGGGACGGATTTGTGAGAACTGCAAACAATCGTTGCCAACAGCAATTATACTTCTAAAGAAACAACCTGGTTGCTATGGGCAATAGCTGCACCATTGCCTAACATTTTAGCACTAAAAATAAAATGTTAGATTTATACTCCCAGCTACCTGGCTAGCAAATATTTCTTCTTGGGTTTCTTTCCATGCTTCCAGCTGCAGAACAGCTTTGTACTCAAGAGTCTCACGGGGTTCTGCTGCAGGTTCTGCTGGAGGCTGTACTGGAGGAGGTGGAGGAGGATTCTGAACAGCTGCACTCTAGAGATTTAAAAACAAGTCATTATATATTTATAAGTATTTACCATGACAAAATGGAACAATACGGTAGAGAATTATACATTTTGACTTTTTATAAACCAATACCTGAGATGACTCTGAAACGACCACCTCTCGTACCTTCACAAGCCCATAATCTGCTACAGTTATGGTGAATGAAAGATCAGCTACTTTGCCATTTGATCTGAAATAAGAATAAATATTGGAACGTTCTATGAATCCCACAATGACACAAGAACAATTAACCAGCATAATTTTCTAAAATTAAAAAAACAAAATACTTCAGGGATACCTATGCTGAGAAAAATCTGGAGGTTACCACTGCCGACCTTCTAAAAAAAACACTTCAATACTTTCTCAGTTACTGACCAAGAAGTAGTATGCCGATCAGGAGAGTCAGAGTGAGGCAAAAACTCCCAATCTGCATGCTTATTCTGGATCAGTGACAGTAATAAAGCAACCAATCCAGCATGACAGCCAAATAACCAATATTTTCAAAATGGACTGGCGAGAGTGGTCTCAGTGCAGGTTTCCATTAAAGGACTGCTGTATTAATAGCAAACAGGATGTGTGAATGGTTGGTTGTACTTGATAAAATGATTGGTAGTTCTTTTTCAGAGATTCTTGTGATTTACATCCCCGTTCACAGTACATAAAAACACACACCTCAGGCCTGAAATTGGAAACACTTATGCAATAGCAAAGCATGGGCCCCCAAACGATTTAATCAAAGGGTCAGTTCACTTCCCATTCACATTGCTTAGGGGGCAGGCTGTGGTCAGTAAGATTAAAAAAAAAAAAAAATTGTAATTTGACAGTGTAAGCACTCCCCAGCGTCACCGGTCAGTGGGAGTAACGCTGATGTGTCAGTAATAAATGCCCCTGCATCTGTGGTCAGTGAAAGCAATAAATGCCCTTTTGTCATTAGTCATCAAAAAATTCCCCCAAGTAGGTGGCAAGTGCAAGCAAGAGAAAAAAAGAAGAAATGACAAAATGATTTATCAGATTCGTTAGATGACTTAAAACACGGGTCAAGAAAACAATTTAAGCATTATAGGCCTAGCAGAATCATTCAGACCTGGAGAACACCCTAAGGGCCATTTCACACGTCCGCCTCCACTCGTCCGTTTTTACAAGTCCGTAAACTGACTTGTAATGGTTCCCTATGGGATCGCGTCCGTTAGCGGATGATGCATCCGCTAACGTCCGCAAAGATCCGCGTCCGTCTGGATCCGGTTTTTCGGACGGAAGAAAACCCTATTTTTCTTCCGTCCGGCGGAACGGATCGGATGAATACGGACAAACGGTCCGTTTCCATCCGATTCCCCATAGGGGAGAGCGGAGGAGAGACAGGGCGGTCCCTGCACAGTGTGCAGGGACAGCCCTGTCCTCCAACAGCTGAGCGGGGATCCCCGCTGAGCCGACGGACACACACGGAGCGGACCAAAAAACGGTCCGCTCTGTGTGCAAGGACCCTAAATGAGGCTCTTACAACATCCTCCAGGACCTTGGTCTCAACACCGTCTGCAAAGTAGCAAAACCACAGACTGGGGTACCCGAATCAGGGTATTGTGTCCAGTGATGGTGTTGTATCTGGATTTCTTTGAGATTCATTGATTTACAGGCCTACAGAACACACAGTGCAACATTGTAGCAAAGGGCTACAAGCTGCTGTTAGCAGATTATTCCGCAGACCTTGCAAAGCAAGAAAAAGCAATCAATCATGTATGCCAACTACTAGTGAATAACAGGCTGAACTTTGCACTCAACTAGCCAGTCATGGTTCATAAATTTACACCAGATGGAAATATCCATCACCTACACTTCAGCTGAAGTGTCAATGTCCAGGATCGGTCAAATTACTCTCCCTGCACGTAGGGGGCTCCACTTACCCAACCACTCAAACACCTTGACACAGCTCAACTTAAACTATGGATTTATGGTAAGCTATAACCTCCTTTTTAAAAGAGATTGGCTAAGGGATGATATACTCAGTTAATTACAACTTTCCACACCTGAAAAAGGCTTGGTGGCAATAATTATTCTGACATTTTCACAGGACCAATTGCACTGGGTCCAGGTCGAACCGTTTACAAATGTTGCAGGAATGGGAAATTCACTAAAGAGACCTTCTGGGCAGGTTTCTACGGTTGTAGATACCTGTTATGGCCTGCATTTTTTACCGACAAACTACAGGAGAAGTGGAAGTCATAAACAGCTTAATTTGTGTAATGATTCTGTGCAATTTTAATGTTGGCTATGTTTCATAAGCAATTGCTACTGTAATTACCAGTCTGTCATGCTATATCCTCCAAATGTATCATCACAGGGCATACAGCTGATCTACCACAGGAACATTACCAGGCCTAGATTTCTAAATGTTAAATCGGAGGGCTTATCATATGGGCGGGGACACGCCCCCCCACTAGACACTGAATCTTGCCCCGACCCCTTTAACCTTGGCAAAGAGCGAACACTAGAAGTCTGAAAAAAAAAAAAAAAAAAAATAGCCATGTTCTTGAGCGCCTGCGGACACAAGACTCTGAATGATTTCAACCAATATAAATCTGCCCTCCAAAAATACAATTCCAGCCTCCTCACTGCCAAGCAGACCTATTCTATCACTCTCATTAACAACTTATCATCCTATGCCTGACAACGCTTCTCTACCTTCAACTCTCTACTTTTTCCTCTGCCCAGGAGATTGCCAAACACTTCAAACAGAAGATTGAGACTATTCGCAAGATCTCTGCTGTTCAGATACCCTCCATGCTTTACACTTCAAGCTCACAGGTACAATTATTACTTCCCTCATTCAACCCCATCACTATAGACGAGGTTGCTAAACTACTTGCCAACATTCAGCTAACCACTTGCCTTCTGGATCCTGTTCCCTTGCAAATGCCATGTTCACCCTTTATTCTACACTCTCTAACCCACATCTTTAATCTCTCCCTCTCTTCTGGCATCTTCTCCAACTCTCTAAACCATGCACTTGTAAGCCCCATACTTAAAAAGCCCTCGCTGGACCCAACCAATCTTAACAACCTACGCCCCATTTCCTTGCTCCCCTTTTTATCCAAACTCCTTGAATGTCTGGTCTACAACCAACTAAGCAAACACCTTATCATGAATTAGCCTTCTTGATCCACTTCAGTCTGGATTTCATCCTCAACACTCCACAGAAACTGCTCTCCAAAAACTAACAAATGATCTTCTAACAGCCAAAACCAATGAACACTATTCTGTACTCCTATTCCTGGACCTTTCTGCTGTCTTTAATACAGCTAACCACCCCTCTTCCCCAAAAAACTCCACGCCTTTGGTCTCCATGACTGTACTCTTCTCTTACTGCTTATCCAACCGCACCTTCAGCATTACTTACAAATCTACTTCCTCCTCCTCCTCCTTTTTCTGATGGGGTCCCCCAAGGTTCTGTTACTGGACTTCTCCTATTTTCAATCTATACCTCCTCCTTGGGTCAGCTGATAGCTTCCCATGGCTTCCAATACCATCTCTACGCTGACAACACCCAAATCTATTTCTCTACTCCTCAGCTCGCTCCCTCAATCTCCTCACGTATCACTAATTTACTATCAGATATATCAGTTTGGATGTCACACCACTTCCTCAAATTCAATCTATCCAAAACCAAAACTTCCCCTGATCTTTTTGTCAAAAATCAAGGGCACAACTATCGGCCTATCCCCACATGTCAAGGTCCTAGCCTTGGACTATGAACTCTCCTTAAAGCCCCACGTCCAAATCTTGCTGCTTCAACCGCCACAACATCTCCAAGATTTGCCCCTTTCTAATCAATGACACAACAAAGCTCTTAATTTACTCCCTAGTCATCCCTCACCTCGACTACTGCAACTCCCTCCTCATTGGCTTACCTCTACATAGGCTATCCCCCATTCAATCAATGCTGCTGCCAGACTCATCCACCTTACCTTTGCTCTGTCTGCTACTCTTCTCTGTCAATCACTCCACCGGCTTCCGCTCACCCAACTATTTAAACCCAAAATACTAACTATAACTTAGAAAGCCATCCACAATTTACCCCCCAGCTACATCACTAGCCTAGTCTCAAAATAGCAACAGAATTGTTCTCTTCGTTCCTTTAAAGACCACCTGCTCTGTAGCTCCCTCGTCACCTCCTCTCATGCTCGCTTCCAGGACTTTTCCAGAGCCTCTTCAATCCTATGTACCTCGAATCTGTCCAAATATCTCCTAATCTACTGTTATTACCCTTTGTTTCACTTGACCCTCCCTCCTAGATTGTAAACTCTAAAGAGCAGCCCCCCCCCCCCCCGATTCCTCCTGTATTTAATTGCATTGTTACTATACCGTGTGCCCTCATGTTGTAAAGCACTGCACAAACTGTTGACGCTATATAAATCCTGTCTAATAATAATATTAATAATTCATACCTATTCTGCATGTTGAGCATAGTCAAGCATAAGGAAACATGCTAAAACTCACTCAAGTGTGCACGGGGCTAACACATTTCTGATGCGCTTGCAAACCATTTCTGGCAACAAGCAACCAAATTTTACTTTGCAAGTTTGAGAAGAATTTATTTTCTAGAAATATCTTTAATATGTATAAACCAAGAACTGTCAATGCTAGTATAAACCAAGAACAACTGTTAATGCTAGAGTAAGTCTTTATATCAGGCATGTTAAATTATGTTAATTGCAATGAGAACCACTAATCTCAGATTATGGGAAAAAAAAAAAATAGATAATTTTTTTTCTGCACTGCTTGTTGTAAAACTAAAAACTATTGTTTGAACACACACCCACTACATTTTTATATACATATTCCTGTTTCATACTCTATCACCCTAGGAAAGAAGTCTCATGTTATTTTGAATTTAACACTGTGATTGATCCAAGGAATTGTGGCAGCGCATACAACTTTTCTAAGAATTAATCTTTAGGCCCCCCCATTTTAACATGGTTATATTATCCCTTATTTGCATAGTATACTTGATATAACTGTACATTCATTTGATTTAATATATGCATGTGGACCTACATGTACCACTTTTTTTAAGTCTGAAATCATAATAAATATTATTAGCACCATTGATAATTTAGATTGTCTTCTCAAGCGTGGTGTATGTTTATGCAATTTGTTGTGTTGTGTTTATTCACTGCAAATAGATTTAAGATAGCATTGAAACAATGATGAAAAGTTGAAATCACTGTAATTCATGGTTCTATGGCAACAAAGAACAAAAAACGTGTTATAGGCACTGTACACAAAAAAAAAAAAAAAATAAAGATTTAACATGGATACAAATACTGGTCAAAAAAAAAAAGCCCCTATTTATTGGACATTCACAACTACTTTAATCCCTCATAATGTGTTTTTTTATTAGGAAATCAAAAGTCAATATTATTTTTGCCACCATTTACCTCTGCTAGGATCCATCATTGGATCTCCTCTTTGGTTCAATTAGGGAGTGCGCTTTTCTGATCGGCACCTTGGCCAATCATGAGATAGCTCTTATAATTGACACCGCCTTAAATAGCAAAGCACGCCCCGGTGAGCCCCACTGTCATCAAATGTGACCCTGTGTCTCCATCTCAATGGAGAGAGACGTTATACGGTTTCTGGTTCATGCCTACCACTTCCTAGACGGTATTTTCCTTGTATGCACCTCTGGCCATAACAGTTGCAATTCAGTTGTTGGATTTGCTATGCTTTACTGTCAGTAACCTGTGCTGCCCATCAACCCTCAGGCATGCCCCTGCAATCACTTGGACTGTTCACGTCTGTGTGATACAGATCACTGTTTGTTCGTTTCCTTATACGCTTACTACTAAAAAGGTAAGAGAACCTGATTTCTTGTATGGACAGCACATATATATATGTATATATTACACACACACACACACACACACACACACACAGATTAGAGAAACCTATACAAAAACAGTGTAAAAATATGTGACAGCTGGATTTGAATGAGCTTTTGTGTACGTTTATTTCCTTTCAAACAGCACCATCTACTGGCAGTAAATGTTAAACCATTGCTTTAGGGAATTTATATTGTTTGTACAAGCGACAGGCCAGGCTAACAATATGGAAGCTGCCAATTGGTTTCTGAAGGTGCAAACGCTAGGTCTGTCACATGGTTATTCTTCTTTACTATCTCTTCCTTTACTATCCAGTGATTCACAGGCCTAAAACAAGCCTGTGCATACCAGCCGTCAGGTTATACATATTTGTGCTCAGTTAGCAATCCTAAAAACATGAATTCATACTACGTGTTCAGTCCCCAGCGCAATCTATCTAGATTTGGGCAAGAAACAATTGACAGCATAACTAATGTATAATGGCCCTTTCACACTGGTGCACTTTTGCCATGCTGGAACGCACCCTTTCCAGCATGATAAAAGTGTGCCAATTGGATTTCCCTTTAAATCCTATGCGACTTTTCACATCTCTGCACTGCATGATGCATCTTTGGTGCACTAAGGAGCAATCGATGTCCTTAAAAACCAGTAAATAGCTGGTTGTTAGGGAGCCGGCACATGCCAGCCCCCTCAACAACCAGTGAATACATATACAAATGCCTCTCCCCCCCCCCCAACCATACCTCCATGGTGGTCACCCCCAGCTCTTTTCTCGGTCTCTTGAGTATGGGTTCACATGTGTGAAAATTGGATGTGGTTTCCTTGCATCCAATTCACATGACACAAGAGTGTGACCGGCTCTTAATGGAGTCGATTCACACAAGTGCGTAGCAGATTGCAAAAGGGCGCATGTTTGGGTCCAGTTCAGGTGCAAATATAGGCAAAAATTCGGACCTAAATCGTAACTTAAGCAGTGAACAGACACGCACCGGACTCCAGGCACAAACCCGTAGCCGCACATATGTAAACCCGGCCTCAATGTTGGGTCCAGCTGCCCCCCTCATATTCACAGTGCCGCTTAAGATGTTCTCCTAGACACACATGGAGAGCCAGGAGGGGCATCAGACGCACTAGACGTTTTGCCAACTATTGATCCACTGCTGCCCAGGAGGAGTTACATTGGGGTCATGGCTTATAGCCTGTGATTTCAACAGCACTCGCCCACGCTCTTATCCCACACCTCTCTTCCCAATTTGCTCCTGGGGATGTTTTGCTGGATTGTGCATCAGCCATCTATACAATGGCAGTATTGGCCGGCACTAGTAAGTGGTGGTGCCATGGTGCCCTTATTTTGAGCACTATGGTTTGTAGACTGGCTACCTCCCATGGGGGTGGTAACGTATACCGTATTTTTCGGACCATAAGACGCACTTTTTCCCCCAAAAAATATGGGTAAAAAAGTCCCTGCGTCTTATGGAGCGAAAGTACCGCAGGCACCGCACCCCCGCCGCCGCTGGCAACGCCCCCACCACTGCCGGAAACACCCCCCACGCTGTGCTGTGTTTTATTCAATGAAGCCACCCCCTGCACAAGCAAAAAATAAAAGTATTTCCCACTGTTGCCTCCCGCACAAATGCAGCACCCGGCGGCCGGCACATTGTGAGCCCAGCTTAGCGATGGGAGACGAGTGCCCTGTGATTGGCCAAACACAGTAATTTGCGGGTGCCTGACATGCTCGTCCGCGATTGGTCCCAGCAGAGCGTGTCACATGCGGAGATGGGGCTCGTCTATGAATGATCACATTGTATGGCGACCGGAACAGCTGCACGCGAGTCCTGCCTCTCTGCCTGCTGGCTGTGTGTCTCCTAAAGGTCTCCCTCTTATCACTCTGTCAGCTCCTTCCCCCTCTGTCGGTCAGCCCCCCCTCCACCTCTGTCAGTCAGCACACTTTTCTCTATCAGCCCCCCTCTGTCAGTCAGCCCACCCCTCTGTCATTCAGCACCCCCCTCCCCCTCTGTCAGCCCACCACTTTCTATCAGCCCTCCTTTCTGTCAGCCAGAGCGATGACACACATTTCTTTGGCACAGGTCAGGCTGCATTTCTTTGGCACAGGTCAGGCTGCCACAGGTCAGGCTGCATTTAATTGGCACAGGTCAGGCTGCATTTAATTGGCACAGGTCGGGCTGCATTTAATTGGCACAGCTGCATTTAATTGGCACAGGTCGGGCTGCATTTAATTGGCACAGGTCGGGCTGCATTTAATTGGCACAGGTCGGGCTGCATTTAATTGGCACAGGTCGGGCTGCATTGGCACAGGTTGCATTTAATTGGCACAGGTCGGGCTGCATTTAATTCAGGTCGGGCTGCATTTAATTGGCACAGGTCAGGCTGCATTTAATTGGCACAGGTCAGGCTGCATTTAATTGGCACAGGTCAGGCTGCATTTAATTGGCACAGGCTGCATTTAATTGGCACAGGTCGGGCTGCATTTAATTGGCACAGGTCGGGCTGCATTTAATTGGCACAGGTCGGGCTGCATTTAATTGGCACAGCTGCATTTAATTGGCACAGGCTGCATTTCGGGCTGCATTTAATTGGCACAGGTCAGGCTGCATTTAATTGGCACAGGTCAGGCTGCATTTAATTGGCACAGGTCAGGCTGCATTTAATTGACACAGGTCAGGCTGCATTGGCACAGGTCAGGCTGCATTGGCACAGGTCAGGCTGCATTGGCACAGGTCAATTTCTTTGGCACTGGTTAAATATTTTAGTACACTATTTGGTTAAGAATTTTTTTTTTTCTTGTTTTCCTCCTCTAAAACCTAGGTGCGTCTTATGGTCAGGTGCGTATTATAGAGCGAAAAATACGGTAAGTCGCATCCCCACAGGTGGGAGTAGCCGTGACTGAGGGGAGGGACTGGCTAATTGATGGTCATCTGAGCTTGGGCCCCTCTGCACAGGTATACACCTATATATTTGAGGGTGCATAGGAGAGAGCTATAAACGGACCATCTAGGCACTGAAGAAAGGGGTGGGCCCCAAAAACACGTCAGCCATTCCGCCGTTGGGGGTATCATCTGATCCTTGTTATCAGGTCCTGCTGGCAGGTGCCAAGAGACCAGTCTGACTGCTAGATAAGCGTTTTTTTCAAGCTTGTGAGTAAGATTATTGTTTTGATTATATTTAGTAAAACCTTTTTATGTGGTAATGCACTAGGTCGGTGCAGCCTCATTTTTTCCTGAAAATTATCAGGCACACATGACACTCCCCCTCCAAAAACAGCATTGCTTGATGCACGAGCAGCCAATTACCAGGCCACAGTGCTTTCACAAGGAGGGTGTGCTTAGCACTGTGCAAGTTCCTAGTACCTGAAAAACTAAATAAATACATCTAAAATAGTTTGTGTTTAGAATATATTACACACAGACACAAATCTAAAAAACAAAACAACTAAAGATCACCTTACCCTTCTACAGCCATAAAAGGGGCCATCCCAATACAGGTTTGTCTCCAACAATGGTCCCCATGAGGCCCTAAAAAACGAGTTTTCTCGGAGGTTAAAACATTTGACAACTGAAGTCTCGCCACTCCAAGCAGAAGATCCTTAGCAAGTCGATCTTTGTGCCAAAACTCAACTAGAAGAGGCAGTCTGTAAAAATAAATAAATTCTTAATAATAATAATAATAATAATAATAAAACCCGTGTATGCTCGAAATGACTTTGACGCATGCGCAGTAGACTCCAAGGCATAGGTAGGGCATCGAATGTAACGAGAGCATGCTGGTCGTAGTCGATGACGTCACCGCTTTCACGCTACTCAAAAAAACGGCAGTTCTTTTGAATGGCCCGTGTGTACACTCGGCCAGCAAGAGAATCTTGCCAAGAATCTCATCAGGAAAAACAAAGTTTTTTCCTCAGGAGATTCTGGGCCGTGTGTACAGGGCTTAAAGTGGATGTAAACCCCCCCATTGATGTCACAATGTAGAGTAAAAGATTTCCTATCATCTGTGCCCAGTCTTGCCACACAGAGTTAATCCAGATGTAAGTAATCCTCTTTTAATGTTCAGTGAAAATGAACAGCCTTCCAGATAAAAACCTGTCTAAATAAAAAGTCAGTTTTCTCTCTTCTTGCTTTGAGTGACAGGTTATTTACATATCTAGCTTGGACATGTTTATCATATGTTGTGTTATGTTTATCATAACATGAGGTATAAAAAGTGAGAAATCCACCCCTCCCCCACATAACACATCCTGGTAATATAAACATGAACTTTGGATCACCTCATGTTATGATAAACATAACATAACATAACATATGATAAACACGTCCAAGCTAGATATGTAAATAACCTGTCACTCAAAGCAAAAACAGAGAAACAAACTTTATAATTTGGCAAGTTTTTATCTGGAATTCTGTTAATTTGCACTGAACATTACAAGAGGATTACTCAGCGCTGGATTAAATCTGTGTGGCAAGACTGGGCACAGATGATAGGAAATCTTATACTCCACATTGTGACATCAAAAAAAAATTTTTGGGGGGTTTACATCCACTTTAACTCTAGGTTTTATGTTACTTTAAAATAGTTTGTTTAGACAAAGCTGGCCCAAACAAACCATTTCTTGTAAAAACTGTTGCAGCCACTGTCAGCGCTGTCTAGATAGGAGATGACACCAGAGCGCGCTTAGAGCCTCTGCGGGCAGAATTCCCCAGCAGAGTCCACAGTGGACATGGAGGACCCTCTTTGGGTATTATATACTGTCAAGTGTGAATTATTTCAGTAAACGTGAACTTACACTTTAAGTAAAAGGACTAAATGACTTGGATAAAAAACACATATATCTGGAAGTCATTATTCAATGTGCAACAGCAGTCTGTCTACATAAGCACTTTGCAGAAAAGGAGAATGAACTCAAGAAAAACCCCATCACTGGTCAAAGCAAAATCTCCTGAATGTGCACAGATATGACATATGAAATATACAAACGTCTATGTAACCTCTGCTCCTCAATCCAATAAGAGAATGAATACAATGTGATACTGTGGACAGTGGACAAAACAAACGTACCATAAAGAAAGGAGTCATTCTAGACTAGGACACAATCCTACCTTATAAAGAGCAGGGAACATAATGACTCTCCAGTTATTTAACTCACGCGAGGATAAGAATTCTAGCTACAAGTCAAAAGTAGTATAAATATTAATAAAAAACACAACCAGAACCCATTACCTTAAAAACGTCTCCTGAAGTTTTTGGGGCATGGCTGCAAAATCAAAATCACAGTAAGACTGAGGAAGAAAAACTTCCATATTTCTATGAACTTCCACTGGAGGATTGGTCATTATAGGGGCTGCACTCCCAAAAAATGGGTACGAATACCTGGATAGAAAAACAAAAAAACAGTAAGTACGAGGATAAAAAGAAAAAACGATGCTTGCCAACTTTTTCCTAACATTTGCTATGATATGGATTACCATCTTTACAAACAAAAAGGATTTATTTTTTGCCCCCCTTTTTGGATAATAAAAAAGCAAAGGTTGTCCATATCCCTGGTGAGCATTTGATTTTGGACAAAATTAAAAAAAAAGGGTTGTCTGTGTCCTTGCTGGGGAGCTTGGCACTCTCTATATTTGTACTGGTGACCATTTTCATTGAGATTAAATGAAAGAAAATTATATATTTTAATTACCAGTGGAACAGGTATAGAAATCTTTCAACAGGGATACCTTCTCCATTTACAAATGTGTAAAGCCTCGTACACACGTCTGGTTTTCCCTGACGCGAAAACTGTCAGGAGAGCTTTTGGCAGGGAATCCCCGGACGCTGGAATGCTCCTCGCAGTTTTTCCAACGAGAAAACTGCCCTATTCGCATTTACCACTCAGATGAGTGATAACATGTAAACAGTGGCAGCGCTAGCCATTGATTTATACAAAGTACAAATTCTGACAGCTGCCACGGACAGTTGATGCTGTTCGCACACAGTGTACGCAGGCAGAGTTTAGGACCACCATCAAGATTCTCCCCAGCGACCCCCCTGTGCAGCCATATGAATGTAGCCTTCCCTTTGGATAAATCTCTTCTTGTTGCGCTTCAATAACAGTCAACCATTACCTACTAGGGTTGTCCCGATACCACTTTTTTAGGACCGAGTACAAGTACGGATACTTTTTTTCAAGTAGTCGCCGATACCAAATACCGATACTTTTTTTAAATGTGTCCCCAAATGCAGCCATGTCCCCCACATATTGCAGCCATGTCATGTCCCCCACATGCAGTCATGTATGTCCCCCCACATATGCAGTCATGTGTGTCCCCCCACATATGCAGTCATGCGTGTCCCCCCACATATGCAGTCATGCGTGTCCCCCCACATATGCAGTCATGCGTGTCCCCCCACATATGCAGTCATGCGTGTCCCCCCACATATGCAGTCATGCGTGTCCCCCCACATATGCAGTCATGCATGTCCCCCCACATATGCAGTCATGCATGTCCCCCCACATATACAGTCATGCATGTCCCCCCACATATGCAGTCATGCATGTCCCCCCACATATGCAGTCATGCATGTCCCCCCACATATGCAGTCATGCATGTCCCCCCACATATGTCAGTCCCCCACATATGCATGTATGTCCCCCCACATATGCAGCCATGTATGTCCCCCCACATATGCAGCCATGTATGTCCCCCACATATGCAGCCATGTATGTCCCCCACATATGCAGCCATGTATGTCCCCCACATATGCAGCCATGTATGTCCCCCACATATGCAGCCATGTATGTCCCCCACATATGCAGTCATGTATGTCCCCCATATGCAGTCATGTATGTCCCACATATGCAGCCATGTATGTCCCCCATATGCAGCCATGTATGTCCCCCATATGCAGCCATGTATGTCCCCCATATGCAGCCATGTATGTCCCCCATATGCAGCCATGTATGTCCCCCATATGCAGCCATGTATGTCCCCCATATGCAGCCATGTATGTCCCCCATATGCAGCCATGTATGTCCCCCATATGCAGCCATGTATGTCCCCCATATTGCAGCGATGCGTCCCTCATACCTTTTAGATATGCTGATGCCGCCTCTGCCGCATACCGCCGTATCCCCCTGCACAATTGCGTAGCGCATTACAAGCTTTCATTCTAAAAACTTGTAAATGGCCGCGCTCCGTGTATTAAAACTCCCCTTCTCCGGATGGAGGGATCCGTCCAATCCCACGCAAGGGGGAGTGTCTATACGCGGATTCGTGCATAGACACTCCCCCTTGCTCGGGATTGGAGGGATCCCTCCAATCCGGAGAAGGGGAGTGTCAATACACGGCCATTTACAAGTATTCAGAATGAATGCTTGTAATGTAAGCTATGCGATTGTGCAGGGGGATACGGCGGTATGCGGCAGCGGCAGCGTCAGCATATCTAAAAAGGTATGAGGGACGCAACGCTGCAATATGGGGGGGGAAGTATTCTATTTCAGTATCGGGGGTATTTGCGGGAGTACAAGTACTCCCGCAAATACTCAGCATCGGTCCCGATACCGATACTAGTATCGGTATCGGGACAACCCTAAGGAGGAAATAAAAAAAATAAAGCTCATCTTTAGTTGTCCTTAAATCGGCAGAGATTACTAGGGTGGTACCCACATTTCTAACAGTGAGCTGGATGTATACAGAAGTCAAGTAAAGTGCTGCAGAGCGCCTAAAGCGAGAACAAATTTTGATCAGCAGGTCTCCCTTGGTATTTAGAACAAGAGCGATGGAAACCATTTAAAAGTGAAAGACAGATGTGAGAAATAAAATGGATTGCAAAGGAAAGGAAACACATTGCATCAGCAGAAGTTACAGCAACATTTTTTTTTTTCTTTTGGGCTAAAGGTTTTTACATAAATGAATAACAGCTAACCACTGTAAGCACCCATGTCAGTGTTAAATGCTTTGTCTAAACCCTATGCTACATTTACAGGACAGGTTGTTCTGTTGAAAAACAACAGACTTATTGGCTGGATTAACTGGTGAAAATAATAGGATTTTTATAACAGCTTACCTGTAAAATCCCTTTCTAGGAGTACACCACGGGACACAGAGCCATAATCATTACATAATAAGTTGTATGGTCACCAGAGGTGATTGGACACTGGCACAACCAATCAGACAGTTCCCCTCCATATAGCCCCTCCCATCAGGGAAGTACCTCAGTTTTGTAGCTAAGCAATAAGGTTCCCTTTAAGGGGGACCTCTGTGTCCCGTGGTGTACTCCAAGAAAAGGATTTTACAGGTAAGCTGTTATTAAAAAATTATTTATCGTACACCACGGGACACAGAGCCATAAGTATTGCATAAGGGGACATCTCAAAGCAATGCCCTATATGAGGGGGGGAAGCCACAGATCAAGAAGACCGCCATGGACAAGAAGCTCTATACTGCAGCCTGCAGCCCACTTCGCCTAAAAAAAAAATTGGAAAATGTGTGGACTGAAGACCAAGTTGCAGCCTTACAGATCTGATTCACCGAAGCCTGGTGGTGCACTGCCCACGAAGCACTTATCGCCCTGGTAGAGTGCGCCCTAACAGAAAAAAAAGAGGAGTTCTGTTCCTTAAACCATAGGCTTGAATAATAGTTGGTCGAATCCACCTGGAGATGGCACTGATCGCTGTAGTGCCTGATCTGTCCGCCATAATCACTGCTATTACTACTAAAACATTTAATAAAAAAAATAATAAAAATGCCATAAATCTTTCCCATAATTAGACACTATAACTTTTGCGTAAACCAATCAATATATGCGTATTGCTAAAGATTGTGTTTTTTTCAAAATGGACACTTTGTTTACAGTGCAAAAAAAATTAAAATAGTTAAGGTGATCAAATAGCTTTGTTTGTAAGGGGGGAGATGGAAATTTTATTTTGGGTACAGCGTGCAATTGTCAGTTAAAGAGACACAGTGCGGTAATGCAAAAAAATGGCCTGGTCTTCAGGGGCAGAAGTGGTTAATTTGCAGGGATTTCTTCTCACTGTTTGGCAATGGGTCAGGAAATTAAGGGAAATATCTGCAATGGAACACAGATGGCAAAAACAAAAATTGACATGTGTTATAACCCTCCCATGCTCGATCTAAAATGTTGTCCTATAGTTCTACTTTAAGTCAGATTTTTTTTTTCCCACAAGGTGGTCAGCAACAGCAGCCCCCTATTTCAATCTGCAAAAGGTTTTCTTTTATCTGCTCTGCATAGGAAAATACAATATGGAAAAGTTAAAACCTTAGTATGCAGTTTACAGGGAACCCAACATCAACATTATGGATACTTCGAAGGTCAAGCGAAAAGCAGAAATGGTGTGCCGCTGGTGGAACTGCGATCTTCTGTCCAGAAGTAGATTCAGACAGACTCCGGACAGCCTCTGGAGCGCTCTGTGGTCGAGGTGGTGGGGAGTGAACACCTGAGATGAGAAAACAAAACCCTTTAATGCTTACATAATGATCAACTCCTATGAATTCTATGCAAGCTTACAATTATCAAAACGTTTTATCATATGCTCAGTTTCAATTGTCCGGGTTTGGGACAGGTCTACTTTTAAGTACCGACTCTTTAAACTGTGAAAAAATGGTGAAAAAAAAAAAAGGGGGGGGGGGAATCTTTTCTGAAGACCAAATCAGGGACGGAATAAACTTTGATAGTGGAAGACTGGCCATCTCCACTCCACATAAGCATGCTTCAAGAGAGAAAAACTGTACCAAAAGAAAGATGGATAGAATACAAAGTCTCAAAGTCAATAAAGTCAACACAGAATTGTTTAAGAATGTAATAGTGCAGTTTTTAGTAGGGTTGTCCCGATACCGAGTATTTGCGGGAGTACTTGCAAAATCCCCTCGCCCCCCCGCAACGTGGCGCCGCAAACCCACCGCCGCATATTGCAAAGCCGCCGCCGCATTAATTAGGGAACATTACAGCTTTCGTTTGAATAGCTGTGTTCCCGGCCGCGCTGCAGATAGACACTCCCCCTTGCTCAGGATTGGACGGGTGATCTGTCCAATCCCAAACAGGGGGGCGTGTCTATACACGGTGCGGCGGGGAACACAGCTATTCAAACGAAAGCTGTAATGTTCCTCGCACAGTGATTAACGCGGCATCATTATCTAGGTATGGGGGACATGGCTGCAAATATGTGGGGGGACATGGCTGCATTTGGGGGACACATTTAAAAAAAAAAAGTATCAGTATTCGGTATCGGTGAGTACATGAAAAAAAGTATCGGTACTTGTACTCGGTCCTAAAAAAAAAAAAAAAAAAAAATGGTATCCGGACAACCCTAGTTTTTAGAAATTAACATGATTATCGAATAAAAAGTGTGCAGCAAAGGAAAACTCTACTGAGAAATGCATGAAATGTTGCCATTGCTAGCCTTCCGAAAATGACAATTACATGGTCTTTGGCGTCAGTCTTTTTTTAAATCACAAATCTGGAACAAGAAAGCATGATCACATGAACAAGTTACACGATCCTGATCTGTATACCTGTATTGGGGCAATCAGAAGCTACTCTGGATCAACCTGACAGCCAACATTTTCAAAGGAAGGTCAGCAATAGCAGCATCTATATTTCTCTCAGTAAACGTTTTAAATCTTTACAGGTACAATATTTAAACTTAAGATAATGTCCCCATCATTATTATGTGTGAGAAAGAAGTTTCATGGAATATGCCATTATCAGAATCAATTACCTGGAAGATTCAGCTCACATGGTGCTGAATACTCTGGCCTGGTCTGTGTCTGAGAAGGAGCGGGCTCTGCTTGCACAGACTTTAAGCTTTCCATATCATTGTCTGTGTCTTCATCTTTGGTTGGAGGGGAATCACTAAAAATTGGAGGCTGAGCTGGTGCGTTTTGTGAATTTTTCTGTGGTGTTGATGGATCTTTCCTTGCCGCAACACTCTCCCTCATTTCATTAAAATGGTGTGAAGACTAAGTAACAAAATAACAGATATATTAAAAATAAGGAAAAAAGGCAGAGTTTTTCCAAGTCAATGGTCAAAGTACCCAACCTAGTTACCTGTAGGCTGGCCTCTTTATGCAGACTTATAGATACTCCAATTGTTGGGGAACTTTCCGCCGGCACAGATGATATGTTCTGCTTGGCCCTATTAGGTGGGGTGAGGATAAAAGCACCTTCGACAACTACAGGGTGGTGCTCCATTTCTGTGCTGGCCTTCTTTAGCAGTTCTGTCAAAGCAATATCTGTACTGCCAAGAGACTGATCACCACAACATAAATGAATCTTGAGGAGAAAAAAAAAAAAAAAAAAAGGTTCAGTTTTTAATATATAAACAAGTTTAACGGTAGAGACTTTAAAAGTAGAAGACGTTCACCCAAAACCTACTCGCACCCACATTTTAAAATGTATCCATCTAACCCTGTATAAAATAAATCACCATACATACAGCTTTTCTGAAGCCGCTCCAGTCCGATCTCCAGCAGCTGCTGTGTGCAGGAGAGAACCGTTAATGGTTGGGAAATACCTGGCAAGTGACGTCACCTAGAGACTTACTATGGGACTTCCGTTGTTGGCTCCCTCTCAAGCACACACCTACACGCTAAGGCCGCCGCTGACAGCTCAGTGTGGGGCCAGACCAGAGCGGCTGCAGAACAGTGAAGTATAGCAATTTCTTCTTTACAGGTCTAGATTCGTTTTAAAATGTGACTGCAAGTAGGTTTACAGCTAGTTAGGTTATGGCTGAACTTCTACTTCAAGTCTTGGAAAAAGTGGTGAAGAGGGAAAATCCTTTGTTTGAGAGAATGGACTTCCAAATTAGGGAGATTTCCTCTCACCCGCAGTCTTGTCGACTACAGTCATTAGGAATAACAGTACCAAGGGGAATGCTCCCAAACACAAAACACAGACATGTAAAAGTCAAAACTCTTATCCATTCCATCAGGTTTGTTACTGGTGTTCCCCAATATTTTTTTTGTGATGACTGTTGTGCATTGCAAGCTAAAAAGTGCTGAGGGTTTCCACACCATTTTCTTTTACGACTAGTATGCAAAATGATTTTTAGGACATTGACAGACAAATATTTCCACCTGGCACTCCAGGAAGCACCATTTCATATCTAAACTGTTCCTTAGGCCACGATCAGACCGGTTCGATGAAACTAGTCCGACGGACTGTTTTCATCGGACCAGGCTGAAGTGGTCTGATGTGTGTACACATCAGACCAAAAATCTGATCAGACCAGAACGCAGTGACGTAGAACACAACGACTTGCTGAAAAAACGAAGTTCAATGCTTCCAAGCATGCGTCAACTTGATTCTGAGCATGCACAGGTTTTTGGTCCGATGCTTTTGCGTACTAACCATCGAAACTGTCCGTCGGACAGATTTTAAAGCAAGTTTTAAAACTTTGGTCTGACGGACAACGGTCCGATAGGCCGTACACACACCATCGAATTGGTCCGATGAAACTGGTTTTGACCAGTTTCATCAGACCGGTCTGATCGTGTGTACGCGGCCTTAACCAGACAGAAATTTCAGGAAGCAGGTGCCACACTAGAGCACCGAATTTTTAATAAGCTTTATTAACAAATTTATTAACAACAGCACAGCCAACAAAAACTCCTTTCCCTGACAAGTTCTCAACAACTATTCTGACTTAAATTGTTGTAATAAAACCGATTTTTATATTTACCATACAATCCATTTCTTTTAGTCCACAGTACTGGATATTGACGGCATTTTGTGACCAGCCCCGTACAGACCCTCCTACACGCAAGCATGCCTTTGTTTTGTTGTAAAGCAAAAGCATGATTTTAAAAAACACAGGAGGTGTAGACTCCAAAAAAATAGATCTTACAGCAAGCACAAAAACCTAATTTTCCTTTCCTATCCATTCAAAGACACAGGAGTGGACAACAGCACAAAAAAAAAAAAACCCACACAACTTGGGACAGCTTACATATCAGTTCAAAGAGCCACCTGAATAATCTGATGTCTGAAGCTGGTATCAGGCCTGAACATTTACCTGGTAGAACATGGAGTATGCGAGAACAGATGACCAGGTGGCAGACTTAAACCTTTCTACTTCTATTCTCCTAGGACAGTAGCAAAAAAAAGGCATGCTTGAAGCAGGAGGGATTATACAGGGCTAGCACAAAATGTTTCTATTTGCCAGTGTCCTACCCTCCCTTAGATGGCAGTATAACCCAACAATCTCTGAATTCCTGTGCCCCTTAATGGACAAGAAAGAAAGCAGCTTATCCCTTCCTGGCTGGAAAGGAGCAAAAACAATGGACTACAGAAACTTTCCATTAGACAGCTAAACTCTCTGAATATGTGACATCCATGAATATAATTTGTTACATGCAGAATGTTCATCAGATAGAATTTGAAGGTCCAAAGCTTTAATTTCCTATTCAGTTCAGTGTGCAGTTTTCAGAAAGTATAGCAGAAACTTACAATAAGGAATGTTTTTATTTTTTATAGTTACTGGAGTTAGACTTGATGAATACCACAACCCCTCCAAGGTAACTAAACATAAAAGATTGGCTCCGCTAAACAGGTCAGTACACAACTGGATTTGGTGACTTAAGGTTATACTAGCCCAAGCATTGCACGCACTAAACCACAGAACATTGATTCTGCTGGTGAATATTTAGAGAGCCAGGAGAACACTGCAACAATACAAGTACTGCATTCTCTTAAGACTTCCACTCTCAAAACACTTATTTAAAGCAGATGCATATATGCAACATTTCCAGAAATAGCCAACATTTCTGCATGCTCTCCACTCCCATTCTTCAGATCTTTACTAGGCTATACAAACATGTGTGAAAACAGCTTCCCTTGCATGCTCATTGTATGAGAAAAAGCTTCACTTGTCCCCTTCAGCAGTTTTCAAGGAGCTTAATGCATAATTATTACTTTGTCATGTTGGCCATAGGAGCTCATATGAATATCTAGGAGACATCTTCACCATTGCGGGTTGTTTAGCATGTATATTAGTGAAAAAAGTGAATAAAGCATAAGTATAAAAATGATGAGAAACTGCATTTTCTATCATGAAACCTAATGGATTAAACAGGCTGTCTTACCTGAAGTTTAGGCTGAACAGAAAGATAAAGGCAGAGCACTTCAGTGCTACTACGGATTCTGACAGAGGCCCTCTCTGGCTCAAAATCTGGATTGACCAGGTCTGTAAAAGGTTCATTGGTGACATCATTTCCGAGCAAAGAATAGTAGAAGAAAAATTCGGATTGTGGTTCAGGAAGTCTTAAAGTGCTAGGAATTAACTGAAAGTAAATGGGATATAAGAATAGTAGATATAACACAAAACATAATCTCACAAGAAGTAAATGACAACATTAAAGAGGAGTTCCACCCAAATTTGGAACTTCCTCTTGTTCCACTCCTCATCCCCATACATGCCACATTTGGCATGTAATTTTTTTTTGGGGGGGGGGGGGGGGGGGGGGGAGTGGGACTTCCTGTCCCACTTCCTGCTTCCGCCGAGGGGCTGGTTAGGCGATTAAGCCTTAATCGCCTACACCAGCCCCTCCCTGTAGGCGATCACATGGGACACTGACAGGTCCCATGCGATCGCCTCTCCAAGCATGCGCATGCGCAGTGGGTGCCCGAAGTCGAGATGGAGACGTCGGCTGGGGAGGGGGGGGGGGGAGAGGAGCGGAGCCCCGGTCGGCGCGTCGCTGGAACGCAGGAGCAGGTAAGTGAGTGTTCATTAAAAGCCAGCAGCTACACTTTTTGTAGCTGCTGACTTTTAATAAACACCCCTTTAAGAACAGAAAAAGCCTTACTGAAAAACACCATCAGAGCCATGATGACTATATGCAAAATTCAGTAATCATACAATACTTGTAGTCAAATTGGCTGCTTGGATTGACCACCCTTTTGTAAAATAAAACAACTTTTTGGGTCCGTCACACTACCAACTACAGTAGAAAATAACAGATTAGGAAGAGTAAGGCGTAGGTAAAGTAGGTTTAGAACATGTTCTAGTCAAGCTACTCCCAGCATAAATCATGGACCTCGACCTGAATTACTTATTACACATTTGACATCTATTGGTAGGTTCACTTAAAATACAGTTCTGATCAAAAGTTTAAGACCACTTGAAAAATGGCAAAAAATCATATTTTACATTGTTGGATCTTAACAAGGTTCCAACTAGAGCTTCAACATGCAACAAGAAGAAATGAGAGTGAGGCAAAACATATTTTGAGCATTCAATTAATAGAAAATTAAACTGAAACAGGCTGTTTTTCAGCTGATCCAAAGTTTAGGACCACATGCCTTTAAAAGGCCAAATCTGTGCAAAGATGTGGATTCATTGTCATTTTCTGTCAGGTAGTCACACGTTGTGATGGCAAAGGGAAAAAAAACTCTCCCTTTTTAAACATGGTTAGGTTGCTGAACTGCATAAGCAGGGTCTCTCATCAAGACACTGGACGATCCTCGACCCAAATTAAGGCCCTTACTGGTGCTGACTGCAGCCCCATAACCATCAGACGGCATGCGAGACTGATGGGCTTCAAAAACAAAAAACATCTTTAAAAACCTTGTCTCCTTGAATGCCACAGAACTGCTCGTTTGGTGGAAAGGTGGAAGAAAGTTTTATTCTGATAAGAAAAAATGTAACCTTGATGGTCCTGATGGTTTCCAACTTTACTGGCATGACAAGCAGATCCCACCTGAGATGTTTTCTACGCGCCACAGTGGAGGGGGCGCCATAATGGTCTGGGGTGCTTTTTCCTTCAGTAGAACAATGGAGCTTCAGGAAGTGCAGGGGCGTCAAATGGCCGCTGGCTATGTCCAGATGTTGCAGAGAGCATTCCTCATGACTGAGGGCCCTCGTCTGTGTGGTGACGACCAAGTTTTTCAACAGGACAATGCTACAGTACACAATGCCCGCAGGACAAGGGACTTCTTCCAGGAGAATAACATCACTCTTTTGGCTCATCCTGCGTGTTCCCCTGATCTAAATCCAATTGAGAACCTTTGGGGGGGGATGGATGGCAAGGGAAGTTTACAAAAATGGACAACAGTTCCAGACAGTAGATGGCCTTCGTGCGGCCGTCTTCACCACTTGGAGAAATGTTCCCGCTCACCTCATGGAAACGCTTGCATCAAGCATGCCGGCATCAACAATAACGGCGGAGCTACTTATTACTGAGTTCATGTTTGGAAGTTGGATTTCTGCTTTGGGGGGGGGGGGGGGTTAGTTTTTTTTTTGGAAGTGTGGTCCTAAACTTTTGATCAGCTGAAAAACAGCCGGTTTCAGTTAATTCCTTGTTTTCATTAAATTGAAAGCTCAAAAAATGTTTTGTCTCATTCGCATTTCTTCTTGTTGCATGTTGAAGCTCTACTTGGAACCTTGTTAAGATCCAACAATGTAAAATATGATTTTTTGCCATTTTTCAAGTGGTCTTAAACTTTTGTTCAGGACCGTACTACCAATAGGAAATGTATTTTAGTTAGAATCAAAGATGTGTTTCCCCTTCCACAAATTTCCCCAGGTTTCAGTGGCACCACTTTTGAAATGGCAGCTTTGGAAAATACTAGGCATGGCATGGATAGTACATCATCATTCTTACCTGCTCCAGTTGTGTGGCAAAGGCAATGGTTACAGACAAAACAAAGTAATCCTTACAATGTTCCACAGGCCCAATCTGATGGTAGCTCTCTGCTTCATTTAAAATAGGTACAAGACTCTTAGGATCAATACTACCATGCGACACTGAAAAATGAAATAAAAAATAAAAAATGGGCTATAAAAATGGTAATAAACAAACACAAGATCTACGCTATTAACTTGTGTATTTTCTAAGCTTCTGCTATGTCAGCCATCCAAACGGAGCCTTTTGCATAAAAATCCAATCATCAAGCCAATTCTATTTCCACAGAGAAGTGCTTTGCAAACAGCAATCCACCCCAACATTTCATATTTCTGATATGTGCCTGCTGTACCATGTACTTGTATGTGAAAGTAACCTGTTCACTTTTGTTGATCCTATAGTGAGCAAGGAAATATTAATCATGGAAAAAGACAACATAGCAAAGGCTCTAGTCTAACCCTCTACCAGATTACTCAAGGCACAAAAGAAGTTATATACTTTGAGTAAAAATGTACCTTTAGTGCTTCGAGGAGGAGCCTCTTTAGCTTTAAAGGTCTCCGCTGCAGGCTTGGTGTCAGTTTCCAATCCAATATTAAGCTGCACTTCTGGCTTAAATTTTGTGTACTTGCTGCTTAACAAAGAATGCCATTTGGGAACCTGCATTAAAACAAAAAGGTCTTGAATACTTGCCCTAGGACTATTCATGCATTTTATACATACAAAATAAAACCAATAGGATTTAAATGCAGAAGAGAAGAGTCAAGAAGAAAATATTGACACTTTGGGCCCAGTTTGGACATTTTCACTTTGGAGTATACTCACTTTGGTTGCCAGCAATTTGGACATTAAAGTGGAGTTCCACCCATTTTTTTATGTTTGAGATTGGGGCATGCAGCACAGACAGTGTTCAGAATGGACAATTTTTATTTATTTTGTTGCTTGTAAATACCTTTATTTTGTAGTCCTTCATTACTTCCTCCTCCTTATTAGCCTAGGCTATTAAGTCACATGGCTATTCGCAAGGGTTTCTGGGATATGAATCATGGTTCCCAGTAGTCCTTGCAAACCTGACTGAAACCTATTACATTGCTTGTGCACCACTGAGCATGTGCAAGATATGCAAAGCTGAAATCCAGGAAGTCATACAGTCTGGCTTCATGATGCCCACACTTAAGATTATAAATTATAAACTCAAAATGTTGCAACAACCTAACAAAACGGACCTTAGTTTATAGACTAACTTTACTAGAATACATTAAGCTTGTGTATTACAGGGGTATTTATATTTAAAAAGTGAAATTGTGGGTGGAACTCCCCTTTAATGGCTGTGTGTTGAGATATTTTGAGGGGACAGCAAATGTACACTGTTATACAAGCTGTACACTCACTACTTTGCTACAATGTCAAGTGTCATTTCTTCAGTGTTGTCACATGAGAATATATAATTATTCACTTATTCAGCCTATCGCACCCAACAACTGTCCCCGAGCCACCCCCATCAAAATCATTCCCCACATCCATTGCCTTTTGTGCCACCACCCCCTCCCTTTAAAATGTAAGCTCTACAAGCAGGGCCCTCCTGTAGTGATCTGTACTGTAATTGTGCTGTCCCCCCTCTACATTGTAAAGCGCTGCATAAACTGTAGGCGCTATATAAATCATGAATAATAATATAATAATGAAATATTTACAAAATTGTGAGGGGTGTACTCACTTTTTAGAGATACTGTGTAGGGTATATTATATAGACACACACACATAGTGGATATAAAAAGTCTACACACCCACGTTAAAATGTCAGGTTTCTGTAATGCAAAAAAAAAGTGAGACAAAAATAAATCGTTTAAGAACTTTATCCGGGCTTGGATGTTTGTCTTCATAAAAAAAGGGTTCCGTCCTGCCACTCTACCCCATAGCCCAGACATATGAAGAATACGGGAGATTGTTGTCACATGTACCACACAGCCAGTACTTGAAAGATATTCCGGCAGCTCCTTTAATGTTGCTGTAGGCCTCTTGGCAGCCTCCCTGACCAGTTTTCTTCTGGTCTTCAATTTTAGAGGGATGTCCAGTTCCTGGTAATGTCAATGTTGTGCCATATTTTCTCCACTTGATGACCGCCTTCACGGTGTTCCATGGTATATGTAATGCCTTGGAAATTCTTTTGTACCCTTCTACTGACTGATACCTTTTAACAATGAGATCCCTCTAATGCTTTGAAAACTCACTGCAGCTATGGCCTTTGCTGTAAAATGCGACTAAGGCCGCGTACACACGACCGAGAACCTCGTCGGGCTAAACCCATCGTTCCGCCCGACGAGGTTCCCGATGAGCGGTCGGAAAAGCTTGTCGAGCCAAAGTCCTCATTGAACAACGAGGAAAAAGAGAGCGTGCTCTCTTTTTTGGCTCGACGAGCTTCCAGACGGGACGCTCGTCGGAAGTGTACACACGACCGAGAACCTCAGCAGAATATGTCTCCCAGCGAGGTTCTCGCTGGATTCTGCCGAGGTTCTCGGTCGTGTGTACGGGGCCTAAGAAAAATGTTAGAAAGACCTACCAGAACAGCTGAACTTTATTGGGGGTTAATCAGAGGCACTTTAAAATGACGGTAGGTGTTTACCGACTCCTATTTAACATGAGTTTGCATGTGATTGCTTAATTTTGAACACAGCTACATCCCCAGTTATAAGACGGTGTGCACAACCACATTATTATTATTTTTTTACTTTCAGATTTCAGTTTCTTTTTCAGTTGAGTTGTACATTTCCATAGGTCACATTAAAAAGGTGGAATAGGTTTGAAATTATTTATCTAATTTCTTTACATCACAGGAGCATGACATTTTAACAGGAATGTGTAGACTTTTTATACCCATTATGTTCCAAATTTTTGTGAATAAGTATCTTAAAGTATCTTAAAGCGGAGCTCCGCTGTAAAAAAAAAAAATATTTAAGGCCAGCAGCTACAAATACTGCAGCTGCTGACTTTTAATACATGGACACTTACCTGTCCAGGAGTCCAGCAGAAGATGCGCAATTGCCTGTCTATCTGCTGCCCACACCTCCATCCTCGGTGAGGGAACCAGGAAGTGAAGCGTTACGGCTTCACTGCCCGATTCCCTATGGCGCATGCGCGAGTCACGCTGCGCCGTCCTCACTGGTCCTTGTTGTGTTCTGGGAGCCGAGTGTTTCCCAGAACACAACAGGCGTGTGCGGGAAGCGACAAACTGAGTTCCGATGAACGAAAGTTCTACTTTATGGTGGAGTTCCACTTTAAGTAGGACATTCATTTGTATTCAGCCCCCTTTACCTCAGATGACCCCAACTAAAATCTAGTACAACCAACGGTTTTTTAGAAGTCACCTAATTAGCAAACAGAGGTCCCCTGTGCGTAATTTAATCTCAGTATACATGTAGCTGTTCTGTGAAGCCCTCAGAGGTGCGTTAGCAAACCTTTGTGAACAAACAGCATCATGAAGGCCATGGAACACACCAGAGAGGTCAATGATACATTTGTGTAGAAGTTTAGAGCAGGGTTAGGTTATAAAAAATAAAAATATACCAAGCTTTGAACATCTCATGGAGTATTGTTTAATCCATCATCCAAAAATGGAAAGATAAAGCACAAACGCAAACCTACCAAGACATTGCCATCCACCTGAACTAACAGGCTGGGCAAGGATGGCATTAATCAGAGAAGCAGCCTAGAGGCCTATGGTAACTGAAGGAGCTGCAGAGATCTGCCGCTTAACTATTTGTTGTGCACTCCACAAATCTGGCAATTAAGCAAGAGTGGCAAGAGTGGCAAGAAGAAAGCCATTGTTAAAAGAAAGCCATAAGAATTCATGTTTGCTGTTTGCGTGAAGCCATGTGGGGGACACAGAAAACATGTGGAAGAAGGTGCTCTGGTAAGCGGGGACCAAAATTGAACTTTTTGCCCAGAAGCAAAATGCCATGTGTGGTGGAAAAATAACACACCATCCACTGTGAAACATGGTGGGGGCAGCATCATGTTGTGGGGATGCTTTTCTTCAGCAGGAAAAAGAAAAAGATGGAGGGCGCACCGACCTAGTGTGATACTGCTAAATGAATTTTTATTAAAATATTAAAATCAATCATCTGCAGACCACCAAGCTCTGAGGAAAGGGGTACGCCCCTGAAACGCGTCAGCTCTAAAACATCAATTCTAGATTCAAGCGATTATCAAGCTCTGCTGTTGGATTTCTGCTGTACTGTCTTTTTAAGCCTGATTTTAACTCCACATTGTGAGTATAATGATTGATTTTAATATTTTAATAAAAATTCATTTAGCAGTATCACACTAGGTCGGTGCGCCCTCCATCTTTTTCTTTTTCCTTAGTCTTATGAATTCCCACGATTCTGAGGAGGGCTGCAAGACTCTGGAAGCCATTGTCTAAATCAGTGGTCTCCAAACTGTGGCCCGAGGGCCGGATGCGGCCCTTTGCTTGCCTTTATCCGGCCCTTGGAGCGCTACACCTCCCAATGATACGAGGCACTATTCTGTCATCTAACTCCTACAATGGAGCACCATTTCTCCCACTGACACCACTAATGGGGCACTATTCCCCCCCCCCTAATACCAGAATTTTTTTTACTCCCGCTGGCCAAAGTCTGGCCCTCCAAGATTCTGGAGGACAATAAACCGGCCCTTTGTTTAGAATGTTTGGAGACCCCTGGTCTAAATGAACTCAACTCATAGTACCTTTCAAAAAAATACCGGAGCGCAGGAGATTTTTGTTTTTCGTTTCTTCAGCAGGGACAGAGAAGCTAGTCAGAGTTGATGGAAGATGGATGGAGCTAAATACAAGGCAATCTTAGACGAAAACCTGTTAAGAGTCTGCAAAAGACACCTTCCAAGAGGACAACCCTAAAAGTCAAGGCTACAATGGAATGGTTTAGAATTAGATCAAAGCATATTCATGTGTTAGAATGGCCCAGTCAAAGTCCAGACCTAAATCCAATTGACAATCTGTGGCAAGACTTGAAAATTGCTGTTCACAGATGTTCTCCAACCAATCTGACAGAGCTTGAGCCATTTTGCAACGAAGAATGGGCAAAAATATCACTCTCTAGATGGGCAAAGTTGGTAGAGACATCCCCAAAAAGACTTGCAGCTGTAATTGCAGTAAAAAGGTGGTTCTATAAAGTATTGACTGAGTGAGGGGAGCTGAGTGAATACAAATGCACGGCACACTTTTCACATATTTTTAAAACATTTTGAAAATCCATTATCATCCATTTCACAATTATGTGACACTTTGTGTTGGTCTATCACATAAAATCCCAATAAAATACATTTACGGTTGGAACATTTCAAGGGGTATGAATACTTTTGCAAGGCACTGTAAATACATCAATAATGCGCCTTTACTCAAGATGGTCATGGCTATAAATGCTAGGGAGGTGTAAGCAATTTCTCAACAAAATAAAAGCACGGAAGGATGGGTGGATGGATGGATGGATGGTGCTTTGAATATTTAAATATGAATTAAAAAGGCATTTTTTTGCTTGTGGTGCTCAGATACGAAGTTACATTCTCAAGATTTCAGAGCTTGGTGCTTCGCAAAAAAAGGCCACGACCACATGCCTAGGTTTAAAATAATGCTGAAACCAAATATGTAAAACAGAATAATGGTAATAAAATTACTTGTTTGATTTCCTGAGCCGCTCTCAAGTCTAAAACGACATATCCAACGGATTCTTTTGCAGACGTTAAAGTATCCAAGGCAAAGCACTGCAGTTTGATTGGAGTTCGTTGCAGCCTACAAGAACAAAAATGCATTGTTACAGGGACATTTTTGCCCAAGCTACATTTTAAACCCACCCACACACACACACACCAGAGACCTCTGCTAACCTAGAAAATTACAAAACACAATGTTTATTTTCCACTCAAGTACAATAATGTCCATTATCCCCAAGATATAGAGAGAGTCACTAAGCGTTTCGAAGCCTGCAAATTTGCTTCACTACATTTTCGAAATTATTATTATTGTATAACGCTCATACATACAACTCCATTTCCCAGCAATAGGTGATTTAAATAAAAGTGGAGATTGACATAGAAATATACATTATTATAGTTTGAAGCTTTACGCCAAGCAAACCTGCTAAATACACAGATAAATTATATAAAAGGAATCACAAACAGCAAAACATCGTTTTGAGCCTAGGTTCACACTGACAGCGGTAATGAAATCGCACGCGAGATTTCATTCCCGCTGTCAGTCCCGATTTCGGGAGCATCTGGGCAGGTTTTTTGGGTAAGTGGGTGGAGAGGGGAGACATGTGGCAAAAAGAAGAGTGAATTCCTGCTAAGAGAGAACAGACTGTACACTAGAGCTGCACGATTCTGGCTAAAATGAGAATCGCAATCTTTTTGCTTAGAAGATAGATCGCGCTTCTCATGGCGTAACATCTTTTACATTAAAACAAAATTTAAAAAAAATTGGGCTAACTTTACGGTTTCGTTTGTTTTTATTATTCATTGAAGTGTATTTTTTCACCAAAAAAATGCATTCTAAAGACCACTGGGCAAATACAGTGCGACATAAAATATTGCAGAAATTGCCCTTTTATTGCCTAGGGTCTCTGTTAAAAATATATAATGTTTGGGGGTTCCAAGTAATTTTCTAGCAAAAAATATTGATTTCAACTTAAAGTGTCAGGGGTTGTGAAGGAATTTTTTTTTTCCCCTAAATAGCTTCCTTTACCTTACTGCAGTCCTCCGTCACTTACCTCATCCTTCCATTTTGCTTTTTAAATGTCCTTATTTCTTCTGAGACATCCTCGCTTCCTGTTCTGTCTGTAACTACACACCGTAATGTCAGGCTTTCTCCCTGGTGTGGAGAAAGCCTCTTGAGGGGGCGAGCAGGCAAGTCAGAATGCTCTCTACTTTGCAGATAGAGAAAGGAGCTGTGTGTTAGTGGGCGTCCTGACACTCCTGCTCGCCCCCCCAAGAGGCTTTCTCCACACCAGGAAAAAAGCCTTGCATTACTGTGTGGAGTTACAGACAGAAGAACAGGAAGCAAGGATTTCTCAGAAGCAATAAGGACATTTAAAAGCAAAATCGAAGGATGAGGTAAGTGAAGGACAGCACTAAGGTAAAGGAAGCTATTCAGGGGGGGGGGGATTTTTTTCCCCTTTACAACCCCTTTAAGTGGTTAAACTTCCTGCATTTACACACAGAAGTTTGATCCAAGAAGGAAGTTAAGTTACAATGTTTTATGTTGTTAAAAACTTGGCAGACTGGATTTTTTCTTTTGACAGCTGGATGAGCAGATAAAGTCTCTCCACTTTATATGACAGAATCGGTGAACTCTGCATTGGAGATTGTCGGGGGGGGGGGTGTTGAATCGAGATCACGGGCAGCTCTATTGTACACCCACCATAGATGTCCTGGGCGCCTAGGAGGAACAGTTCATTGTGAGAAACTGGTGCCCCTGTTATGAAAACGCATTAGTGATGTGGCTACATGGCAACTGGATCTTGACGCAGAGAGTGCGATCTGCGAGTACGAGCAAGGAGAGGTTGAAATCACAGCACGCAGGCACCCGACCCAACACTTGGAGCAACCTGGTAATCCGGAGTCTGGAAACTGCCAGCCCCGATCCTCCTCCTCTTGGGTCCTATGCTGGTGCTCCTGGCCTCTCCTTTCTGCCGGGTGGCCCCACAGCAAATGGCTTGCTCTGAGGGCACACAAGTAGGTGTGCTCCAGAACCGCAGAGCTTTGTCAATTGACACATGGCACCGCAGCTTGCCCCCCATATCCCGATTGGCTCACTGGCTTTGACTGACAGCAGCAGGAGCCAATGTGAGTCAATCACCAATGGCTTCCTCTGCTAATCAAAAGCCAAATCAGGAGTGTGACTCCCAAGGCTCTCGTGGACATCGCTGGATTGTGATGGGCCTTGGATAAGTATTGGGGGGGCTGCTGCACATTGGAGGTTTATGCATGAAGGTAAAAAACCATGTGTTAAGGTTAACTTCTATATTAAGATTTACGTTCCAATAAATGTAAATCATAAAATGTATCGCCAGATAACTGTGAAACCGACATCCATTAAAGCTTGGGTGTATGACATATATGAAGGTAAGTTCTGATCTTATCCCATGTTCATGCGTAAAAAAGAGACAAATAATGAAAGTTCCCGGTTTTTTATTTTATTTTTTTATCTAGCTTTTAGCTTGGAAGACAATGATTGTTTTGTCAGAATGCTCTGAGTGTATTTTTAGTAAACACAATAAGCCATATATAAAGAGACAACATATGGTACATGACTTTTCCCTAAGGAAATCACATAGCAGATGGATTACATGCAATTACATATGAATAGGGCTCCGACAAAACAAGCTTAATGTATCTGGAGAATAACAGATATAACAAGGCGACGTTGATGCCTGCATAACCTACAAACCATCAGTGCCTACATGCTTATTGACATTTTAAGGCAACCTATTGATGCGACATAACAAGACCATCTCCAAAGAAGATTCTCTACTTTCTCTATACCAGTTTATTACTCCTCCCCTATGGGACATGGGGAGATAATTCCCCTGAATGGAAACCCGTGTGACTGTAAAGCAAGAAAAAAAAAAAAATGTGAAAGGAAACCCGTATGAAAGAAATACAGAGGCTGCCAATGCAGAATCCTCATTTTGAGAATGCCATTTACATGGCAGTGATGCAGACCCTGCAGCATTAGTAATAAGAATCAGGAAGAAGCACGCTGATCAGGAGGTTTACTTATTGCCCAATTGTTTTGGGATAATTAAAAAAAAAAAAAAAAACTCAAGCTACTGGATCAGTGCAACAGCCCAGCAACTCGCATTTTCAGAAAAACATTAAAATCTCCCTTCTCAACTCAGTTCAGGATTTCTAGAAGTCTTCTGGCATCCCTTAACCCATTTGGCTCTCACAACTGTTTACCCTTTATGGCCCAGAGCAGTTCTCAAAATTCTGCTATGAACCCGTTTAATCAGCGATAGTTTTCACAGGTACCAAGCTCCAGCTTCATGTTCTGGCCATGCTGCGCAGGGCGCAAGTTTACCCTCTCCCCCCTCCCTTCCTGCAATCTTCTAAGACATGTCACATGTCCCAGAAGATTGCCCGGCCGTTCACAACGTGCAGTGCGTACCCAGATGTGAAGCCAGAACTGGGCGCCCAAATTTGCAATGCCGGCATCGCAGTGAGGAGGGAAAACAGAAACGAGGCTTCGGGCGGCCGCATTGCTGGACCGCGTGACAGGGGAGTGCGTGTTTATTAAAAGTCAGCCTCTAAACTTTTTGTAGCCGCTGATTTTTAAATGGGTGGGACTCAGCAGTGTTAGTTTAAACATGAATAGTGTTACTGCACATAAGTGTGCATTTTATTCTGCAATTTGTCCTGTGTAAAACACAAAAATTTAGATTTTGGTAGAAAAGAATTGCAAAATGATTTACAAATGGAGTAAAGTGGCACCCCAACCTCAAGGCATTCCATTCTAAAATGTAAAAAATAGAATCGAATAGTTTTCCAACGCCCTAAACCTTTCTGGCTATTTCTGCAGCCGACACCTAATAGTAATTGGTGAATTGTCTAAACAAGGCAGAAATGTATCTCCCGTCTGTGACAACACCCACAGATTTACCTGACTTCCTGTCACAATACATAAAACGGAAAAAAATTGAGCCCTTCGCTTTGTTATTGCTTTTAGTTGGTCAAAAAACAAATATTATCACTCCCAACACCAGATCTACAGTACCTCCATTTATTGTTCTGGCAGCCCAACATCTTTACCATGTCCTATACACAAGACCAAAACTTCTATATCACACCCCCCCCCCCCCCACAAAATTATCAATCTCCAATAAATTTAAAGAACATTGGTGAAAACTGATAGATGTTGTTATTTGGTTCCCAAGACATCAGGCTCTCTACAAAAATGCCACAACGGCCTGGTTGGTGCTCCGTGCGCGCCACAACGGCCTGGCTATTATTCTCTATGGAGATGGGTCACATCTCCACTACAAAAACGCCCAAAGCCAGAAGTTCAAAAACGCCCAAAGCCAGAAGTTCAAAAACGCCCAAAGCCAGAAGTTCAAAAACGCCCAAAGCCAGAAGTTCAAAAACGCCCGAAGCCAGAAGTTCAAAAACGCCCGAAGCTCAAACAAGTTCTGGGACTTTTTTTTTTTTTTTTAGGCAGATTTGGGCATTTTCTGCTTTTAACATTGGTGACCGTAGACCTGTCCAAAATTGTGGCAAAAATCGCTGCGTCCCCCATAGAGGAGAGCCAAATTTAAATCTCCCGCGCACGGGAGTGACGGCATCGCCGCTCCAGCCAATCACAGCGCTGGAGCAACGATACCTGGAAGACACGCCGAGTCAAGATGATATCTCGCTCGGTGTGGACCAGGTAGTTCTATACACCTCGTTCCGAGGTAAGTATTTCATAATGAGCTACAGTACCTGCCGCCGAGAATGTGTTTTTAGCACGACAGCATCGCGCCGATTCTCGGCGACAGGGTGCCGACATCTCGCACTCGCTGGAATAGTAAAAGCACATTCCAGCAAGCGCGTCAGAGAAGCGACAAGGATCTGACTTGGATTCCCGCCAATTCTACACGTGGGGGGCGTTTAGTATGAATCCTGAAGGGGAACCCCCCGCCGGATTTTAAATAAAAATGCAGCATGGTTTCCCCCCTCGAGAGCATACCGGGCCCTTAGGTCTGGTATGGGTTGTAAGGAGACCCCCCCCCCCCACGCCGAAAAAACGGTGTGGGGGTCCCCCCACAATCCATACCAGATCCGTATCCAAAGCACGCCGGCCGTTCAGGAAGGGAGTGGAGGCAAGCGAGCACCCCCCCCTTCCTGAGCCGTAACCAGGCAGCATGCCCTCAACATGGGGGGTGACCCCAGAGCACCCTGTCCCCATGTTGATGAGGACAGGGCCCCTTCCCGACAACCCTGGCCGTTGGTTGTCGGGGTATGCGGGCGGGCGGCTTATCGGAATCTGGGAGCCCCTTTAATAAGGGGGCCCCCAGATACCAGCCCCCCACCCTAGGTGAATGAATATGGGGACAGCTCCGGACACCCCCCCTGTCTTCTTTAGCTCTTTTACCGGGGGGGGGGGGTCTTCTCCCGCTCTCCGCTCTTGATTCGGCGCTCTCCGGTGCCTCCTCTGTCACGTCTTCTCCTCCAGATGTTGACTCAACGCTTCCTCCCGCTGTTATGCCGGGCGCGCGGCTCCCAGCGACTTATATAGGCCTATCTTGTGACGTCGCAGTCCCATCATGCTCCAGTACCTACCCCCGTGGTACCTACCGGAGCATGATGGGACTGCAACGTCACAAGATAGGCCTATATAAGTCGCTGGGAGCCGCGCGCCCGGCATAACAGCGGGAGGAAGCGTTGAGTCAACATCTGGAGAAGAGAAGAAGAAGAAGTCGTGACAGAAGCGGCGGCCAGGCCTGAAGAAGCAGCGGAGAGCGCTTGAAGACCCCCCGGAAAGCGCTTGAAGACCCCCCGGAGAGCGCTTGAAGACCCCCCCCGGAGAGAGCACTTGAAGACCCCCCCCCCCCCCGGAGAGCACTTGAAGACCCCCCCCCCCGGAGAGCGCTTGAAGCCCCCCCCCCCCCCCCCCCGGAGGGAGAGCGCTTGAAGACCCCCCCCCCCGGAGAGCGCTTGAAGACCCCCCCCCCCCCCGGAGAGCGCTTGAAGACCCCCCCCCCCCCCGGAGAGCGCTTGAAGACCCCCCCCCCCCCCCCGGAGAGCGCTTGAAGACCCCCTCCCGGAGAGCGCTTGAAGACCCCCCCCCCCCCCGGAGAGCTTGCTTGAAGACCCCCCCCCGGAGAGCGCTTGAAGACCCCCCCCCCGAGAGAGCGCTTGAAGACCCCCCCCCAGAGAGCGCTTGACCCCCCGGAGAGCGCTTTGAAGACCCCCCCCCCCCGGAGAGCGCTTGAAGACCCCCCCCAGAGAGCGCTTGAAGACCCCCCCCAGAGAGCGCTTGAAGACACCCCCCCGGAGAGCGCTTGACCCCCCCCCCAGAGAGCGCTTGAAGACCCCCCCGGAGAGCGCTTGAAGACCCCCCCCGGGAGAGACCCCCCTTGAAACCCCCCCCCCCGGAGAGCGCTTGAAGACCCCCCCCGGAGAGCGCTTGAAGACCCCCCCCCCCCGCTTGAGAGCGCTTGAAGACCCCCCCCCCCCCCCCCGGAGAGCAGGAGAAGGGCCCCCCTGGTAAAAGAGCTAAAGAAGACAGGGGGGGGCGCCCGGAGCTGTCTAATAAAATACTTTAAAAACCCTGTGTTGTTTATTTTGTGTTTACACTTTGCCTCCAGGTGAATGGGTAGGGGTACGATGTACCCCATATTCATTAACCTAGGGTGGGGGCCGGTATCTGGGGGCCCCCTTATTAACCACTTTAGCCCTGGACCATATTGCTGTCCAATGACCAGAGCACTTTTTGTGATTCGGCAGTGCGTCGTTTTAACTGACAATTGCGCGGTCGTGCGACGTGGCTCCCAAACAAAATTGGCGTCCTTTTTTTCCCACAAATAGAGCTTTCTTTTGGTGGTATTTGATCACCTCTGCGATTTTTATTTGTTGCGCTATAAACAAAAATAGAGCGACAATTCTGAAAATGCCATTGGCAGTGAAGGGGTTAACACTAGGGGGCAGGGGTTAAATGTGTTCCTGGGTGTGTCAGAGCACCTGACCCCCCCCCCCCCCCCAGAGCCCTCTTGTATTACTGTAAATTGTATTTTAACTGTACCGTCTCCCTCCATGTTGTAAAGTCCTGTGTAAACTGTTGGTACTCTATAAATCCTGTCTCGTAAAAGTTAAAATGTAATAAATAGTATTACAGGCATACAGAGATACAGCATTATAGCAAGCTTGAAGGAGAGCAACAACTTTGCTCTACTGTTGCACAAGCAACAGTAGAAATCAGTGAGACATCCTGTTCCCCACTACCCGTCAGGCTGTGCCAACAGGTGGTAGAAGAAGGGAAAGTTCTTGTACATCAACATAAACAAAGTTTTGCCACAGCAAGAAGCAATATTAAAAATTTTGACAGTTTTAGAAACTATAGCAGACTGCAGTATTAAAGTGGAACTTCACTTTCTCAAACATTGCCTTTTTTTTAATCCTAATGCTACTAGCATAAATAGTTAGGACCGTATATCATATTCACCTGTTTTAAAATGTTTGTTTTTTTTACATTTCTTTAGTTACTCCCTAATCACCACAGCTAGGCAAATGGTGGCATACATCCCAGGGAGTCTTCAGGAGGGGAGGAGAGGTTTTCTCAGCCTCCTGCCTGCATTCCTGAGCTAAGGGCAGATGGACTCCAGAAAGTAAATGCTACATGAATAATCCGCCCTTGCGTAAGATAGCCACAGCTAGAAATGCTAATTGGGGGGGGGGGGGGGTATTGAAGTGTTTTCTCAGCAAAGTAAAGCATGAATGGAGTATGGTTTCTAACAGCCATAAAATACAGAACAACTTGTATAGCAATGAGAGATAGAGATAGATCTCTCTCTCCATTTTTTTTTTCTTCATAAAATAACAGAACAAAACAATATCACAAGCATAAAGGTTTTCAATATTTTAGGTAGGAGGAGGCTCTATGGTGGGTTAGCCAAGTTTATGTTTTGTATTAAGCAGTATGTAGGTGAAGAACAAAGATGAATCTACCAGTTATTCTGACTCTATCATCCTAATTAAAGTTAGTACAGGCTGTATCATTGTATATTGTGATGCCCTACCAGTCCTGCAGTTTGGGTACCCAGTTGGGGTAGGCTGGTCTAGGTCATCAAGGCCCAAACTAAGTCTATAAGCTAGGCCTTTAAAGTTCTTTGTATAACAATGATATATTGTTTGAACTGCAACTCTGTCCCTTATGCTTTTGTTATATGGTTGTACAACCTTATTTGATAAAATAAAAATGTATAGATTAAAAAAAAAAACACAACACACCACACAATATCACAAGCATTATGTAAATTATAAACAGACAGATAGCAGAAAGGAATCTTTGCCATCAAGTCAATGCAAGTACTTTAACCACTTGCATACTGGGCACTTACACCCCCCTCCTGCCCAGGTAAAATTTCAGCTTGCGGCACTGCGTCGCTTTAACTGACAATTGCGCGGTCGTGCGACGTGGCTCCCAAACAAAATTTACGTCCTTTTTTCCCCACAAGTAGAGCTTTCTTTTGGTGGTATTTGATCGCCTGTGCGATTTTTATTTTTTGCGCTATAAACAAAAAAGAGCGACAATTTTGAAGAAAAATACAATATTTTTTACTTGTTGCTATAATAAATATCCCAATAAAAAAAAAAAAAAAAAAAAAACACTTTTTTTCTCAGTTTAGGGCGATACGTATTCTTCTACATATTTTTGGTAAAAAAATAAAAAAAATAATCGCAATAAGCGACTGGTTTGCGCAAAAGTTATAGCGCTTACAAAATAGGGGAGAGAATTATTATTTTTTATTATTATATTTTTACTAGAAATGGCGGGGATCTGCGATTTTTATTGGTACTGCGACGTTATGGCGGACACATCGGACACTTTTGACACATTTTTGGCGCCATTCACATTAATACTGCGATCAGTGCTATAAATATGCACTAATTACAGTATAAATGTGACTGGCATTGAAGGGGTTAACACTAGGGGGTGAGGAAGGGGTTAAATGTGTATGCTAGGTGTGTTCTAACTGTGGGGGGAGGGGGGGGTGACTGGGGGGGGTGACCGATCTGTGTCCCTATGTAAGAAGGAACACAGATCGGGCTCCTCCTCTCCAGAGACAGGACGCTGTCTCTGTGTAACACGGCAATGAGAGATGATCTATGAGAGATCATCTCTCATTGGCCCACAGATCGCATCGCAAACGGCCACTCTGATTGGCCGTTCGCCGCGATCTGTGATTGGCCGTGTCCAAGGGACACGGACAACACAGGGCTTCCCCGCAGCGTGCTCTACAGCGCGCGCTGGGAACGCCAGAATGACATGCCGTCAAATGACGGCATGTTGGATATTCAGGCCCGCGCTGTTGCCGTCATCCGACAGTAGCGCGGGCCTGAAGTGGTTAAAGTAGAAAAGAACAAGGCAACAACTGTGTAATTAACTATTAATTCATCGATTAATTTTAAATTTTTTTGATCAATCAAAATTATTTTGATTGGTACCTCACCTTTCCGCTGGCTTCTGGGCCTTCAGGGAGTTCCGTCGGAGATCCGGTAACATCACGGACACCGGTGGGGCTTGCCGTGTCCATCTGAAGGGCTCCTTTGCTGTGCCTTCATATCTGCATGCCGGCGGGACCTTACTATCTGCCACACACAAGGGCTGTTAGGCTCCATGCACACTGCACTTAAAAAACGTTGATTCTACAGGTGTTTGACGTTTTTTTCCCCTGCCTCTAGTCTAGAAGCACTGCTATTGTGCTCTATGTGTCTTTGCACATTATTCACTACTACAGGCGTTTTCTGTCAGGGACGTTCAGAGGCAGGAAAAAAAACCTTCTCTATTCGCGTTTCCTGGAGGAGTTTAGGAGCTGTAAAAACGTCAAGTCTCTCCTAAACGTAAAGTGCCAACGTTTTTTTTTTAGGTGTGTTGTGGGAGTGTAGTGCAAAAAACGCCTAGAAACTAAACTCTCATAGACTCGCCTAAACTTTGTACAATATGCTCTTATTTTGCATCTTTCATGCCACGTTTTTCAAGCTAAAAACGTTGACTTTTTTTCTGCTCCTAGTGTGCATGGAGCTTACACTTCCCTCTATCACCCTGGGATTCTACAAACATCCACTGGGAGTTGTGATAGTTCCCTTCACGAGACATCTACATGCCGACAGACTGATGTTAACCCCTCCTCATCTGGATTCAGCAGTGGCATCGTTGTACACATTTTCATACTTAGCTACATGTTTTTATGACTGCTTTTGGTACTGTTTGGTATTACTCGCACCATTTTTACAGTTTATGTAGCTACATCGATTTTATCTCCAGTGCAATATTTATTTGGTTACCTACTTGAAGACTATAAAAGTTTTAATGCTATTCCCATCGAGTGCTGCCTTTGTGTGTTTTTTGTATCCTGCTATCCATTTTTCCAGTGGTTGGAAGCTGCACTGGGAATCAGCCTGCAAGGAGATCAGCTAAAAGTAGTTGGATCTGTATGTGTGTTATAATTAATCGAAATTAATCGATTAAAAAACGATTAATCGAACAATTTTTGTTTATCAGTAACAGCCCTCTTTTCTCGATTTTTTTTTTCCTTAAAAAAAAAAAATTGTGTTTAATAAAATAACAGAACAAAACAATATCACAAGCATAAAGGTTTTCAATATTTTAGGTAGGAGGAGGCTCTATGGTGGGTTAGCCAAGTTTATGTTTTGTATTAAGCAGTATGTAGGTGTAGAACAAAAATTAATCTACCAGTTCCTTATATCAAACTTGTCTCTTTACCAGCATTACTTACCTAGTGTGGAGGTAACCCTATTGTGGTCAATGAATCCCATTACAGCAATAGGATATGGAGGAGGGAGATTCCACCCAATAATAAACTGGTTCCATAATGATCTTCAGACAATGAAGGCAAAAATCAGCAGTTTGGAGGAGAACCACCTAGCATTTTAGGAAAAAGGTCAAGACTTTTCTCTTTTGATATCAAAGGAGACAGGAACAACAAGTGCCCAGAGGCGATTCAGTTCGCATGTGCCGCGCTATACAAGTTTTCATTCATTCATTCATTCATCTTCTGGAGAATCACTGTAGTAGTCACTTGTTTCACTTTGGCCAGGAAGAAAGCGCGCTGTGAAGGAATGCGCCTACATCCTGGCTCCTCCCATCACGCAGCTTATCAACCAGTCTTTCTTGGAGGGCATAGTGCCCTCACAGTTGAAAGAGGGTATAATCCAACCCATCCTGAAGAAACCCTCCCTGGACCCCAAGGACCCACTCCACCGCCGTCCCATAACAAGCCTCAATACCTACTCTCAAAGGTAATGGAGAATGTAGTGGTGATCCCACAACAGCATCTGGATACCCACAAGCTACTTGACCCATTGCAATCCCCAGGCTTCCGTCCCGGACACGGACGGAAACTTCCCTTCAGCATTGCTGAAAGTATGGGACGATGTTCTCAAGGCCGCAGACGAAGGAGAATCAGAATCCTGTCTTCTAGTTCTGTTGGACCTAGAAGTGCAGCTTTCGACACTGTAGACCACAAACTGTTACTGACTCGGCTTGCTGAAGTAGCCAGCCAAGTCGCAGAAGGCAATTTATCTTGGTTCTCCTCTTTTCTGGAAAACCGATCGCAAACAGTGAAGTTAGGACCTTTTACGTCTGAGAAACGCACAGTAACATGCGGAGTCCCTCAAGGATCGCCTCTGTCACCAGTGCTGTTTAACATATTTCTTCGTCCTCTTTTTGAGATTATCAGCAGCCAAAAACTGCTCTACCACTCATATGCAGATGACACGCAACTGTATTTCCGCATCTGCAACAGAAAGGATCACCACCTCAATCTAGAGACATGCCTCTCTTTGATAGAGGACTGTGTGACAGGGTACACGATTGTATGTACACCAGTGAGAGGCTGGAAAGGTCAGTTTTCCCTGCCCTGGAAGGGGTTAAGCCTGGCCAACAGGTAAACCTCCTCTCTTCCCCCTATTAATTAACAGTCACCTGGTAGGGAAAGGGGAAGTGAGAGCTCAGTGTGAGAGGTATGCTGAGCTGGACGGACAGGTTGGAAACTGTATGCATGGAAGGAACAAGGTCTGTCATAGATTTGTTTATTTTGGACTGGTATTCTGTTTGTTTTGTACTGGAGGCCGGAATAGCCCCTCCAGTACAGTGTAGTGAGGGACACTACTGTCAGTTAGCCTCCTAAATTGGAGTAGGCCATTTTGTTTTTGTATTATTTATTTTTGAGTGCAATAAAGCCATATTTATTGCTTAAGATCAGCGACTTTGCTGCATGACATTATCGCTATTTCTACGACTTTGTCACAAGTGGTGTCAGAAGTGGGATGTTTGCTGTGGTACCGGTCAATGTACAGTTACAGTGGCCTTAAAGGTACAGGACCCAGAAAATGGAAGATATTGTGAAAGCCCTGTTACAAGCGGTCTCTGCGCAACAAGAGACTAATAGACAGATAGCGGCCTCGGCTGCAGCACAACAAGAAACTAATAGACAGGTAGCTGCAACGCAACAAGAGACTATCATACAGATAGCGGCCTCAGCTGCAGCACAACAAGAAACTAATAGACAGCTAGCTGAAGCACAAAAGTCAGACCATGCTGTTCTCAAAGCAACCCTGGATCACATGACTACCCAAGGGTCTTCTAACCCGCCAGCAAGGGGGGTAAGCCAAATACGTGCCAGCAGCTGTCTGCAGAAAATGACCCCGGATGATGATCGGGAGACTAAGAGATCGCGTGGCTTTGGGTTTGTCACTTTTGATAATCCAGATGATGCAAAAGAAGCCATGCAAGCCATGAATGGAATGTCTGTGGATGGACGTCAGATTCAAGTGACCAGGCAGATGATCCCCTGCTGCAGGAAGCCAGGAGTAATGTTGTAGAGGTTAATGGGGTACCAGTAGAAGGGGTAACAGGAAAGGCCTATCCCTATTTTATCCTTAAAAACGATCTTCTTTACAGAGTAACCTCCGATGAGGGACAAGAGCTTGAACAACTGGTTGTGCCTTCATCATACACCCGAAAAATCCTAGATTACTCTCACTCTCATCTGCTGGGGGGACACTTAGGGGTGGAGAAAACACAAGAACGGGTGCTCAGGAGGTTCTTCTGGCCTGGGGTATATGAGGGGATTAAAAGGTATTGTGCTTCTTGCCCGGAATGCCAGCTGGCATCTCCCAGACCGAAGTCGAGAGCCCCACTCATACCTCTCCCCATAGTTGACGTTCCGTTTGAGCGGATTGGCATGGACCTAGTGGGTCCCTTAGAGAAAACAGCTCGAGGTCACCAGTACATCCTTGTCATCGTCGATTATGCCACCAGATACCCAGAGGCCATTCCACTACGTAAGGCGAATGCTAAAAGTATTGCAAAAGAGTTGGTTCAGATGTTTACACGGGTGGGGATACCCAGGACATTGCTCACGGATCAGGGGACTCCGTTTGTCTCCCGTATTATGAAAGAGCTATGTCAACTATTTAATGTACAGACTCTGAGAACGTCAGTGTATCACCCCCAGACAGATGGGTTGGTAGAAAGGTTTAACCGGACCCTAAAGGGGATGTTGAGGAAAGTCGTTAGCAGGGATGGGAAGGATTGGGACTTGTTACTTCCTTACCTGTTGTTTGCAGTTCGAGAGATTCCCCAAAGTTCTACGGTCTTCTCCCCGTTTGAGCTTTTATATGGTAGGCATCCCAGGGGTATTCTGGATATCCTAAAGGAAACCTGGGAAGAACAGGGGGTAACTGGGACCAATGTCCTCCAGTATGTTGAAGATATGCGGGTGCGTATGGCTCAGATTGCCCCTCTTGTTCGCCAGCATATGGAGCAGGCGCAGAGTAGGCAGAAGTCCTACTATGACCAGAGGGCCCTAGTGAGACAGTTTGAAAGAGGGGACAGAGTAATGGTTCTAGTACCCACCGCAGAAAGCAAACTTCTAGCACAGTGGCAGGGACCCTATGAGGTGTTGGAAAAAGTGAGCCCAGTAAATTATAAAGTTAGTCAGCCGGGACGCCGGAAGAAGGAGGCCGTGTTCCACATAAACCTTCTTAAGCCATGGAGGACTAGAGAGGACTGCATGGCCGCAGTGGGGGACACCACACCTGGTCCACAGGCACCTAGTCCTTCGGTGACAATCTCTCCAGAGCTGACACCTGAGCAAACAAAAGAAGCTAGAGGCTTGGTTGAGAGGAATAACGATGTTTTCTCCCCCAACCCTGGACAAACCCGAGAGATTACCCATGACATTATTACAGAACCAGGGGTTGTCGTAAGAGTGAAGTCTTACCGCATTCCGGAGGCCAAGAGGGAAGCTGTAAGGGCTGAAATCAGGAAAATGCTTGAGCTTGGAGTGATAGAGGAGTCTCATAGCCAGTGGTGCAGCCCCATTGTTCTAGTGCCCAAACCTGATGGGTCCATCAGGTTTTGTAATGACTTCAGGAAGTTAAACGAGGTGTCTAAGTTTGACGCCTACCCCATGCCTAGGGTGGATGAACTAGTAGAGCGATTAGCCAAAGATAGGTTCTTCACCACGTTGGATCTGACAAAGGGTTATTGGCAGATCCCATTGACAAAGCACGCCCGAGAGAAGACAGCCTTTGCCACTCCTGATGGCCTATTCCAGTACAGGATCATGCCTTTTGGCCTCCATGGGGCTCCAGCCACTTTTCAAAGGCTAATGAATAAGTTGCTCAGGCCCCACACTGAGTATGCAGCCGCATACTTGGATGATGTGATCATTCATAGCCCGGACTGGGAAAGCCATCTGGATAAAGTACAGGCAGTCTTGGACACTCTTAGAAGAGCGGGTCTGACAGCTAACCCCTCTAAATGTGCCTTGGGTCTAGCAGAGGCTAGATACTTGGGTTACCTGGTTGGCAGAGGACTTGTTAAACCACAGATGAACAAGATAGGAGCTATACAGAGCTGGCCCAGACCATTGAGGAAAAAACAAGTCAGAGCTTTCTTGGGGATTGTAGGCTACTATCGGAGGTTTATTCCTCACTTTGCTACGAGGGCTGCTCCGCTCACAGACCTTATTAAAGCCAGAAGTCCAGACACTGTAAAGTGGAACAGCGAGGCTGAGGAAGCCTTTGCTGGTCTGCGGGCAGCGCTTTGTGCCCAACCTGTGCTTGTGGCTCCTGACTTTAGAAAGGAGTTCTTTCTCCAGACCGATGCCTCAGAGGTGGGTCTGGGTGCAGTTTTGTCCCAATATGTGGATGGTGAGGAACACCCTGTGCTGTATTTGAGTCGGAAGTTGTTACCTCGAGAACAGCGCTATGCCACAGTGGAAAAAGAGTGTTTGGCAATCAAGTGGGCAGTAGAAACACTCCGCTACTATTTGTTGGGCAGGCGGTTTACCCTCGTCACAGACCATGCTCCGTTAAAGTGGATGCACACCAATAGGGACAAGAACGCTCGGGTCACGAGGTGGTTTCTGTCCCTACAGCCCTTTACTTTTGTGGTACGACATAGGGCAGGTCTCCTCCACAGTAATGCAGATGCTCTGTCCCGAGTGCATGGGTTTGTAGAGATGGCCGCTTCCCACCCAAGTGTTAAGCTGGGGGGGGAGGATGTGTGACAGGGTACACGATTGTATGTACACCAGTGAGAGGCTGGAAAGGTCAGTTTTCCCTGCCCTGGAAGGGGTTTAAGCCTGGCCAACAGGTAAACCTCCTCTCTTCCCCCTATTAATTAACAGTCACCTGGTAGGGAAAGGGAAGAAGTGAGAGCTCAGTGTGAGAGGTATGCTGAGCTGGACGGACAGGTTGGAAACTGTCTGCATGGAAGGAACAAGGTCTGTCATAGATTTGTTTATTTTGGACTGGTATTCTGTTTGTTTTGTACTGGAGGCCGGAATAGCCCCTCCAGTACAGTGTAGTGAGGGACACTACTGTCAGTTAGCCTCCTAAATTGGAGTAGGCCATTTTGTTTTTGTATTATTTATTTTTGAGTGCAATAAAGCCATATTTATTGCTTAAGATCAGCGACTTTGCTGCATGACATTATCGCTATTTCTATGACTTTGTCACAACTGGATGACAAAGAGTTATCTTAAACTCAACGGAGCGAAAACAGAACTTCTCCTGTTTCACGCCAATCGCAGGAATCAACTTTCAACAGCATGGACCCCCCCCCGCCTATTTTGGGCAAACTCATCACCCCTAGCGCCAAAGTCAAAAGCCTAGGGGTCATTTTTGACTCCTTTATGACAATGGACGCACAAATAGGGTCACTAGTCAGCGGATCTCACCATCTGCTGCGCCTACTACGCAGACTCACTCCGTTCATCCCTAAAGAAGATTTAGCGGTCGTGGTGGGAGCAATTGTAAACTCCAGACTGGACTATGCAAACGCCCTCTACCTCGGACTCCCCAAGTACCAAATCGCTCGTCTGCAAGTCGTTCAGAATACGGCCGCCAGACTTGTGACTGGGAAAAAACCCTGGGAATCCATCTCACCTTCACTGAGAGCCCTTCACTGGCTGCCAGTTAAAGACAGAATTGCTTTTAAAGCCCTCTGTCTTACGCATAGATGTGTCCATGGGAATGCCCCCCTTTATTTATGCGATATAATAAAAGCTCATAACCCCAATCGCGTTTTGCGATCCACTAATCAGAACCTGCTCGAGGTTCCGAAAGCCAACTTCAAGTCCAAAGGAGAAAGAAGATTCGCGATCCAAGGTCCCAGACTATGGAACGCTTTACCAACCAGCATTCGGTTGGAGGAGAACCACCTAGCATTCAGGAAAAAAGGTCAAGACTTTTCTCTTTTGATATCAAAGGAGACAGGAATAACAAGCGCCCAGAGGCGATTCAGTTCGCATGTGCCGCGCTATATAAGCTTCATTCATTCATTCATTCCTTCATTCATCTTCATAAAGTTAGCAAAAAAAGCATGGATCTCATCAGCCTCCTAATACAATGCACTGTGTGTGCGCGCATCAGGGCCAATTTACACCATAGAAGCGCGATCCAGATGCATGCGCATTTTTGATGCATTTTACCAGGTCCAAGTACAGTCCAGTGCAGAAAAATCCTCACACTGAAGCAATGCGGGCACCAGCACGATTTCTCCCGCAGGCAGTTCACACTTCTCTCTGCCAACCGCTGCGGGTGTCAATAGGATTGTTAATGACACTCCCAGAACAGTTCACAGATAGAAGTGTGGACTGTGAATTCGGATTGCATGGGTGAGAATACCTATGCGATCCGATTCCAGTGGGGAGGGGGAGAGAATGTCCCTGCACGTTTTTTGTGTGAATCCAATGCGAGTTCAGTCATGCAACTGTATGGCTGAACTAGCACTGCACAGACATCGCATGTGATCTGCACCCCAGTGCGGGTGTGAATCACATGCAATGCCTGTGTTCGCTATACTGTGAACCCGACTCAGGGTATAACCCACATCCCTTCTGTGTGAGAACAGGCACAACTTTACAAGTTAAATCAACATCTTAACATAAACATTAAAAAAAAAAGTGATGTTACCTGTGCTGGTGAAGAGCTTTCCTGTCAAGTTCCCATGCTAATTCAGTAGCAAATTGGGGCTGCTCTAAATGAGGTATTGGGTCTGTAGAAAGTTGCTCACCATCAAACTTGGCTTCAATCACAAGCATATGCCTGGAGCGCTTTGGGAAATGTCTACCTAAAGAAATAAAAAAAAAAAAAAACATTTTCTAAACAGGTGCATTTCGGAAGCTAATCCGAGACATTACATTGTGCAAAGCACTTTGCATAAACATAATGACAGTAGCGCAGTTCTGCTAAAATCAGATGGGGTATTACCTGATCCCAATGAGAAATTAGAAAAAAACACATATGTAATCCCACTAAATAGTGCACAAAAACAAAACCACCACCTGGGGCTGCATGAGTGCTACCGGCACTGGGGAGCTTACAGTTCATTGAGGGAACCAGGAATGCCAACACGTACTGTGACATACTGAAGCAGAGCATTATCCTCTCCCTTCGGAGACTGGGCCGCAGGGCAGTATTCCAACGTGACCCCCAAACACACCTCCATGACGACCACTGCCTTGCTAAAGAAGCTGAGGGTAAAGGTGATGGACTGGCCAAGCATGTCTCCTGACCTAAACCCTATTGAGCATCTGTGGGGCATTCTCAAATGAAAGGTGGAAGAGCACAAGGTCTCCAACATCTACCAGCCCTGTGATGTCATAATGGAGGAGTGGAAGAGGACTCCAGTGGCAACCTGTGAAGCTCTGGTGAACTCCATGCCCAAGAGGGTTAAGGCAGTGCTGGAAAATAATGGCGTGGCTTGCGGCACCGACGACATCACGCTATTCCGAGAGGAAACCCTGAACGAACACGAGCAGGAGGGGACGTGCAGCCGCCGGCTTCATCACATTACACACCGCTGTTTGTTTACCTCGTAAATGTGAGTGCAATCATTTTTAGTATAAATAAACCTTTTGTATTCTCTGGTATCACGCTATGGTCTCCTCTTCTTTTTATGCTTTCCATGTATGGAGAGGGTCAATTTAGAGCCATCTAGAGAACATACAGACAGTCAGGAGGGAGACCTTAAATCCCCGTGCTCAGAGTGACCATCATAGTGGTCAGTATATTTGGTAAGGAGACTATATCTTCACTTTGGGTGTCTCTATTGGTGAATCCAGCCTACTTATACTTTCAACTTTCCACTTCCTTTGATGACCCGTAGGACTCAATTTCTGGGACTCCTATTATTTCAAACATCATCTTATCTGTGGAACTCTAAATTGAATAAGAACTTTTATGTTTTGTACACATTATTGGTGTATATTATCAGTGTGTGAACATTTTTCATATATATCTTTAGTCGTATGTCATATTTTTGCACAGTCTGGTGTAATATTACAGTGTGTGAATATTTTTGTTCATAAGGTTTCTTGTTTATACATTTTGGTTGGTTTTCTATGGCGTTATCCAGCTTTAACACGCTGTAGTCATATGTTTGTCCATCCAGTCTTCATTTTCTTCCAGCGCCGTATCTGTTTCTTTTTTCTATAGTTTAATTTTTGGATCACAAATTTTTGATACTGGCTGCTTTTACATAGTTTCACACTTGTACATGTCAATTTATCATCTTGTAATTTTTTATTAAGCGCAGTGTTTCCCTTGTGGGTTTTTTCTCTAATGGTATTGACACAAAATATTGACACCTCGGGCCCAATTTGGACATTTTCACTTAGGGATGCACTTACTTTTGTTGCCAGTGGTTTAGACATTAAAAGGAGTTGTAAACACTCACCGGTTTTAAAAAAAAAAAAAAACTCCTGTGCTGCAGCAGTAGGGCTGGGGAAAAAATAGATTTGAATCGAGTTGAGAGGTCAAATCGATTCAGATTTTCAGCAAATCGTCCGCGAGGCCAGACGCCGCATCCTTGCCTAAAAACTCCTGCCCGAAGCTACTCAGGATCGTCACGATGTCCATAAAAAAAAAAAAATACAAACCTAACTCGATCCCAATTGTGAATCAATTTTTTTTTTTTTTAATCGCCCAGCTCTATGCAGCAGCACCCCCAAACCCCCCTAAAACGTACCTAAGCCCCATAATTCCCACGACTGGAATGAGCACACCAGCTCCAGCCTGTGTCTTGTGTTGCGATTGGATAGATTGATAGCAGCGAAGCCATTGGCTCTTGCTGCTGTCAATCAAATCCAATGATGCGCTGGAGGCGGGGCCGAGTCCTGCTTTCTGTGTGAACAGAGGCAGAAGCAGGACATAGGAGCATGCCTGCACGGGTGTCCACAAAAGGAGAGCGCTTCTCCGACGGGGCACTCGAGAAGAGGTGGAGCCAGGAGCGCCGCTGAAAAAGATCCCAGAATAGGAGGATTGGAGCCACTCTGTGCAAAACCCTTGCAAGTATGACATTTGTTATTTAAAAATGTTTATATATATTATATTTTATAAAAAAAAAAAAAAAAAAAAAAAAAAAAAAAAAAAAAACACACACACACACACACACACACACACACACACACACACACACACACAATTATATTTTATCACTGTATAACAAACAGCTAGCATGTCACATTCTTGAGTGCCGTTTTTGTTAACCATGGATGAGCCCGGTTTACAATAAAAGATAAACCAACTCAAAAAAAGATTTGACTTCCAAGTTAACAGATGCTTAAACAGCCCTGGAGAATTATTGTGCTTATTATACAGAACAAATGTAAGTTGGCTGCAGGTAATATATAAACAGCCCAGGTGCCAAACATATCTCTCTAAGCACTCATTACTGGTAACCATATGGCAATCAAATTATGACTACAGTGATCATTTTATTGCATGTAAAAAGAAAGAAAACATTTTTTTTTGTTTTAAAACAGAAATCCGCTCAAAAATCCATTTTTTAAATTGCTAATAAATTTTTTTCTATAATTATATATATATAAAAAAAAATTTTTTTTAGGTTAAACTCATGTAGTTACACTTACACAAATACATTAAAATGGTAAATAAAAAAAAGTGTATGCAAAAACACTTTAATTTTGGACAGTGTAGGGAAGGGTTAGAACCTTTGTACGGGGACCCGACATAACAATTTTACATTCATAAAATCAATGAGATGATATCACATTTTTTGTATTACCCAGGAGCATTACATGTTCACTTACAATATAAAAAGAATGTTTAATTAGTTCAATATCACATAAAATTTGATAGCGGAGTATGTGGGGGTCACTTGCAATGCACCTATATAATTGGTGAATTTCAATACTGATGGAAGACTAAAGCCATGTACACAGCCCAGATTCTCGTCAGGAAAAAAAAAAAAACACACCTTTGTTTTTCCTGATGAGATTCTTGGCAAGATTCTCTTGCCGACCGAGTGTACAGACGCTCAATTCAAAAGAACCACCGTTCTTTTGAAGGGCACGAACGTCTTCGACGAGCATGGGCTTGTCACATTCCATGCCGTCGCTGCCAACTTGCTTCACCCTACCTATGCCTTGGAAGCCACGGTGACAGGTAAGTATACAGATGCTCAGGTTTCTCGGCAGGAAAACACTGCAGAGAATATCATGATGAGAAAATGGAGAGCAGGTTCTCCAATTTTCTCGTCAAGATTCTGGGCAGATTTCTTGACGAGAAACCTCAAAGCCTCGTACACACGCACGGTATACTCGTCAAGAAAGCTCTGCCAGCAGTTTTCTTGCCAAGAAAACCGTGCGTGTGTACGAGGTTTAAGGCAACGTTCACACTATTCTGACATGGAAGTTGCACAAGTGGTATACATCTTGAGGGGAACCCCACACACACCAAAAAAAAAAAAAACACCACAACAACAGTGTGGGTTCTTCTTCATACCAGACTCTTACCCGAGCATGCAGCACGGCAGGTCAGGAAGGAGCAAGCAACCCCCCCAGACAATTCCAGCATGGGGGGGGGGGGCGGGAGTGGGGCTTTGTGCTCCTCACCCCAAAAGCACCTTGTCAACATGTTGATTGGGACAAGGGCCTCATCCTGACAACCTTGAACAGTTGTTGTGGGGGGTCTGCGGACAGGGGGCTTATTGGAATCTCAAAGCCCCATTTAACAAGGGGGCACCCAGATCCCATCCCCACCCCTATGTTAATGAGCACGAGGTATTGTACCCATACCCATACACGCAAAAAAAAGTGTAGGTGAAGACTGTCCCCTGTCGTAGCTCAGCATCTTCTTCCTCCGGTCTTCTCTCGCTTCCTCTTCCTCCGTCGATGACTTCTTCTGACGCTGCCTCCCACTGTTATGTCAGGTCTGGTAGCTCAGCGTCTTCTTCCTCCGGTCTTCTTTCGCTTCCTCTTCCTCCGTCGATGACTTCTTCTGACGCTGCCTCCCACTATTATGTCAGGTCCCAATACAAAAGGATGCAGCGTCTGGCCTCGCGGACTAGGCCGAAGCCGCGGTCTCGCCTAAAAACTCCTGCCCGCAGCTCCTCAGGGTGCGGTGTGTAAAAAAAAAAAAAAAAAAAAAAAAAGGACGGCTCCCAAATTAAAATCTTACCGGACCTCTCGAGGGCAACATTGCGCCGCAGAGCGATGCTGCGGCCTGTACTAGGGCTGGCGAAAGAAAATGGCTACACATACAGATGGGGATACCCTTTGTCTGTTACCTTCAGAAAAGATGGAAGAGCCTACACCCTGCAGACCCCGGCGGACCTACCCGGCCTCTTCCAGTTCCTGGGAACCGTCCAGATACCAGTACCAGACTGGTTACAGCTACTACCGCGCTCTGTCGGAAGATCGGGTCCCTCAAACTTCAGAGTGCCTGCACAGCCGCACCAACAGAGGCAGGGAAGGAGACGTCGGAGAGCTCCCTCGGGAGGGGAGTTACGTGACTAAACTGTGAGTAGGCCCTGGGCCGCAATCCACTAACTGCTGACTGATCCCCCCCCCTTTGCCTCTGACTTTGTAGCACCGTTGAGCGACCCCGATGCCGCCCTGAAAGTCCTCAACCCCTCAGCACACTCCGCAGCTAGATCCTCTGGATGCCTGACGCCCCCCCCCCCCTTGGTTTATCTGTTTAATATGTTATCTCCTCCACTTCTCCCCTTCCCTCCCCGCGAGTCGCGATGCGGTGGGATCCCTGACCAACTTAGGCCACAATCCGGGCCCCCAGTCCTGCGCTGTGTGCCGGGGGGGGTGGAGGGAGGGGGTTAGCAACCAGCACTGGCCGTTTAATGAAGGCCGCATCCAGTTACAATGACTCAGAAATGCCCCCGGACGCTCCCTACCGAGCCGGAGAGGCCCGGGGTTGCGGAAAAGATCCTCACGGCTGAACGTCCTGTCTTACCCCCCTTAGAGCCTGACCTGCCTGCTTGCCCACACTAAGATGCCCTTCCTCAGATGACCAACAGTGTTACATCACCCCTTGGGGAGGACTTGGGGGTCACTGCCAATGAGATGCCCAATACATAGCAATAGGGACCCTGGGCCCCCGCCGTGGGAGAAGGGAGGGGGATGGCAACCAACCCTGGCCGCGCGACTAGGTATACTATCGAGGCACTGGCCCTCAGACCTATCTGGCTCAGATACTTTACGCAGGCTGCTAGATCTCCCCTGGTGGCTGGGCCCTCTCCTTGTGCCATATCCCGCGGTCTGCCCCTTCCCCGGAGCTGAACTGACCTCATGTACCGCCACCCCGGGAAACACAGGGGGGGTACCCGCCTTACGAGAAGTTGTCCAGACTTCCTGGTGATATTGTGACAGGCTTTACTTATTGGGCCCTGAGAGATCCGGGACTTTACTGGGAGCCTGGGAGGCGGGATGTTTTTTTTTTTTTTGGACATCAATGGTTGTGATGCACAGTGAAGTAACTATGGGACATACGGGGGATTTCTTGGATGGAGAGGTTGGGTGGAATGGGGTCATTATACAAAATGTTTCAGAGGGGGTCAAAGGGTGCGCTATGCAGATGTCCACTAGGTGGACGGTGGATTGCTTGAACAGGGGGGGAGGGAGAGAGGAAGGAAAGAGGAAGCAGAAAAAGTCTCTAGCAACAATGTGCCTAACAGTTGCTGCTGTATATGTTACGAGCTGTTCCCTTACCTCCTTCTGTTAACAGGAGACCAGTAACAGCAACCTGTTTATCTATATGTTGATGTTATTGCGGGGACACAGAGCCTACCTCTGATTGGCTTGCTTCCTCTCTGTCCTCTTTCTTATTTCTCCTCTCTTCATTTTGTTACCGGAGCAGGCCATGCAGACGCCTCACTGAGACTCAGGACTTTTTAAAGAATTGTGCTGGAGCGCTCTGCAGGCCTACATTTCCATAAGTAATGTTGTGTTGTTACAGTTGCCTTTATCTCATAATGTGTATTCCTTATATCCCTTATGCTGCTATCTTTAAACTTGAGTGACCTCCTTTTGTTTTGGTTGTAATGCCGATTTGAGCCCCACCAACATTAACAGCCGGGGGGGGGGGGGGGGGTTGGGGACCCGGGTGCTCGCTCCGCTGGTTCTGTCTAAAGGACTGCGCTCAGTTCCCGGATTAAAACCGGAGAACACCTTAGCCACTTGGGCTAATTTAGCTATCTCTTACTGGGCCACACACTCTTGTGTTGGCTTCCTAATCTAATTTCGTCCCCTCTTTCTCTCCCACTCCCTCAACTTCCGTCCGTCCCTGTTCCCTCTCCTGAGAGGCTGGTCCTCTTCCCACCCCTCTCCGGACCCTAGAGGCGCGTCCCTCGGTACACACGGGCATGGACCGCCTGACTGTTGTTTCGCTGAACGTCAAAGGGCTGAACATCCCAGAAAAAAGGAGGATGCTCCTGCATGATATGCAACGCCTGGGCGCGGATGTAGTATTGCTACAGGAGACGCACTTTAAAGACAAAAATGTACCTATGCTGAAAAACAGGTACTACCCTACGGTATACCATTCCAACTATACAGCGGCAAAATCAAGGGGAGTTTCTATACTGATCTCCGCCAGGGTAACCTTGGACCCATGAGGAAACTAAAATGGACACGGAAGGCCGCTATCTGTTCCTAAAGGGTCGGATAGGCCAGACTCAAATTACCTTTGCAAATCTCTATGCCCCAAACGAGCATCAAGACAGCTTTCTGTCCAGACAATTGGGTCAGCTGACACGGTTTGCAAAAGGCCACCTAGTGGTAGGAGGTGACCTCAATGTCCCATTGGTCCCGTCAGAAGACACCTCGGCGGGGTTGTCCTCCACATCGAGAGATTCGCGCAAACGCATTCATAAGGCGTTACACTCGGCTCAGTTGATTGACATCTGGCGCATCTTACACCCTGGAGAGAAGGACTATACCTTCTACTCCAAACCACACTCATACTATTCAAGGATAGATTACTTCCCGATACCCCATAGACACCTCTCGGCAGTCAAGGACGTCTCGATTGGGTCGATTACGTGGTCTGACCACGCCCCGGTCACTCTAATCTACGCCCTGACAGATACCCAATCAGATCAGAGGAAACATTGGCGACTCAATGAGAGCCTGCTACAGGACTCGGATACCATGACGGAAATAGTGCGAGAACTAGGCCACTATTTCGACACCAACAACACCCAGGGTAGTGACACGGGGGTGGTGTGGGAGGCTCACAAGGCGGTAGTGAGAGGGATTCTCATTAAACATGGTGCCCGCCTAAAGAAGCTGAGGACCGAGCGACTCACTGCTTTACTTGCAAAGTTGCAGACATTAGAAACACAACACAAACCCAGACGCTACAGATAGGTTCTGACCTGAATACCACTCGCAAACAGATCACGGACCTACTACAATACAAAGCTAAAGCAGCAATGCAAATATGCAGACGGGCCGTGTACGAATCGGGTAGCAAATGCGGGAAGCTGCTGGCCCAGACGATACGCGCACAAAATCTAGCAACGTACATACCACACATAGTCTCTCGGGAGGGACGCAAGGTGTCCATTCCCCAGCAGATCTCAGGAATTCAAACATTTCTACACCACCCTATACAATCTTCCCCCCCGTCCCCGACCCCTGACCCAGACCAAACATCCCAATACCTTAATGATTCGCACATGCCGACCCTATCGACAGAAGCGAGGGAGCTGATGGAGGAGCCGATCACCGTATCGGAACTCCAGGCAGCGCTGAAATCCTCTAAACCAGGCAAAGCACCTGGCCCAGACGGCCTTACCACCACTTACTACAAGACTCTGCTCCCGTATCTGGGGAACCACCTAGCGGGCCTGTTTAACACCCTAGGCACATTTCACGTATCCACTCTACAGGCACAGATAGCAGTGATACATAAGGAGGGTAAGGACCCAGGTCAATGCGGCAGCTACCGACATCAAATTATTTACAAAAGTGATTGCCACTAGGTTTGAGAAGTATCCCCCTGGTCTCATACACCTTGACCAAGTGGGTTTTGTCCCGACCAGAGAGGCCAGGGACAATACAACGAAGGTACTTAACTTGCTCCATGTGGCTAACAAGACAAAGACCCCCTGTGTCTTCATAGGGATGGACGCCGAAAAAGTGTTTGATCGCGTGAGTTGGCAATTCATGTTTGACACCTTGAGACATGTTGGGGTGGGACAGAAAATGTTGCGCTGGATAAAAGCGGCCTACACTGGCCCGACAGCCAGGGTGCGGGCGAATAGTACCCTCTCAGACCCGTTCCCGATAACCAATGGGACTAGACAGGGATGCCCACTGTCGCCCCTTCTATTTGCCTTGTCCCTGAAACCCTTCCTACGCCACGTACGACAGAACTCTGACATATCGGGACTGACAGTCGGGAATGACCAATACAAGGTCTCGGCTTACGCCGATGACATACTATTTTCCCTAACTGACCCGGTTTCCTCCCTGCCAAACCTGATGCACAAATTTGACTTATACGGCAGACTATCCAATCTAAAAATCAACCTGACGAAGTCAGAGGCAATGGGAGTGGGGATCCCTCAACGACTGCTGACCCAACTTAAACAAAGTTTCAAATTAAAATGGACCGACACAGCCCTGACATACCTGGGTACACGTATCCCACCGAGACTATCCAATGTGTTCAAACTCAACTTCCCCCCCCCTACTTAAGACAGTCCAACAATTACTAAATCGCTGGACCACTGGCCTACACTCCTGGTTCGGTAGAAGCAGTATTTTGAAGATGACCATCCTGCCTAAATTTATATACTTGCTTCAGGCCCTACCCATACATATCCCAATGAGTTACTTTAAGCAGACGCAATCCATACTTGGGACTTTTTTGTGGGCAGAGAAACGTCCCAGGCTACACAGGAAGGTTCTTTCTTTACCCAAGCAGCACGGAGGCCTAGCCTTACCGGACATAAAAACATACTACCAGGCTTCACAGCTTAATCTTCTAATCGACTGGTGCAGACACAGACCGACAAAACTATGGCCGCATATAGAGCAGACGCAATGCGCAGTTCTATTGCCCCGAGCCCCGTGGTGCCATGACCTGCATCAAAGGGACGTACTCCATCATCCCTTGATAGGCAACACCATCAAGGTATGTAGTAGTCTATTTAAATGGTCCCGCCTGTCCACGGACACATCACCGCTCCGCCCAATCTTAGGAAACCCCCGATTTGAACCCGGACTTAGAGGCATTAAATTTACCACCCTACGCGAGTCGGGCTATTTTCAGGCCTCCCATTTTAGCGAGTTGGGTAGATGGAAACCGCTATCTGAGCTCATGACCCAGTCAGGACCATACCAATTAGATTTTTAGAGAGCGGGTCAACTTAGCCATTTTCTTAGAACCATGACTCCCCCTCCGACCAACCACAGTCCCACGCCCCTAGAAGAGATGTGCCTGGGATCAGAAACGCTACCACACGCCCTGTCGCTCCTACACGCCCTGCTGATTACACCCCCAGAGGAATACCAAATTCCGAGTCTGGATAAATGGGAACAAGACCTGAACTATAGATTCTCGACTAGTGAGAGACAACACATCCTCACATTTACACATAAGTCCTCGATCTGCGCCAGGATCCAGGAGACCAATTATAAACTCCTGACGAGGTGGTACAGGACCCCGACCCTATTGCCCACGCACACCACTGTAAGACGAATCACACAAAAATTTACGACATACTGATTTTTTTTTTTTATTTTTTTTTTTTTTCTTTAAAGGTACAGAACCGAGAGAGATTAGCTGAAGTTGGGAGTGACCCTCCCCCCGGAGGCAGACAGGGTGGATGGCGGGTGTGAAGGGCCTCCCACTCACCCCCCCACTTTGGGAGCCTACCCCACACTCTGAGGAATGGGGGCCTAGCCCACCCTCCAGCCCGTAGGTCCTTCGCCTCTCTTTATTTTAGGAGACCGCATGGCCAAAGTGCATGTGTTTTAAAACCATTTTGTGTGCGTGCCAGTGTGGTGGTTTTTTTGTTGGGGGGGGGGTGGGCGTACTAAGCACAGGCGTACCTTGCATAGCACCACCCAGAGCCGGGCTGAGACCACCAAACTCAATTCACATGAAGCCGAGACCGGGATCCGAACCCTTGGCTGCAGAGGTGAATGGCTTGTCAACGCAGTGCCAATCACGTTGAGCCACCACAGCTCCCCACCCAGCTCCCCACCACAGCTCCCCCCTCCCACGGATAGTCCCTGATGACCCAGCATACTTCCTCCTACACGCAACGGGCACTCCCGCACGAGTATATAAAAAGTCCATTGTCTGGCATTTGCTGGACGCGGCCAAGACCTGCGTCCCGCTTTGTTGGAAGTCTCCGCACCCACCGACGTTAGCCATGTGGCTACGGAAGGTCGACGAGATTAGCTCCATGGAAGACCTGGTTTTGTCCAAACAGGACAAAAACGAGCTCTACTCCCAGACCTGGCAACTATGGACAATGTTCAAATATTCAGAGGAGGGCCAAACTCTTAGGAGAACTGATTGACCAACATATCAAGACTCCCCTTCCCCCCCCCCCCCCACCTTCTGGGCTACACACACCCCCTTCCTTACTGGATAATACGAATCGTATTAACACCCGCCCCCTATGATACAAGACAAACTAGTCGTGGAGGTCCATGCCGAGTACACTCCCCCCCCCTAGATATCTCTTCCTCTTTATCTCTCTTTCTTCTTATCCCACTCCTTCTCCTCCTCCTCTGCTCACTGAGCAGTATCTAGCTAGATATTCTTCCGTTTCTATGTTACCCACCAAACTAGATGCGCCCAATAACTCTACGTTCTATCGTCAGCGCTTATTTTCGCTGGGCGCAAGTCGCGCCCATTGATTTCCCCTGCAAATATGCAAATGAGGGAATTCACGAACGGGCACCATAGGCTACATGCGCCGCGCGGGCCCATAGCTTTATCTTTACTCCAGATGGCCTCAGGTCAGAGAGCAGCTACAGCAGCGTTACCGACGATAAGAGCTAGCTGAGCACCCCAACTTGCAGGACCTCTGTCCATGCTTGTCTGTACAGCCATGGAGGAAGACATCATAGGTCTCCATAGCCGAGATGACGGCTGACAGGGTTCAGCTTTCTCCTGTGTGTTTGCGGGTAACGGGGGCAGCCATCTAGTAACATCACTGCGGGGAGGGGGAGCAGGATATACTTTAGTGCCGGAATGGCGACGGGCGCATTTAAACGCCCAACGGAAGGCATTGCCTCGCGTGAAGTTGCCGACGGAAGTTGTGAGCATGCGCACAAACGAGTGGAGCCTCACTCACTGCGCACGTGGTTGATGCGCTGAACGTAAGCCTCTATGGGCTCCGCCCATCATTTACATATGATCACACCCACTTCCCCTTGCGTCGGGTTCGGCCGCAAACCGAATGTAACAATACTCCGATATGATACTCTCACATACTTTGAATGACTACACCTGTTATATCATACCTGTTGTATTGTTATTGATACGGTCCGTGTGGACTGGCCTTCTGTTTTGAATAAACAAACAATTTAAAAAAAAAAAAGATTCACCTTCATGCATTGAATGCATAAAGGTGATAACACTGAGGGTTTACAACTCTTTTTAATGTCTAAACCGCTGGCAACAAAGTGAGTGCATCCCTAAGTGAAAATGTCCAAATTGGGCCCGAAGTGTCAATATTTTGTGTCGATACCATTATTTTCCAGCACTGCCTTAACCCTTTTGGGCATAGAGTTCACCAGAGCTTCACAGGTTGCCACTGGAGTCCTCTTCCACTCCTCCATTATGACATCATGGAGCTGGTAGATGTTAGAGACCTTGCGCTCCTCTACCTTCCATTTGAGGATGCCACACAGATGATCAATAGGGTTTATGTCTGCCATTTCACCACCCCCATCATGCCCTGACCGGTGACGTCACAGAGAGCAGGGTCTCCAAATGAGGTCATCCGACAACCATGTCACCCAACAAAGATGGCCCCCACCCGTCCCCATAGCATAGCAAGGCGGAAGTGACGTCATAACGTCACTTCCGCCCATGCTTCTTAAAGGCATATTTTCTGGTTGTCATTTTTTCAAATGTATTTATTTATTTTTGCATTTTAGTCTAAATATGAGATCTGAGGTCTTTTTGACCCCCAGATCTCATATTTAAGAGGACATGTCATGCTTTTTTCTATTACAAGGGATGTTTACATTCCTTGTAATAAAAAAAAAAAAAAGGATCACTTTTATTCCTAAGTGTAAAAATGTATAAAAAAAAATATTTTTTTTAAGCTCGCGCGCAGAAATGAACACATATGTGAGTAGCGCCTGCATATGAAAACGGTGTTCAAACCACACAAGTGATGTATCACCGCGATTGTTAGAGCGAGAGCAATAATTCTAGCCTTAGACGACCTCTGTAGCTCAAAAGATGCAACCTATAGAATTTTTTCTAACATCGCCTATGGAGATTTTTAGGGGTAAAAGTTTGACGCCATTCCACGAGCGGGAGCAATTTTGAAGCGTGACACGTTGGGTATCATCTTACTCGACGTAACATTATCTTTCACAATATATAAAAAATTGGGCTAACTTTACTGTTGTCTTATTTTTTAATACAAAAAAAAGTGAATTTTTCCAAAAAAAAGTATTGCAATTACCGCCATTTTATTCCCTAGGGCAGGGGTGTCAAACTCAATTTCATCGTGGGCCGCATCAGCATTATGGTTGCTCTCAAAAGGGCCGGTTGTATCTGTAAGATTAGATGTCCAGCACATCCCTTCCCCTTACATTAGATGTCAAGAGCCCCCCCACCATCAGAAGTTGAGTCCCCCCTCTCCCTTACATTACAGTGCACCCCCCTTTCCTTATGCTGTTGCTGGGAAGAAGCTGGATGTATTGCTTGAAAGCAGAAAGTAAGGGTCTGGAGGATGACTGGAGAGGTGCGAGGGCCGCATGAAATGGCCTGGAGGGCCGCATTCGGCCCGCGGGCCTTGTGTTTGCCACCTCTGCCCTAGGGCTTTAGAAAAAAATATATATAATGTTTGGTGGTTTTAAGTAATTTTCTAGCAAAAAAAAATAAAAAATGTTTTAATCTTGTAAGCGCCAAATCTGAAAAACAGGCTTGGTTTTTAAGTGGTTAAGGGGAACCCCGAACCAAAAAAAATGGCGTAGGGGTTTCCCTCAAAATCCATACCAGACCCTTTAGGTCAGGTATGGATTTTAAGGGGAACCACGCGCCAAAATAAAAAATGCAGTGGGGTTCCCCCCATAAAAACATACCAGACCCTTATCCGAGCACACAACCTGGTTGGTTGCAAGAAAAGGGGACAAGGGCCTCATGCCCACAACCTTTGCCCGGTGGTTGTGGGGGTCTGAGGGCTTATCGGAATCTAGAAGCCCCCTTTAACTAAGGGGACCCCCAATTCTAGCCCCCCATGAGAATTGGTAATGGCCTACCATTTCACCAAAAAAGTGACAAATTGTATAAAAAAAAAAAAAACACAAAGACACAACTTGGGACAAGTTATTTAATAATAATAAAAAAAAAAAAAATGTAACGCTTTCACAACACGATTATAAACGCCGATACCGCCTTAATAGGAAACGCCCGCCGAATGACGCAAGACCTGCCGTGACAGCCCTTAATTAGCTGAGGGCAGGGCCACCTGTGACATGCGCGGGTGACCCCCAATGTGGCATCATGGTAAACCGCCGGAAACCGGGGTCTCGCATCATTTGGCATGGGTCTCCCATGGAGGCGGAATCAATCGTGGCATCATGTTTCGTCGGGTCGTAAAAGGATGACATAGCTGGAATTTTTTTTTTCTTTTTTAAAAAAGGACTTGTCCCAAGCTGTGTCTGTTTTTTTTTTACCACTTTTTGGGTCAAATGGTAGGGGTACAATGTACTAGAGGTCGACCGATATGGGTTTTTCTCTGGCCGATGCCGATATTTGGAAATCGGGGCGGCCGATGGCCGATATGTGTTGCCGATTTTTGCGGCCGATATTTTAGGCTGATTTTTTTTATTTTATTTTTTTTCTCCTCAACTCAAAAAACCTAGGGTGGAGAGGTTGGGAGGAGATAATTGTTTAGGGTGGAGAGGTGGGGTGCAGCCTGTCAGTGTCCACCACCAGTGCCACCTCATCAATGCCCACCAGTGTCCACCACCAGTGCCACCTCATCAATGCCCACCAGTGCAGCCCATCAGTGTCCACCACCAGTGCCACCTCATCAATGCCCACCAGTGCAGCCCATCAGTGTCCACCACCAGTGCCATCTCATCAATGCCCACCAGTGCAGCCCATCAGTGTCCACCACCAGTGCCACCTCATCAATGCCCACCAGTGTCCACCTCATCAATGCCCACCAGTGCAGCCCATCAGTGTCCACCACCAGTGCCACCTCATCAATGCCCACCAGTGCAGCCCATCAGTGTCCACCACCAGTGCCACCTCATCAATGCCCATCAGTGTCCACCACCAGTGCCACCTCATCAATGCCCACCAGTGCAGCCCATCAGTGTGTGCCACCTCAACAATGCCCACCAGTGCAATCACCTCAGTGCATCACCAACCAGTGCCATCCACCCCTTTGCCAACCAGTGCCATCCACCCCTTTGCCAACCAGTGCCATCCACCCCTTTGCCAACCAGTGCCATCCACCCCTGTGCCAACCAGTGCCATCCACCCCTGTGCCATCCACCCCTTTGCCAACCAGTGCCATCCACCCCTGTGCCATCCACCCCTGTGCCATCCACCCCTTTGCCAACCAGTGCCATCCACCCCTGTGCCATCCACCCCTGTGCCAACCACCCCTGTGCCAACTAGTGCCATCCACCCCTGTGCCATCCACCCCTGTCTGCAACAGTCAATCAGCGGCCGCCGCTGCCGACATTCTACACTGTAAAAAAAAAAAAAGTCCCCTGATGTGCTGCGCGCCCGGCCTCTGCCTACAAACCCCAGAATGCAGAGCGGGCCAGTAACATTCTGGGGTTTGTAAGCAGAAGCCGGGCACGCTGCACGTCAGGGGATGTTTTTCTTTGCAGTGTAGAATGTCGGCAGCCGCGGCCGCCGATTGGCTGTCACAGGCATCAGTAGATAGCAGCGAGCGGGCCCCTCCTCTCTGTATACACCCACAGACGAGGAGGGGCCCGCTCGCTGCTATCTACTGACGCCTGTAACAGCCAATTGCCGGCCGCCGCCGCCAACGCTGGGTGTACTAAGATGTCCGCGGCTCCGGAGCTAGGCCGAAGCCGCGGCCTTTCCGGATGCTGTGACCGCGGCGGCAATCCGCGGATTGCCGCTGCGGTCACAGCATCAGGAAAGGCCGCGGTCTCGGCCCAGCTCCGGAGCCATGGCAGCGCTAGCAGCATGTAGAAATATCGGCCTAATTTGGAGAAAAATCGGCCGATGCCGATTTCTCCAAAACGGCCAAATATCGGCCGATATATCGGCCTGCCGATATATCGGTCGACCTCTACAATGTACCCTGTTACCAATTCACATGGGGGGGCCGGGATCTGGGGGTCCCCTTTGTTAAAGGGGGCTTTCAGATTCCGATAAGCCCTCTGCCCCCACGGGCAAGGGTTGTGGGGATGAGGCCCTTGTCCCCATCAACATGAAGACATCATCCCCATGTTGAGGGCATGTGCCCTGGTACGGTTCAGGAGGGGGGCCGCGCTCGTGTCCCCCCCTCTTTTCCTGTGGCCTGCCAGGTTGCTTGCTCGGATAAGGGTCTGGTATGGCTTTTTGGGGGCAACCCCCACACCATTTTTTTTTTATTATTATTAAATTTGTCACTGGGTTCCCTTAAAATGCATACCAGACCTGAAGGGCCTGGTATGGAATTTGGGGGGACCCCCACACATTTTTTTTTAAGTTTGGGTTGCCATTTTTTTCAATGACTTATCAGTTTTGCCGGGACCCAACAATGTATTATAGCCGTGAGTAGTTTTAAATAACTTCCCCCCCCCCCCTTTTAGAAATGTTGTTATGTGCAAGGACTGTTCTAAACATGGGAAAAATGTGCCATTTTACAGGCATACTAAAGAAACCCCCCCACCCCCCCGGTATGAAATTTATAAGGAATATTTCACTTTAAACATTAGTAAAATCACTGCTCCCGAAAAAACAGCCGCTTTTAAAACTATTTTTTGCATTGATACATGTCCCTTGGGGCAGGATCCAGGTCCCCAAACACTTTTTATGACAATAACTTGCATATACGCCTTAAGGCTGCATTCACATCTAGGCGGCAAGTAACGCCGCATACGCGGCTTTACTTGCCGCGCTTCGATTCATTTTTTTTTTAACAAAGTCTCCCCATTGATGTCTATGGCCGAACGCCAATGTCGCCTGAAAAAAAGGGGCCGGGACTTTTTTCCGGGCGACAGGCGTTTCAGAGATGTGAACCATCTCTATAGACATGCATGGGAATTTTCCCCTCCAGCGGCACGAGCGTCGGGCGTTTTGTCGCCTAGATGTGAATGCAGCCTTAAAATTAGCACTTGATTTTTCACGTTCGTGTCCCATAGACCTTAACAGTGTTTGCCTGTTTGAACACATTTTTTGCCTGGTAGCATGTTCTCCCCCTCCCTAATCTTTACTATGGGCTGTGGCAGTTTGCGTCTTCATAGCCTACTTGCGTAAGCGGCACGGTGCTCTGTGACTGGTCCTTAAGTCTTCTAGGTCCTGTCATGGGTCCCAGAATACGGGAGGGAGGTGGGAAGGAGAACTTCTGCTTCTGATCGCCTAAAGGTGGCCGGAATGGAAGTAGGAGCGGGTACCTGTCAAAAATCTGGTACCTGCTCTCCCACCTCCTCCCAAAAAGCTCAGGTTACACAAACAGGCTCACAGCCTCCTGGGATATCTACATCGCACATCCCAGAAGACGGAGGGGTACCCTACAGCAAATGTGTCTTCGTAGTCAGTATCCCGATGACGTACCTCATCACAGGGCCACCTGACAGAACCCAGTCGGCCTAATGACATCAGAAGACGGTGGTGTGGACTGGGTGTGATCCCTACAGAACACTGCTGGATCACAGGACATGCCATTTATTGTACATAAGCCAGCTATAGAATTAAGGAGAGACTGGGCTGGTGACAAAGTGTCCCCATAGTGCTGAGGCCCACAAGTCTCCTGTGTGTCCCTGTGCATAGGGCCCCATCCTGCTCCCACACATACACTGGAGCCCAGTCCGCCTACACCGACTTCTATAGACCCCGTACACAGGAACAGATTATTGGTTACCTTCTAATATGGAGACGACGATGAGCAGCTGGTCTGATCGGTAGCCCATGTCTGGATCGGGGAGAAAGCACGTACACCTGAAGAGATTGATCAGTCCGCACAGACCAATCGATGAGCTGTCAGCCCCGGTCACTGGAATGAACTGTCACCCGCCGCTGGCTGCCCCTTTGCCGCTTCTCTCAGCATACAAACTCAGCGGATCCCCGCCCCTTGACTACCGACTACTTCCGCCAGGCAACCGAGGAAACGATCCAATCACATGGCTGGGCGGGTGAAAGCGAGGGAGGCAGAGAGCTGCAACTCTCAACACAACCAGGTGCCGTACGGACTTACGTGTTGTTTCAGCGTGTATTGGCTAAGAGTGGGTCACGTGACGGCAGATTAGTCTGCGGCGGAGCCATGTTTGATGTGGGAAGTGATGGCAACCTCAGTCATAACACAGAGAAGTTATAGGGGAGTTTTTGGGAAGTACTATACCAAAAAGAAGCGGCCACTAGTCAGCACTATGTTTTCTTTGTGTGTGCCATGATAAAAGTGTGTGTGACTTTTCTTTATGTTTATTAAAGTGGAACTTTACACATAACAACTTCATATAAAAAATAAAAATAATGTTCTTTAGCTAGGGAAATACATTCCACATAAACAATTAGGCTACCGAAATTAGTGTGTGCTGTAAGGTTGCCTCTAGCATTGGTCTTATTTCTTCTTACTGGAGGCAGCCATTTTGCTGAAGCCCAGAGCCCTTGAACAGCAGTAAATCATAAAGCGGAAATAAAGCCATCAATTTCAAAAACAGTTACATTCCTGCAATTCCAAGATTGCTAACTGTCACATTTACATTATGTCTCAATCAAACTGTCAAACCATCAAATGTCTGGTGTCATAACTGATCACATGTGCAGCACAATGGCAGTTGCAAAAAGAAACAGCATCCTTGGCTGGAAAGGATAGGAGGATTTAAATACACTTTAAGGCCCCTTTCACACAAGGTGACTTTCCTTCCGAGCTCTGTGCCGTGAACGGCAGTTGGTGCGCACATGTGCAGTAGTGATGTCATCATGTCGCTGTGAGTAGCCGGAGCCCACGAACCCAGAAGTAACTCTGGGAAAGATGTCAGCCATCTTAGTAGTGTGCGAGCGTCACAGGAAGGATTGGTTCTAAGGTTAGCATTTTATAATGAGCTAGTATGCAACCTCATTATGTCTTTGTCTTACAGTTTTTTTTTTGTTTGGGGGGGGGGGGGGTTAGTGTTTACAACCTTTTTATTGTTTTACATAGCTATACTAGCAAAAGGGGCCAGCCTAAAGTGATCTAGCAGGACAAAATTTCCTGACTAAAGTTCCACTTTAATGATTATACAGTATATGGGATAGGTGTGTATGTATTATAATGGTCCTTCCTTCTACTGAACAATAATATTAGGGGACCAATAAAATGGGGATGCCTTCTTCTGCTGACCAATAATATAAGGCAGACCTTTTACCACTGACTAATAATATAAGGGGACCCTTCTACCAGTAACCAATATTATAGGGGTCCTTGTTTCACTGACCAATAATATAAGGGGACCCTTCTACCAGTAACCAATAATATAGGGCGCCTTTTTTCACTGACCAATGATATAAGGGGACCCTTCTACCAGTAACCAATATTATAGGGGGCTTTCTTCCACACATGAATTATATTAGGGTACCCTCCTACCAGTAACCAATAATATGGGGGGCTTTCTTCCACAGATCAATTATATAAGGGACCCAGTAACCAAGTATGTAGGCATAGGACACACACCCTGCCACGCCCCCTTAAAGGAGAATTATACAAAAAAAAAGATAAATTAAACCCACAAGTGCTTTTTTTTACCATAATATTCCTATATATTGGCTTTTGAAGTTTGCAAATGTAGAATTTAGAAATTGGATAAAAAGTTTAGCACTGGTAAACACTTTTTGAAAGATAAATGGTGCATTTTATATACAACGATAGATAGATCGAACGATCAATCAGACCAAAATGAGGGACAAATAAGGAGGAAAGAGGGACAAGGGGACTTTGTTCCAAATCAGGGACAGTTGAGAGCTACGGTATGTTCTACCATTAACCAGGCTTACAGACGGCCACCAAGCCAGGTGGCAGTACAGAGGCGGGGCAGCTAAAATCTCTGGATTTTCACATCAAAAGCATGTAGGTTTTGGACATATCAGGGACAGATGTAAAAAAAACACAGATTTTTACATACTGTCCCTGGTTTTAATGAGCCTGGCAACCCTGATGGGCCCCCCTGGTGGCATGGGGCCCTCGGGCAGTGCCCAAGTTCCTAAATGGTCAGTCCGCCCCTGGATATAGGGTGCTTTTTTCCAGAGATCAATAATATAAGAGGACCCTCCCATCAATGACCATTTATAGGGGCCTTCTTTCACTGGCCAATAATATAAGGGGACATTTCTACCAGTCACCAATAATATAGGGGACCTTCTTCCAAGATCCTTCGAACAAGTAACCAAATATTGCCATAACTGATTGGTATATGTCCCCCCTATATGTATATGGGGTATAGGTGCTGCGTTTGGAAGGAATGACATCAATGGCGGTTTGGAGCATGGTCTATGTGGACAGCTTTACTGTATCACTGGAACAGAAATCAAAGTGTAAAAAAAAAAAAAAATCAATATGGTGGAACAACTGAAATTACATGAAATTTGATGAAAGTATACAAAAAAATTGTAAAAAAAAGAAAAAAAATGTTTAAAAAATTGAATAAAATAATATTATGTCCTGACGCATTCATGGCAGCACACACTGGGTTGTGACTCCGCCCCCACAACCTGACAGGATTGGTTAGCTATAAATCTGAAGAGGAGACACCCGGCATCATTCTCTTTTTTTATCCTCACCTGACAGGACGCGGACGTACAGCTTGTCTCCTACCGCTATCGCCCCAGCAGGTTCAGCCTCTCCTGTTTGGAAGTCCCCCCTGTACAGTCTCTAATAGAGCTTTATGGGGAGAACCCCGCTCTGGTGGTCTCAGGGGCTAAAATCCTGGCAAAAATACCTGGCATCTTACAAGTTCTAAATGAACTTATATTTGGCAGTGGCTCTCCTTTTCCTTTCAGTATTCCCTTAAGCCTGCTTTCATTATCTGTTTAATTCCCTTTTTTTTTTTTTTTTACCTTAAAAGCCAGCAGACTTGCTGGGCTATGTTGTTCCATGTCCCTCCGCTCCGCCGCGTCCCCCTGGCCGCTCTGCGCATGAGCGCAGCGGAGTGATGACGCCGGTGGTCTTCCCTGCCCTCATCCAAGATGGCGCTGGGACACGTGCGGCGCTACTGCGAATGCGCGATTGCGTCATCAGCGCTGCGACGGTGGTGCCGATTTTAAATAGCCAAAGCATTACTTTTTTCTTCTAGGCTGCTGCTTTGCCCCAAATTCACTGGAATTTTTGCCCCAGGTATCCCAGTTCCTTCCTCCTTCTGTAAAACATCTACCTTGCTCTTGCCTGACCTTTTTGTGCTTTACCACCCTTTTTTCCTCCAGCTGCTGCTCTGCTGCTATCTCTGTACACTTCATGGAGCCCACTGCCCTAGCAGACCACTACCAACAAACGAGGTATGGAGGCCATCATAGAACTAGGTAAGTAAAGAAGAGACAAAAGAGAGCGGGCCACTGAACACTGCTTTTTTTGCAGTCCCACCAGGCCCAAAGATGCAATCCCACGGCGCAGGGAGAGGTCCAGGCGTACGTCGAGCAGAAGATCCCGCAGAAGCCGGTCAAGATCCTCCTCCCGCTACCATTGGTCTAGGCCTAGCCAATCACGCTGCAGCTGATCCCGTCACAGCAGGTCTCACCGGAGCCCGTTCTGCGGCTAATGCCTGCTGGGTGTGTGGTGCTATTGCTTTGCCAGGAAAACTAGCCTGTCGCACTTGCTTTAATGAAGCAATCGGAGAAAAAGAGGCGGACACCAGATCAGCTACAGATCTTACTAGAGAGCCAGTACGGGAATCAATCTGGACTGTGGCCCCTCTGGCCTGTGATGATCCCTCCCCAGGCACCTCATCGGCTTTCGGCCCCTATACCCAGCCAGCGGGGACACTTTCCGACCATGAAGAGCATGAGATGGTGTCGGGATTTGACTTTAGCTTAGTCAAACCCTTTGCACGCTCTGTTAAAGAGGCTATAGGCTGGGAAGAACCCGTAGTGGAACCACTGAAGGTTGGGAAATATTTCCCCGAAATAAGAAGGGATCCCAAACTATTTCCTTTCATAGTAGAATTGGAGGACCTCATTAAGGATGAGTGGGAAAAACCGGAGAAGCGGCCTGGTCTCTCTAATAAGCTTGCTAAGCTGTACCCTCTGAAGGAGTCTAAAATTTCTTCCCTCATTAACGCTCCAGTTGTTGATTCATCCCTGATGCGTCTCGCCAGGCATGTCACTTTGCCAATAGTGGACGCTGTCTCATTCCGAGATGTCCTCGACCGCAAGATGGACTTGGAGTTGAAGAAGGCATTCTCTTCGGCAGGAGGAGCATGTAGGCCAGCTGTTGCCACAGCAGCTGTCGCCAGGGCCATGTCCACATGGGCAGCCAACGCAGAAAAGGCCCTCCTAGAGGGTACTGACCAGGAGGAGTTGATATCCTCTCGGCAATAGATCAGGCTAGCAGGGGACTTCGTGGCAGGGGCCTCAGTAGATGTCATCTGCTTCTCGGCTCGTTCCATGTTAGCCTCAGTGATGGCCCACAGAGCCTTATGGCTGAAGCCTTGGGTCGCCGACACAACTTCTAAATCTAACTGGTGCAAGATACCGTATGATGGCATAAACCTGTTCGGCGCGAAATTAGACTTCGGCAATATCCAAGGTTACTGGAGGGAAGTCGGGGCTTATCCCCTCTGATAGGAGGCCCAAGCCCCAGAGGGGGCCTACCTTCAAGCGTAATCTGCCCAATAGATACAGGGAAGCCAGAACCTATCGCCCTGGTAAGGATATCAGAAGAGATTGGAGAACTACTCGTCCCCCCTTTACAAGGGCTCAAAAGACCAAGGCCATTACCACAGGGGACCAACAAAACTCCTTTTGAAGGCTTGCCTGCCCACCCAGCTCAGGTGGGCGCCAGGCTCAGGAATTTCGCGCAAATTTGGTCAGAGAACATAAAAGACCCATGGACCATTTCCACGATCAGACAAGGCAACAAGTGGAACTTTATGGGGGCATTGCCTCACTCGGTCTTCCAACACACCAAAATTCCTTCTTCCCTAGAAAAGAGGAAGTTTCTTGTTCAGTACATCTCGGACTTAACTCGGAAGGAAGCAGTCATAGAAAGTTCCTTCTAACCAAAGGGGCAGGGGATTTTATTCCCCTCTATTTTTGGTGCAAAAGAAATCAGGGGATCTTCGGCCCGTGTTGGACCTCAAACGTCTCAACAAAAGAATTTGGATAGAAGCTTTCAAGATGGAGAGTCTCCAGTCTATCCTTTTGGCAGTGAACTTAGGAGATTGGATGCTGTCTATCGATCTATCAGACGCTTACCTTCATGTGCCAATTCACCCCGCTTTCCAGAAATTCCTACGCTTCTCCATCGGCCAACACCACTTCCAGTTCCGATGTCTACCCTTCGGCATCTCTTCGGCACCCAGGACGTTCACAAAAGTCCTCCTCCCGCTCATAGCACTCCTCAGAGAGAGGGGCTTGCGGGTTCATCATTACCTGGACGACATCCTGCTCTTAGCAGCAAATCGGGAAACTCTGCTCCTCCAGCGGGAGATCCTAATCTCGACCCTTCAGAACTTCGGGTGGTTAATCAATTGGCAGAAGAGCAGCCTTCAACCCTCACAAGTGGTGATATTCTTCGGAGCAGAGTTAGATACGAAACACAACAGGGTACAGCTGCCCTTAGAAAAGGTGGAACCTCTAGCTCGGAAGGTACGAAATCTACTATCCTCCAAATGTACGTCAGCCAGAACCTGCCTCAGCATGCTGGGCTCAACTATTCCCATGATCCAGTGGTCCCAGTATCAAATGAGATCCTTGCAAAACATCTTTCTCAGACAATGGGATGGAATCTCGATGCACCAACCCATCAATATTCCCAGCCAGGTAAAACTCGATCTCTTGTGGTGGACTCATCCTCCCAATCTCGGGAGATTCAGACCTATAGCTCCTTCGAGTCCGGAGATTGTGATATCAGACGCCAGCGAGAAGGGCTGGGGAGCTCACTACCGGGATCTGACAGCCCAGGGACAGTGGCACTCTCCTGCTCAGGGAATGGTCTCAAACATTTTGGAGCTTCGAGCTGCATTCCAGGCCCTCTTGGCCTTCGCGCCTCTGCTGCAAGGGAAGTCCGTCCTAATCCGGATGGACAACAGGGTGGCGGTAGCCTATGTCCAGAGGCAGGGTGGTACCCGAAGCCGCACACTACTAGGGGAGGTTCTCCCCATAATGAACTGGGCCCAAGCACATCTATCGGACCTGAGAGCAGCCTACGTTCCAGCGACACAGAACACGCTAGCCGACTTCCTGAGCAGGGAACTTCGGTCGAACAACGAGTGGTCTCTGAACCTCCGGGAGTTCTCCATTCTGACGGAGGCCTGGGGGATTCCGGAAATCGACCTGGCGGCAACACCAGCAAATGCCAAGTGCTCAAGATTTCTGTCCAGAGTACCCTTTCCGACAGCGGAAGGGACAGATTGCCTTCTCTATCCATAAGACTTCAACCTGGGGTATGTCTTTCCCCCAACTCCCCTGATAGCGAGGTTCCTATCCCGACTCTGAAGATCATCAGCCACAGTAATCGCGGTAATACCATTCTGGCCAAAGAGACCGTGGTTCACAACTCTCCTACAGCTCAATACCCAACCTCCTATTCATCTACCAATGTCAGCGGACCTCCTACACCAAGGTCAGCTCCTCCATCCGGCCCCCGACAAGCTCCACTTGACAGCCTGGAGGTTGAAAGGGCTAGACTAAGGGAACAGGGGTGTTCCCAGGCAGTGATAGCAAACTTAATGCAGGCCAGGAAGGTCTCTACAAACTCCGTTTACACCAGAGTTTGGGAAAGGTTCACCCACTTGGCGCAACTTAGAGGTTGGAATCACATCTCGCCGGATCCTTGCCAATTCCTAGAGTTCCTACAAGCGGGAGTTGACAAAGGCCTAAGTTCGAGCACCCTAAAGGTACAGATCTCCGCTCTGTCTGCCAAAACTGGCACTAGATGGGCCTTGCACCCCCTGATTATCCAGTTCATGCAGGCCTGTATTAATATCAGACCTCCCAGAAAACCATCCTTTCCGGCTTGGGACCTTTCGGTAGTTCTAGAAGCACTATCCAATCCTCCTTTCTTCCCACTCAGCTCAATCTCCTTATGGGACCTGACCCTAAAATTGTCCTTTCTCATCGCTATAGCCTCGGCTAGGAGGGTTTCGGAGTTACAAGCTCTCATGTCTAAAGAACCATACTTAGTTTTTCTGCCAGACAGGGTGGTGCTAAGGCCTTCGGATCGTTTCCTCCCCAAAGTTACCTCGGCCTTCCACTACGGCCAGGACATCGTATTGCCATGCCTTTCTAACGAAAATGCCTCATGCCTTGGACATTAAGTCTACGATTTCTAACTATCTGTCGGCTACCATCCACCTTCGGTCAACGGACGCCCTCCCGATTATACCTCACGATGCCAGGCGAGGACAGCAGACAGATTCGATCGTGTGTACGGCCGAGCCGACGGATTTGGCCACCCGACAGATTTCAAAGCATGCTTTGAAATCTATCGGGTGGGAATCCGTCCGCCCGACATGTCTGCTGGTTAGTACACTTACCAGCAGACATGTCGTCCCGCACCGCCGCCGAATGGATTCGGCGCATGCGCGAAAGTGTTTTACTTCCTGGTGCGGTGACGTGGCGGCGTCAACGTCACCGCCACGTCACCGACACGTCAGCGCGCCGTCTGCTGGCGGGGATTTTGGTTTGCTTGTGTGTACACGCGAGCAAACCAAAATCCTATCAGACAGATTTGTTCATTTGAAGAACTTACATTCCTTGACACCTGCAAGTCTGTAGACAACCTAATACAACCTAATACAAAAATATTTGATAAAGCCACAGTCAGGAGTGGACTGACAACTCATGGGGCAATACGAGATTATGGGGCCCCCGGGCAATAGGAGATTATGGGACCCCCGGGCAATAGGAGATTATGGGACCCCCGGGGACAATAGGAGATTATGGGACCCCCGGGGACAATAGGAGATTATGGGACCCCCAGGCAATAGATTATGGGGCCACACAGTGAAAAAAAAAAAAAGGTATTGGAGAGGCAGGGCAGCTATAATCTTGGTATTTTTTTTTAAAAACACAGTTTTTTACATACTGTTCCTGGTTTTACTGAGGCTGGCAAAACCCCGATGGGGCCCCCTAGCGGCATGGGGCCCTCGGGCAATGCCCGAGGGCCCGAATGGTCAGTCCGCCCCTGGCCACAGTATTTCTCCCAGCTCCACATATCCACTGTCAGAGTACTAAAACCAGGAGACCAATGTGTAACCGGTAGGTTCTCAGGGGCATTACCAGAAAAGTAATGCAACATGAGACAGCATTCCTTGACAAGAAGCCTTTTATCAGCAGGAAAAATGTGGAAAATTGGGACAAATAATTGTTATTTTTTAATTTTCACAACCTTTGAGGCCTCGTACACACGATCAAATCTGTCCGCTGGAAACGGTCCGCTGGACCGTTTCAGCAGACAGATTCGATCGTGTGTACGGCCGAGCCGACGGATTTGGCCACCCGACAGATTTCAAAGCATGCTTTGAAATCTATCGGGTGGGAATCCGTCCGCCCGACATGTCTGCTGGTTAGTACACTTACCAGCAGACATGTCGTCCCGCACCGCCGCTGAATGGATTCGGCGCATGCGCGAAAGTGTTTTACTTCCTGGTGCGGTGACGCGGCGGCGTCAACGTCACCGACACGTCAGCGCGCCGTCTGCTGGCGGGGATTTTGGTTTGCTCGTGTGTACACGCGAGCAAACCAAAATCCTATCAGACAGATTTGTTCAAATCGGTCGGTCCGACCGATTTGAACAAATAGATTGCCTCGTGTGTACGAGGCCTAAGGCCTCATACACACGATCAAATCTGTCTGCTGGAAACGGTCTGCTAGACCGTTTCAGCAGACAGATTCGATCGTGTGTACGGGCAAACAGACGGATTTGGCCACCCGACAGATTTCAAAGCATGCTTTGAAATCTGTCGGCTGGGAACCCGTCCGCCCGACATGTCTGCTGGTTAGTACGCTAACCAGCAGACATGTCTTCTTGCACACGCGCCGAATGGTTTCGACCCATGCGCGGAAGTGTTTTACTTCCTGGTGCGGTGACGTGGCGGTGTCAACGTCACCGCCACGTCACCGACACGTCAGCGCGCTGTCTGCTGGTGGGGATTTTGGTTTGCTCGTGTGTACACTGTTTTGAACAAATCTATTTACTCGTGTGTACAAGGCCTTAGGCCTCTTTCACACTGGGGTGGGAGGTGCGGTAGCAGTAAAGCGCCAATATTTTTAGCGGGGCTTTACCGTCGGAATTGCGGCGGTTTTACATCCCGGCGGTATAGCCGTGGTTTCCCATTGCTTTCAATGGGAAGAAGCGCTGGAGGAGCGGTAATCACCCCGCTCCTTCACCGCTCCAAATATGCGGCTAGCAGGACTTTTGGAGCGGTCCTGCTGGCTCACCGCTCCAGTGTGAAAGTCCTCAGGCTTTCACACTGGAGAAACAGCAGCCGCTGTTTTAGGTCAGTTTGCAGGCGCTATTTTTAGCGCAATAGCGCCTGCAAACCGCCCCAGTGTGAAAGGCATGGGCGTCCGCTCCATAGGGCAACGGGGGTCAATTGACCCCCCCTGGAATAGTAAGAAGGTGTTGAACTGTGGCTGAGAAGCTTCACACTGCAGCAGCTCTTGCAGTGCTGACTGAACAGTATACTGAACTTTTCAGACGCTCCCTTGCTAACCCCTCCCATAGGGAGTGTGGCAGAGGAAAGTCTGTTTCAGGGCACTGTGTGGAAAGATATTGTATTTCCATATGTCCCTCCTGCTGGGCGGGGTTGGGGCTAGGACGAGCTATGCACGGGTCTTGTGTGTGTGGTGAGGATTATGCTGCTGGCTCTGTGGCTCAGAGGACGCTGAGTGCAGGAGTGAAGAAAGTGTGATCTTCTTGGGCATGAAACAGTGAAGGTAAGGGTAAAGAAGCCCATGCATTCTACTCATGGCACTGTGTACAATACACTACTGTTCTGCCACCAATTCCTAATATTATAAATACTTCAAGTTGCTTCTCACCATAACCATTCTACAACTTAAAGCGGATGGTTCACCAAAAAAAAATATTAAAAGCCAGCAGCAACAAATACTGCAGCTGCTGACTTTTAATATTAGGACACTTACCTGTCCTGGAGTCCAGCGGCGTCCGCAGCAGAGGACGAGCGATCGCTCGTCTCCCTGCTGCTCCCCCCTCCATCCACGGTGAGGGAACCAGGAAGTGAAGCGCTCCGGCTTCACTGCCCGGTTCCCTACGGTGCATGCGCGAGTCGCGCTGCGCCCGGCGATTGGCTCCCGCTGTGTGCTGGGAGCCGAGAGTTCCCAGCACACAACGGGAAAAGCCTGTCTTTTGCCCGAGACTGCGGGCCGGAAGTGGGTGCAGATACCTGTCTTTAGACAGGTATCTGCACCCCCCTGAAAGGTGTCAAATGTGACGCCGGAGGGGGGGAGGGTTCCGATCAGCGGATCTTCACTTTAGGGTGGAGATCCGCTTTAATATATAAAGATTATTGGTGTTACACTACCCTTTAACCATGTGCAGAAACATATTTTAAATAAATTATATCAAAACAGTGATAATTGAATACACAATTCCAGTGCAATAAATCTATAAATACCCCAAAAAATGTTCTCCAAAATATTACCACATATGTTGAAATATTATAAATGAATTGCATAAAAAAAATGCTAATTGAATACACAATACCAATGCTGCAAATCTACTGATTAGAATATACCAATAAGTCGCTTTTAACCCCCGCTAGCGGTCGAAGAAAGGGTTAAATGCAACACGTGTATCGCCGCTGCCGAAGGCCCCCCCCCTGAAAAAAATTCAGCGGACGCCCATGGTGAAAGGGACATTTATATAGCAAAAAAATAAAACTAATACCCAGTGGGGATCAAATACGACCAAAAGAAAGCTTTATTTGAAAAAAATCATATAAATGTAATTTGTGTACAGTGTTGCATGACCGGGCAATTGCCAGTTAGAGTAGCACAGTTTCTTTATACATTTATACTTTTTCTTTTGACCACACTGAATTGAGGTGTGGGTTATTATACCTTATTAAATGAGGTCTTTACATCATCTCCCAGCTTGTATCATGTAAATGGAGCAATTTACTATCTAATGTCGGTCTTGTGGGGATCTTTGCTCTTGATTATGGGATAACATTCATATACATAAGATCATTTCAGATCTTAGGCCTCGTACACACGAGCAGACAGATTTGTTCAAATCTGTCTGTCCGACCGATTTGAACAAATCTGTCTGCTGGGATTTTGGTTTGCTCGTGTGTACACACGAGCAAACCCAAATCCCCGCCAGCAGAGAGTGCGCTGACGTGTCGGTGACGTGGCGGTGACGTTGACGCCGCCACGTCACCGCACCAGGAAGTAAAACACTTCCGCGCATGCGCCGAATCCATTCGGCGGCGGTGCGGCGGCGGTGCGGGACGACATGTCTGCTGGTAAGTGTACTAACCAGCAGACATGTCGGGCGGACGGATTCCCACCCGATAGATTTCAAAGCATGCTTTGAAATCTGTCGGGTGGCCAAATCCGTCGGCTCGGCCGTACACACGATCGAATCTGTCTGCTGAAACGGTCCAGCGGACCGTTTCCAGCGGACAGATTTGATCGCGTGTACGAGGCCTGAGTGTCTCTTTTCTTTTCTTTATCTGGACACATCTAGACACATATATACTTCTTTTTTTTTCCCTTTTAGTAGTACTGTCTGTGCACGCTCATTGTTTTTTCAATCGGGCATATTTAACCGACTCTGGACATACATGCACAGATTTTAGCAATCACATTCACTAATTCATCGATTTCCCAGCCGAATCCCATGAAATACCGACCATTTATCCTTACCCTTCTTTCTTTTTTCTCATTCTTTTTCTCACTTTATTTCTTTTCACCTTTTTCTTCCTTTTTTCTTTCTTTCCCTTTTTTTTTTTTTTTGTTTCTTCCTTCTTCGGGCCCTTTCACATGTCCGCCTCCGCTCGTCCGTTTTTACAAGTCCGTAAATGGACTTGTAATGGTTCCCTATGGGATTGCGTCCGTTAGCGGATGATGCATCCGCTAACGTCCGCAAAGATCCGCGGATCGGATGAAGACGGACAAACGGTCCGTTTTCATCCGATTCCCCATAGGGGAGAGCGGAGGAGAGACAGGGCGGTTTTGAATAAACCACAACAACATTGAATAATTTATTCTTATATTATCAAACAATATATTTTTCCTCACATCATTTAACCCAGGGGTGTCAAACTCAATTTCATGGTGGGCCGCATTAGCATTATGATTGTCCACAAAAGGGCCGGTTTTACTGTGAGATTAGATGTTTAGCGCATCCCCTCCCCTTACATTAGATGTCAAAAGCCCCCCCACCATCAGAAGTTGAGTCCACCAATCCCCCCTACATCACAGTGTACCCCCCTTTCCTTATGCTGCTGCTGGGAAGAAGCTGGATGCATTGCTTAAAGGCAGAAAGTAATGGTCTGGAGTAGGACCAGAGGAGGGCTGGAGCTCTTGTGCAGCTGCAGGAGAGGTGCGAGGGCCATATGAAATGGCCTGGAGGGCCGGATTCGGCCCGCGGGCCTTGTGTTTGCCACCCATGATTTAACCCATGGGTCTTCAAACTACGGCCCTCCAGTTGTTCAGGAACTACAATTCCCATCATGCCTAGTCATGTCTGTGAATGTCAGTGTGTTACAATGCCTCATGGGATGTGTAGTTCTACAACATCTGGAGGGCCGTAGTTTGAGGATCCCTGATTTAACCTGTTGAGATCCGCGCTATAGCCGAATGACGGCTTTAGCGTGGATCTGAATTGTCAACAAGCCGTCAATTGACAGCCTGTCACTCGCATTTTTCCCGAACGCGCTCCAGAGCGCGCCGCAGGGAAATTCTGTGTTGGCCGTGTCCCTTGGACACAGCCAATCACAGATCGCCGCGAACGGCCAATCAGAGTGGCCGTTTGCGATGCGATCTGTGCAGCGAATAAGAGTTGATCTCATATGTAAACATATGAGATCATCTCTCATTGCCGTTTTACACAGAGACAGCATCCTTGTACATAGGGACACAGATCGGTCACCCCCCCAGTCACCCCCCCTCCCCCACAGTTAGAACACTATGTAGGGAATACATTTAACCCCTTCCTTACCCCTAGTGTTAACCCCTTCAATGCCAGTCACATTTATACAGTAATTAGTGCATATTTGTATAAATGTGAATCGCGCCAAAAATGTGTCAAAAGTGTCCGATGTGTCCGCCATAACGTCGCAGACCCAATAAAAATCACAGATCGCCGCCATTTCTAGTAAAAAAAATAATAAAAAATAATAATTATGTCCCCTATTTTGTAGGCTCTATAACTTTTGTGCAAACCAGTCGCTTTTTGCGATTTTTCATTTTTTTTACCAAAAATATGTAGAAGAATACCTATCGCCCTAAACTGAGAAAAAAAAAAATTATTTTTATTTTTAAATTGGGCTATTTATTATAGCAACAAGTAAAAAATATTGTATTTTTTTTTCAAAATTGTCGCACTTTTTTGTCTATAGCGCAAAAAATAAAAACCACAGAGGTGATCAAATACCACCAGAAGAAAGCTCTACTTGTGGGGAAAAAAGGACGTCAATTTTGTTTGGGAGTCACGTCGCACAAACGCGCAATTGTCAGTTAAAGCGACACAGTGCCGGAAGCCGAAATTTCACCTGGGCAGGAGAGGGGTATATGTGCCCAGTAAGCAAGTGGTTAAACACTTTTTGTATATTTATCTATGTCACCCTTTGCACATATGTTTGGAGTCTTTATTGTTTGTTTAAAAAAAAAATTGTTTTACTTTTTATTTTTGCCGCTGTATATATAGTATGAGTTTTATAATCCGACATTTATATTTATCAATTTATGCACACACTCACTCTTAACACACTTCCTTGCACATTGATTATATAGTGAGATTTATGTGTATTAGAATGTCTGATCCACCATGGAAATGTTGCCTCTGCAACTAAGCGTTTTGTCATAAATGCATACCAACTCAATATAAATATATTGGTTATATTTTAAATTTTACTTTGTCAACAAGAATTATTTTGAATCATTTTGTTTTACTTTGTTGTTTTCCATTGATTCCACTCCTGCCTCTGATGTTCACAGCTGTTACCTGTCAGCATTTAGGTGGCAGGTGAACATCATTGGCAGTAATGGGTCATGTGATCACCTCTAAATCAGTATATCTTTAGAATACATTTTATTATGTTTAAGCTATGACTAAGCACTGATTGTTTGTGCGAAGCGCGTCAGTTTTTTACCCCACTGCTTGCTGTGCTATGTTTTGTAGTGCTTTTTATCCGTTTTACACCAATAAAGGCTACCTTTTTAGATTTATTTTGGTGTGCGGCTGTCCATGAATTCTTTTCATTGATTTTTTGCCTTGTGCATTGCCAGCACCCACAGTCTTTGAGGAGGACATTAATTGCTTATTGCATTTGCCTGGAGCGGCGGCCTCTTTTTCTTTAGAGTAGCACAGTGCTCAACAGCAAAACGTTAACTGGTCATGAAGAAGGTAAAAGCTTCCAGGGGTCAAGTGGTTAAAGCGGAACTTTACCTATAACAGCTTAATAAAAAAATAATGTTTTTTAGCTAGGAACATACATTCCACATTAATAATTATGCTGCATATTGCCTTCAGCATTGCTCCTGTTTCTTTTTGCTGGAGGTGGCCATTTTTCCTAAGCTTTGTGCTCCTGAACACCATCAAATCTTAAAGCAGAACTAAACCCATCGATTTAACAGTTACATTATAGGAATGCCAGGATTGCTTGTTTCTTCAACCTGTCAAACCATCAAATGGTCGGTGTCATAACTGATTGAATGTACAGAACCATAGCAGTTGCAGAAGCAGCTTTATTGGCAGTAATGGATAGGCAGGTTTAATTCTACTTAAAGGCTGTCAACAGATTGGCCTCTACAATCTTGCCTGTGCCTAAAAATGGAGAGCAACTGGGCATGGGCAGAGCAGGGTGAGACAGTGTGAGACTGATTGCATACAAATTGAAACTCTTAGGCCTCGTACACACGAGGCAATAGATTTGTTCAAAACGGTCTGTCCGACCGATTTGAACAAATCTGTCTGTTTGGATTTTGGTTTGCTCGCGTGTACACACGAGCAAACCAAAATCCCCGCCAGCAGACGGCGCGCTGACGTGTCGGTGACGTTGACGCCGCCACGTCACTGCACCAGGAAGTAAAACACTTCCGCGCATGCGTCAAATCCATTCGGCGCCGGTGCGAGACGACATGTCTGCTGGTAAGTGTACTAACCAGCAGACATGTCGGGCGGACGGGTTCCCACCCGATAGATTTCAAAGCATGCTTTGAAATCTGTCGGGTGGCCAAATCCGTCGGCTCGCCCGTACACACGATCGAATCTGTCTGCTGGGACGGTCGGGCCGACCGTTTCCAGCAGATAGATTTGATAGTGTGTACGCGGCCTTAAGCCCCGTACACACGGTCGGACTTTTGCCCAACCAACATCAAAATCCGACACTTTTCGCATTTGTCCGACCGTGTGTATGTTCCATCGGACCAACTTTTTTGGCTTTCATCGGACAAAAAGTTGGGTCTGCGAATGGACCAACTTTCAGGCAACAAAAGTCCGATGGTGCAAAGTCCGATTGTGTGTACAGCAAACCATCGGACTTTTGGACAAATTACAAATGGGCATGCTCAGAACCAATGTTAAAATCAACCAACAATAGCAGAAGTTAACCAAAGGGTGGCAGTAAAGAGCAGAAAAGAGCAGAAAAACCACGTGATGATGGAAACGTTTTAGAAAAGTTTGCAGAAAAGTCCGAGCGTGTGTATGCTATGGGTGTGACCGGACAAATCAATTAGGACAAAAATCCAAGGGAAATTTTGTTGGATGTCCGACCGTGTGTACGGGGCTTTAGGCCGCTTACACACGATCGGTCAAACCGAAGAAAATGGTCTGATGGACCGCTTTCATCGGTCCAAACCGATCGTGTGTGGGCGCCATCGGTTAGTTAACCTTTGGTCCAAAAAATAGGAACTTGCTTTAAAATTTAACCGATGGACGCCTAACGATAGGTCAAAACCGATCGTTAGTAGGCACGACCATCGGTTAAAAATCCATGCATGCTCAGAATCAAGTCGACGCATGCTTGGAAGCATTGAACTTCATTTTTTTCAGCACGTCGTTGTGTTAAAACACGTAAACGTCACCGCGATCTAACCGATGGTGTGTAGGCACATCAGACCATCAGTCAGCTTCATCGGTTAACCAATGACAACGGTCCTTCGGACCGTTCTCATCGGATGGACTGATCGCGTGTATGCAGCCTTAAGGTTTGACCGCATATTATATGGTTTTGGTAAATCTAAAAGGAAATAATCCACAGAAAATTATATAGTGTGTATCCAGCTTTAGCGTGGAAGAGGGAATCAAGTGATTTTTCTCTGTCTCTTCCGGACTGAACAACGGAAATTCAAGTCATCTATGCCAAGCCTTGACAGGTGCTAATGTTTGTGCTTTGAGATGGAGAGATTACAACGGAATAACAATGCACACACCCAGCTCTAAGAGGTAAGACTGCATTGTAATAATCATTTTAAGAGAACCTGTCACTATGTTAAATATTGCCCATAAAAGCACAGGAATAACTATTTTTTTATTTGTAAAAAAAAATTATTTACTTGAAATGCACCTTTGAACATGCTAGAAACACTGACTAGTCAATTACCAAGAAAAGTCCTCTATCTCTTTGCACGTCACATGCCTCTCCTTTTCTGGGATGTATAATGGGTGTTTGTGATGGCCCAGCTCCTCTGTCCCTCTGCTCTCTCCCTACATAACCCTTTAGATGGCTGCCAGAGAAGGCATGAAGGGCAATACTAGATACAGTCACAGTCTGCTCTGACTCTGCTGACATCACATCCAAGTTGATGACACTCAAAGCCAGTCTCAGGACTTTTGAATATCTACACAAGGAAAGCTTTTACAGGTAAATAGCATGCTTAAAATGCATTAAATGCACATATAATCCTAAAGCTGAAGTTTAGGTATGAACTATTTTGCATACTTACATAGGTTCAGGTTAGAACAATGTAAATATGCATGTGCTATTCCTGTGGGATCCCAGTAGAAGCTGGAAATCACTGCATAAGGTACTTCTACTTCAGTGATCGCTACTACTAGCTTCTGGGTGGCTGCACCGCTGCATAGTAAACACAGGAGGTTGCTCGCTCAGCACAGGTACCATGCAAATAACACTTTGCAATTTCCATAAATGCAAAGTATCCTCTGATTGGACAAGATGGAGATTGTGACATCACCGCACTGCCTTATCAAATCAGAGATAGCTTTACATTCATTAAGAAAATTAAAAGTGTTCTCTGAATCGGTCCCTATGCCAAATAAGCAACTTAGTGTGTTCAGTATTCAGAAGAGCATTCACTCGGCACAGGGCCTAAACGCTAGGGGGTTTAAGGCCTGGTTTACACCTATGCATTTTTTAGTGCATTTTCAGTTTTGCAGAAACACTACAGTCCAGTTAACCCGTTTCCCTATAGGTCACATTTACATCTATGCATTTTATAGCATAGATGTAACCAGACTTAGTTCTGGTTTTTGGTTCCATAGACTTCAATGGATCAAAAACGTGTATTGAAAAATGCAAAATGCACCTGGAATATGCAAACTGCAACCTGCATAGGTGTGAACTAGGCCTTAAAGTGTTTGTTAACCTAAAAAAAAAAGATTATGTTCCTTTAAAGCATGTTATACAGCACAGTGCTTTTGCTGTGTTATTTGGCCCCTTCGATCACCTGAAATACCTGGCTGATCCTGCCTGAATCTGCCCTCCCCTGTAAACTGACAACGGTATATCATGGCTGCTGAGCCCTGACACCGTGGAAAGTTTACATGTCTCCGTCATCCGCCACTATCTGCAGCTCTCCCTCTGTCCTCCTCTCCCCTCCCCCTCATTTCCCTGCCTGTCTTCTCTGTCTCAGTGCCCACCCCTTCACCTTCTGTTGCTAAAATAACTGTTAATTTCTCGTATAATCCTCTTTGTTAGTTAATGATATTTACTCCTGTGTCTATTTATGCCTGTCTTCAGTGCGCTGTTTGGCGGTCACGTGACCTGACAGCTCGCTCCTCCTCTACTCTTGGCTGACATCAGCGGGGGAATCTCAGCCCCGCCCACTGCATCTGTCAGAAGATCCAGCAGTAGAAGTAGCACTTAAAGCTGAACTTCACACAAAAGGGGAAGTTTCACTTTAAGGCCTCCTCCCCCGCTCCTCTTTAACACTTGACACTTTTTTGGGGTAGGTGGGGTGATCTGAGTGGACGTTCTCCTCCCCCTCCCTCTCCGCAGAAGACTGCGGGACTATTAACAAAGCGCAGCACAGCTCATGCGTGTGGGTAAGCCGACTGTAAAGCCAAAAGCAGCATAGCCAGCTGACCACAGTTAGGATGCCGGAACCAGGAACCTGAAGGCTAGTGATGATGATGAACTACCCCGGTCGAGGACAACTCTGGATCCCTGGATGGGTAAGTGTCCTTTTATTAAAAGTCAGCAGCTACAGTGATTGTAGCTGCTGACTTTATATAAAATTTCCTCCAGACCTAACAACCGCTTTAAATTTTGAACGGTTCAAATTCACAAGGTTGAGAGCAACTACAGTAAGTGTTGGTCAGGAAGAAATAGGACAGGGTAATCGTGGGGGGGGGGGGGGGGGGGGGGGTTTGAGGTAATTTCTTCATATCCAAAGCGGGTCTGCTCAGGTTCCTATTAGTCCAAGGGCACAGATCTATCAAGATTTGGTTAAAGTTCACAAGTAGGTCTCATCACTTAGTTTCCAAAAGATTTGGAAAATTACCAAGGAAGTTGGGTTTTAACATCATTCAACAAAAGTGGGCCAGATAATCAAGCTTTCACTATAGTTTTCTTCATGGTTGTCAAACTGTGGACGAGATTTACTTAGCCCCCGTTCACACTGGTGCAACTTGTCATGCGATTTGACAGTTCCAAATGACAAGTCACACCCTATTTGTGCCTATGGAACTGTTTAAACCGGTTCAACTAAAATTACACCAATGTAAAAAAAATGTTCCTGCCCTATTTTTGGCTATTTGATCTGTGTGTCATGGAAAACGTTCCAGCAGTATGGCCATCATATCAATGGCAGGAGAATCCAGTCCCGACGCATGCACGGTGGCACGCGTGTGCGCGTATCGGTGTGCGGTGGCCCATGTGGCTCGCGCGGCGAGGGCGCGCATGGTGACGGCATTTGCCGCCAAGACACGCTATTTAAAGCAGCCTGGTCCCTCACCATCTTGCTGTCCAGTCTACAGCGTATCCCTGGAGAATCCTGCACCTGTGTACCTGTTTGTATCCTGATTAATTGACCCGGCTTCCTCTGACCTCTTCTGCCTGCAACCTGACCCTGACCCCAGCTACGTTTGACCACCGCTCCTGCTCAGCCCCTGGCTCTGTTCTCTGCCCGCCTGTTATACCAACCCAGCCTGGACTTGACTACCCTTTTGGACTTTGCTCTGTCTTCTGATTTAGCCGTCTGTGTTTGACCCAGTCTGCTTCACCTGCTTGATTCCTGTCTCACAAGTGCCGCGCCTCTGCTCCAGCTTGCTGTTGGTATCCTGCCAGGACCTTGGTACACCTTCCTGCTGTCGCTTCCCGCCCGCTACTCAGCTTACCACCAGGCGCTTGTGCCCCTCTGAACTCTTGACCCCCTGTCTACTCTACCAGGGGCTCCTGAGTCAGAGGCTTACGAGAGGCCGCTCCCTGCACATTGGGCTCCACTACCAGGTACGTGACACTGTGACTTGTGTGTGTGGCCCTCCTGGCCGGGGGTGTGTGTGTTCACGTGTTCCTGGCTCCGGAGTCTGGTCTGGAGCGAGTGATCTACCTTGTGGGCTCCGTGGGTAGACTGGGTCTGCAATTTGCAGAGTGGTCCTGTGCTGTCTGTCCCAAAGGAGGAGGCCGACCGATGAAGAACCTTTCTGAGGGAATACCAAGCACAAGGCTGGTATTTCAGGAGAGGCCTACTGCTTCATCGAAAGACACATTGTTATTGAGAGGCTAGACGAAGGTCGCCTATCAGTACTTGAAATTAAACAAGCTGTTCAAGTGAGATCCGGGTGCTTAATCCAGTTTTAAGATGGATTTTGGACCAAGAACATCTCCGCGCCTTTGGGAAGGTCTGTGGCAGAGACTTTGCTGAAGTTTCAGAACTGTTTCCGAAACCAAGTTATACACCTGAATCCATTAAATACCACTTCTTCTATCTTTTCACATACTACTACTTTTATCATTTTTACCCAATTGGGTAATAAAGCACACACAAAGATATCTACAGTGTGAACATTGACTTTCTTACAGCTCTCATCCAGTACCCTAGACGGTGGAGTATTAGAGGTAACGTGCCACCCAAATCTAACCAGCAGCTCCTTCGGGGGTAGTGCTACACTTGCATTGGCATATGTGCATGAAATTGCACAGATGTCGGCAAGCCACAGATGAAGTCGCACTGTCCTGTGGCTTTGAAGTAGTGCAATTTCAAAGCCACATTATGTGTGAACAGGGGCTAAAACTGGTGCACACAGAATATTATACAGCTTTGCACAGTAACCAATCAGCTTGTTCAATTAAGCTTTGACAATAAGCCCTCATTCACATTGAATTTGGCTTTGAAATCGTGCAACTCCATCTGAAATTTCAAAGCCTCATTTCAGTGTGACTTCAGGTGCGAACTTGAAGACATCTCTGCGGCTTCATGCACAGATGTCTATTCAAATCCCACCCGAAATCACCAAAAGTAGCACAGGAACTACTTTTTTAAATTGATGCAGGACCGCAAAGTCCCAGTCGCATCGATTTGAACATGACCATTGCGGACAACAGGGTACGACTTGTCACGCAATTTGACCAGTCAAATTGCGTGTCAAGTCGCACCAATGTGAATGAAGGCTGAAACCTAGAAGCTGATTGGTTACTATGCACAGTTTCTGTGTGCACCAGTTTTAGTAAATATTTAAACTGATGGCCAGGACCATCTTTAATATTAATTGGACCCTGGGCAAACATTTTCTTGGGCCCTCCCAAATTCACTTATCAACTATTTGCAGGCAGTGTGGGCTCAAAGGGGCAGCTGCTTTGGGCCCCACAACAATGACTGGGCCTGAAGCAGCAGGCTCTTTTGCCCAGTGCTAAGACAGCCCTGCTGATGGCATATGGCTTATCTCACCTGGGTAAAACGGGACAGGGGTGATAAATGCACATTCTACCATTCTTCTGTACAGTGTGGTGTTTTGGCTTTTTAAAGGTGTTAGTTGAACACTAGCTTAGATGTAGATGGTACTCACAGGAGAATAAAGTGTTCCAAAGTACCAAATTAATTATTATCCAAGAAATAATGGCTTTAGTGGTGCCATGCAAAAGTATTTTGCTTGCATGATCCAGCCATCCCTCATAGTCTAAAATGTTTCAATGAATTCCTTCATAAATATACAGTACATGAGGTTAGAATTGACATCCATGACAGCCATAAGGATCAGTAAAAAATATTTTATGTGAAAAACTTGTTTACTCTGCCAAGTGGCACCACTAAACAGATGTACAGTAAAACCTTGGTTTGCAAAAATAATTTGTTCCATAAACATGCTTGTAATCCAAAGCATTTGTATATCAAAGCATTTTTTTACAGGGTATAAAAGAGAAGAGAGGCACCTCTAAGTGTAGGAATAAGTTGCTAAATGTTGTACCTTCATTAAATGTAACCATATTGCTACACTTAGAGGCTCCTCTCTTCTTTTTTATACTCAGTTGTGACATGACGCTACTCTTATATCAAGACATTGCTTGTGTGACGGTGGTAGAACATATCCCCGTCAAGCCTTCCCTTCTTCTCCCATAAAAGGGTAGGAATATCCCTGGAATCGCCGAATAATCCATACATGAGCCAAGGCTTAATGCTGAATGTAAACAGGACACACTTTATTGAAAGGACACAGCACACTTTTATACAGGATTTGAAACATCCCGCCCCCAACAACCGCTTTCTTATTGGTCCTTTTTACAGTCCCATCAGTTTCCCATCAGGTCCACATTCCATGCAAATGAGGACTTAAAAATGACACAGCAGAGATTGGTCACAACGGTTTGAATAGAAAGACTTCTATGTGTATTCAGACAAAAGCCCCAGGGGGGCAATCAATGTACACAATAGCCAGCCACAGAACAATGGAACTGTCTGGAGAGTTGAGATAGGGCAGAAGTCATTTACACCTGATAATCAAAAGGCGTAAGATAGGGTATCACACAATGGACAATGAGTCTCTCTTATGAGTCTATTGACCTGGCTGGGGTTCAGAATAAAATCTCCTGTAATACATGAATTAGGATTTCACGTAGAAATACTTCAGTATTTCATAGTCCATGACATTACTCCCCCTGGCAAATAGTTCAACATCCACAGTGGGACCCAAACGGGTCACTCAAGGATGTTGGGCAAGTAGTCTTAAGGTTCCAGGACTGTCTGCCAGGATAACCCATCTGCCTTCCTGCTTTGAGGCCCTGGCCCATAATCGGACGGCAAGAGGCTCGCATTCAGTCCTCTCCAAAAGCCCCTGTCCCGGCTAGGCCTGTCACACATCTCCCCTTTTGGCAGGGGACTAACCCAGTAGTAGACACCAGATGGGTTGTCTCTGAATTTAGTCAGTAGTTCCAGTCCCTCCAGTCCATACAGTACCCCAAATTACTTGCTCCAAACCGAGCATTACTCACCCCGCCATCCTCTGCCTCTCTCAGGGAACACGTCTGCCGCTGGGGAGAGGCCTGGACTAGCCCTTCTCCCTGGAGTCCTTTCAGCCGCTGGAGAGATGACAGGGTGGCTGGGCTCAGTCCATCATGCTGTTGGGGATCTGGGCCAACTGGCCACCATTTATGGGGTATACCAGTGGAGACTGAAGTCCCATCCACTGGTGTGAGGTGAAAATCCCCCAGTGCTTGCAAAGCAAAGCCGACATCCTCCTGTTTCAGTCCTGTACCATTTTCTGGGGTTGTACCAGTGGAGACTGAAGTCCCATCCACTACCCCCGGAACCCCTTCTTCTGTTAGGTGAAAGCAGAGGCCCGGGGCACTCTGCTCTGTTGCCAGCTTTTCCGCTGGGTTGCTGTGAGTGGAGACCACAGTCCCATCCACCGATATCCACTCAAGCTGTAGTGGGGTGCAGCCGCCAGTAGCATCCTGTCCTGCTGCCAGTGATTCAGCTGGGAGTAAGAGCTTTACCACCTCAGCTGGTTGCTGGGGAGGGGGGCCAACCGCCCCGGCTCCCTGGAACTCCACAGTTGGTCCCGGTGCTGGGCAGAGATGGCTGGCACTCTGCCCTGTTGCCAGCACTTCTACTGGGGCTGCATAATCCATAACATCCTCTGAACAGTCCATACATTCTGTAATCTGTGGCTGGGGAGTGATCGCCATCTTCTCACCCTTAGCCTCACAAACTGCCACAGGGGTGGGGCAGAGGTCTTGAACCCTCTGTTCGGTGACCAGCGCTTCAGCTGGGGAAGTAACTCCACAAATACTGCTCTTGGTGCTGGGCAGAGCACAGTGAAGTTTGGCCCTGATACCAGCTCTTCTGCTGGAGGCCCATCAGGTTGTTTTTCCTCAGCAGAAAAATCTATTAAATCCCCTGTCTCTGCAACTGGTGTCTGGAGATAGAGGTTCACCATCTCCTGTCCATGTAACCCAGAAGATGCTATAGGTACTGAGCAGAGGTTAGCAGAGCTCGGCCCTGCGGTCAGAACTTCAGCTTTGGGAATGGCAATCTCCAAATTTTCCACTGCCGATTCACTGGCATACTGCTGGACAGGCACATTCCTCCATTCAAGATCGTCCCATGCAGAAACGGGATCATCAAGGTCAGTCGGCACTTGATGCATCCGCCATATAACCTCCTGGTGCAGGGGCAGGTTGGAAAAGCACACTGTTACCCTGCCACATGGACGATTCTTCAGCCAGGATTTCAGCATTGTCCACTGGTATTTCCTGATAGTCCCAGGCAAAGGGAGCCCGGCCCTGGCGCTGAGCAGAGTCTAGCAGCTGTTTGTAGGCGATCTCCAGGTCTCATTCCCGAGCGGCCAGAAATTCCAAATCTTCCTGTAGCCAGTGCGCTTCCGAGATATTCAATTTCTTCTCTCTGTGCTCCATTATGTCCTCCAAGCGCCACTCCCGATCATCCCCAAAGTCGGGATCACTGGACATCCTCCAATACAACAATCCCAGGCCATCATAGTCATAGCCTTCTGTGGGGCTGTCATCCGCTGACCACAGGCACTCTTGGGCTACATACCACCGGAGGGCTCTGTAGCTCTCATCCAGCTGCATCTCTGCCCGGATCAGCCTGTTTAATTCCGCTATCCACTCCTGCTTCGGTTGTTCCCCCAACAACGGCATTCGTACGTCATACTGCGGCCAGTACCCTGCATAGATGTAGGGCAGGACCTCTCCTTGGTGTTGCTGCTTCAGAGCTAGTGCTTCCTTCCAGAGTTGGCACCGAATCACATCCGCCCATCCCAGCAGGACCTCCTCTGATTCTGGTCCTGTGTGCTGTGTCCGCATCTCTTGTAACCTTCTTCTGAATTCCTCTTCCATGGTTACTGGTATCTGTATCTCTCCTCGTCTTTCATTTGGTGCTGCTTCTTTAGGTGTTGTCACCGATCGTCGTATTTCTGCAATTCTCAGCTCATGTTGCCGCTCTCGTTCTTTCTCATCAAAAGCTTTAAAAGCGCTAAACGGAATCTTCCTTGTGTCTGCTGTGCTGTACCCACTGTTTGGAGAATGTGCGGCTGCTTGTTGGACTGCTGCCAGTTTTAACTGTAGCTCTGCGTCTCTTATTTGTTTAGCCTCCTCCGCTAACAGGGTCATCACTTTCAGCACCACATCCGCCGTTGGGTTCAGACCGAACCATGCTAATTTCTGTCTTATTAGCTTGTTGGCTGGTGATTCCTCCTCCTGAATCACTGGTGTCTCCATCTCTTGTACTGCTGGCATTGCTGCAACCGAGTTCTCCTGGTCTAGCTCCATTAATTCTGCTATGATGACACGCTCGGTTTTGTTGCTAGCAATCCTTCCACAAACTTCCAGTAGTTCTTTCAGTGTATTTCTTTTAAGCCGGGTGTACCAGTCTTCCATTCACTGTCCCCAGTGTCTGCTTGGAATCCTGGTGTAAAGGAAAGTAGAAGGGAAAATCCTGCTGCTGCCAACCAGTTGTGACGGTGGTAAAACATATCCCCGTGAAGCCTTCCCTTCTTCTCCCATAAAAGAAATCACCCAATATTCCATGAGTAGGAATATCCCTGGAATCACCGAATAATCCATACATGAGCCAAGGCTTAATGCTGAATGTAAACAGGACACACTTTATTGAAAGTATACAGCACACTTTTATACAGGATTTGGAACATCCCGCCCCCAACAACCGCTTTCTTATTGGTCCTTTTTACAGTCCCATCAGTTTCCCATCAGGTCCACTTTCCATGCAAATGAGGACTTAAAAATGACACAGCAGAGATTGGTCACAACGGTTTGAATAGAAAGACTTCTATGTGTATTCAGACAAAAGCCCCAGGGGGGCAATCAATGTACACAATAGCCAGCCACAGAACAATGGAACTGTCTGGAGAGTTGAGATAGGGCAGAAGTCATTTACACCTGATAATCAAAAGGCGTAAGATAGGGTATCACACAATGGACAATGAGTATCTCTTATGAGTCTATTGACCTGGCTGGGGTTCAGAATAAAATCTCCTGTAATACATGAATTAGGATTTCACATAGAAATACTTCAGTATTTCATAGTCCATGACAGCTTGTATATCAAGTCAAAATTTATTAAAACAGTTTGCTTGTCTTGCAAAAGGCTCTCAAACCAAGTTACTCTCAAACCAAGGTTTTACTGTACTTCCCATCTATTGCTCTCATGTAAGTCAGGAAATTACATCTTCCTTCCTAAAGACTTTTAGGGGTAAACAATTTTATTGTAGCCCCAAACACACTATCAGTTTTCCTGCAGGTTTTTCTCTTCAGGTTTACCAAAACCATGTAGTGCAAGGGCCTGCCTGATTGCATACGAATTGAAACTCTTGAGGTTTGACCTTATATTAGATGGTTTTGTTAAACCTGAAGAGAAAAACCTGCAGGAAAACTGATAGTGTGTATGGGCTTTTCGATGTATCCATGCCTCTATTATGTTTTATTTATTATATGCCAAGTTATATTGGTCTGAGGCCCCGTACACACAAGCAAATAGATCTGTTCAAATCGGTCGGATAGACCGATTTGAACAGATCTATCTGCTGGGATGTATTGGTTTGATCATGTACACACGATCAAACCAAAATCCCTGCCGGTAGACAGCGCGCTGACGTGTTGACGACGTGGCGGTGACGTTGACGCCGCCACGTCACCGCACCAGGAAGTAAAACACTTCCGCGCATGCGTCGAATCCATTGGACACATGTGCGAGCAGATATGTCTGCTGGTTAGCGTACTAACCAGCAGACATATCGGTCCAACAGGTTCCCAGCCGACAGATTTTAAAGCATGCTTTGAAATCTGTCGAGTGGCCAAATCTGTCTATTTGCCCGTACACACGATCGAATCTGTCTGCTGAAACGGTCTGGCAGACCGTTCCCAGCAGACAGATTCAATCGTGTGTACGGGCGAGCAGACGGATTTGGCCAGCCGACAGATTTTAAAGCATGCTTTAAAATCTGTCGGTTGGGAATCCGTCCACCCGACATGTCTGCTGGTTAGTACGCTAACCAGCAGACATATCTTCTCGCACATGGGTCGAATGGATCCGTCAAAGTCACCGCCACGTCACCGACACGTCAGCACGCTCTCTCCTGGCGGGGATTTTGGTTTGATCGTGTGTACACGATCAAACCAATACATCCCAGCAGACAGATTTGTTCAAATCGATCTGTCCGACCGATTTGAATAAATCTATTTGCTCGTGTGTACGGGGCCTTAGAGGTGCAAGGTTTGTTAGTTGTTTTTTTTTTTTGTGAGTTAACTATTTTTGATATTTTATGGATTAATTTGATATACTATTTGTTTGTATGTATGTTTAATAATAGAAAAAAAATAAAATATTCGATTCAAAAAAGAAAAAATACCTTTCCCTCGTCTTAGTGGAATTTAAATTAATATGTCTTTCATAGGATTTTGCAAGTCTGCAACACAATTATGGTTAATGTGACAGAAAAGCAGTTAAGTATACACTACAATTGTAATCCTTTATAAAAAAAAAATGCAACAAAAATCCCCACTGCAGAATTATGATTAGCTTGCAAGAACATATTGAATTACAGAAAAAATACTCTCACATTCCAGTTCCGGGATATCGTTAACAGCTCATTATGTAAAAACAAAAGAAGGAATGTTAAATAAATTACGGGTTAAATAAGGATCGTCAGACAGCTTAAAGAAGAACTGCACGCTAATAGTAAATTCTCAAATTGAATATAGTCATGCATCCATTTTAAAAACAATTATTGCTCTTCATTTAAAAAAAAATAAATATTGCAAGTATTTTTTAAATAATTCCTCAATCTTCCTTTAAATTGGCATCCTGTTATCCCCTGTACTATGACTGGGAGAAAAAGGGGCTGTCACAGATCATTTTCTTTTTTTCATTCAACCAGAGGACCAAATGACTTCACCATCAACACCGGTAGATCGACTTATGTACATGTCAGGGCTTCAGAACTGCCCGATCACGGCCGTTTACCGCGGGCGCGCGCGTGCACGTCTTAGGCGCGCGTGCGCGGTATAGGCGTGCAGCGCGGGCGCGCGCACGGGCGCGCACGGACACGCTCCCCATCCGGCCAATCAGTGGCTTAGGCGGGCTATTTAAGCCATCCTCTTCCCCCTGTCTGGTTGCTGGCTTGTCACAGCTTCTGAGTGCATCTGATACTTCCGACCTTCTGATCCTGAACCTTTTGACCTTTGGCTATTGTTACCGGACTGCTGCCGCCTCCTGCCCTTGACCTTTGGCTTGAACTATCGGACTTCCTGATCTCTCCAACCCTCCTGACCACGGCAGGTTTCCCGGATTAATCTTCTGCTTGTTCCCAGCTCCAGCTACCTGGACTTCCGGACTACCTGCGTGTGCTTCCTTAGCTGACCCCAGCAACCTGCTTCCGGTTCAATCTCTGCTCCACAGATCCAGTCCCCGTCCGCCTGTCGGTACCGGTGCCTCCTGGTGCGTCCGTCCCTCTGTCCCCACTCCAGGGGGCGGATCGCGGTAGGTCGCAAAGGGAGCCGCCCTCAGCATCTTGGCCTTGGTGAGTTTATCCTTTAATAACCGTGATAGTACAAGCCAGCCAGATGTCCGAGGCCGACAGGGTGCGCTCTCCCTTTGAGACTCTCTGCCAACAAGTCTCAGCACTAACTGACGCGGTACAGAAATTGCAGGAAGGATATTTACAAATGGATGGTCGCCTCCAACAAATGGCTGTCACGCCTGGACCTGCGGCCCCTCCCGCGGCTCCAGCCACAGGAGCATCCTCCTCCCAGTCATCCCCAGGACCAGTGATGGTTGTCACCCAGCCAGAACCTCGTGTCCCAACACCTGAGCGTTTTTCTGGCGACCGCAAGAAATTCCGAGCGTTCAAGAATGCCTGCTCGCTATACCTGGCCTTACAACCTAGGACTTTCTGTTCTGAAGCCGTGAAAGTAGGTTTTGTAATTTCTTTGCTCGCGGACGAGCCACAAGCCTGGGCACACAGCCTAATGGAGCGGAGGAGCCCAATACTGGACACTATAGACACCTTCTTTAAAAACATGTCTGAACTGTATGATGATCCCCTGCGCTCGGCCACGGCCGAAGCTACTCTCCACCAACTGAATCAGGGGAGGAGACCGGTGGAGGACTTCATTGCGGAATTCCGCAAGTGGTCTGCAGACACAGGGTGGAATGAGGCCGCCCTGAAGTATCAATTCCGACTCGGCCTATCAGAGTCCCTCAAGGACGAACTAGCCAGAATTGACCCACCTGCCACCTTGGACGCATTAATTCAATCAGCTACCCAACTTGACAGACGCCTACGAGAACGCCGATCAGAGCGCTTTCAAGTAACTCGGTCCAGCTGGACCCCACCAAGGTTCCCTCCAGCTCCGCCACCTCTCCCGGTTCCGCCCGTCTCCTCGCTTTAGGATCCGGAGCCCATGCAACTCGGTCTGGTCCGGGCTCCCCTCACGTCTGAAGAAAGGCAGCGTAGACGCCAGTCAAATTTGTGCCTGTATTGTGGTGGAGCAGGCCACTTCCTCAGCACTTGTCCCATTAGACCCAGTAAATCTAGATCTCCATCCTCCTTCAATTACCACATTACCAACTTACCTCAGACTTATGTTGTCCTCTTTCTCTCCCTACAGCTCCCGGAGGGGGCGACCCGGCTGCCGGCCATCGTTGACTCTGGGGCCTGCAGCTGCTTTCTGGACTCCGCCCTGGCCCAAAAGCTGCATGTCCCCTGTCGTCCTAAGGACTCTCCCTTACAGATCCATCTGGCAGACGGCTTACTCCCCCGCTCAGGACTTGTTACCCAGGAGATCCTACCTATCTTTGCCGTCTCAGATACCGGACACCAAGAATACCTGTGCCTGGACCTTATCCCGTCTCCACTGGCCCCCATCATCTTGGGTCTCCCATGGCTACAAGTACACCAACCCTGTATAGACTGGTGTGAAAAGGAGGTCAAGTTCCCCTCAATCTACTGTGCTCAACATTGTCTCGTACCCACTAAACCCGCTTGTTCCACCTTGATGACGACGTCAAAAGACTTCCAATATGTTCCCTCAGTCTACTCAGAATTTAAAGATGTTTTTGACAAACAGCAGGCAGACCGCCTTCCTCCACACCGGTCATACGACTGTCCCATTGACCTGTTGCCTGGTTCTAAGATTCCCTTTGGGAGAATCTTTCCTCTATCAGAGACTGAATTAGTAGCCCTCAAGGCTTATATCGACGAAAACTTAGAAAAAAAGTTTATTCGTCCTTCTTCCTCTCCAGCCGGCGCAGGAATATTTTTCGTCGAAAAGAAAGATGGCTCCCTCAGGCCTTGCATCGACTATTGGGAGTTGAACAAGATTACTATCAAGAATCGGTATCCGTTACCCCTGATCCTGGAACTGTTCCAGTGATTCCGTTCAGCCCGGGTCTTCTCCAAACTCGACCTCCGGGGGGCCTACAACCTTGTCCGAATCCGGCCCGGGGACGAGTGGAAAACAGCTTTCAGGTCAAGGTTTGGCCACTTTGAGTACTTGGTGATGCCTTTCGGTCTCTGCAACGCCCCTGCCACTTTCCAGCACCTGGTAAACGACATCTTCCGCCAGTTCCTGGACGACTTCCTGGTCGTCTATCTAGATGACATCCTCATCTTCTCAGTCTCCCTTGAAGTGCACCGGGTCCACGTTAAACAAGTCCTGGCCATCCTTAGACAACACAAATTATACCTCAAAGCGGAGAAATGTGAATTTGAAAAGACCTCAATTCAGTTTTTGGGCTTTATCATCTCAACCAATGGGATATCCATGGATCCACAAAAAGTCAAAGCAGTCCAGGACTGGCCAGCACCGGCCGACAAGAAGGGGGTACAGCGGTTTATTGGCTTTGCCAACTTCTACCGAAGATTCATTGCCGGCTTTTCATCCACTGTGTCCCCTATTACCAAACTAACCCAGCAGGGGTGCCGTTTCCACTGGTCTCAGGAAGCACAGGAGGCATTCACAAAACTCAAGACCTTGTTTTCTTCCGCACCTGTTCTAAAACATCCAGACCCAACCTTGCCTTTTCTCCTGGAGTTGAATGCCTCGGAAATTGCTATCGGAGCTATCTTATCGCAGAGACAGGGACCTAAGTCCTTGCTACACCCTGTAGCTTACGCTTCACGAAAACTCAGCGCTCCAGAAAGAAATTATGACGTCGGAGACCGGGAACTACTGGCCATTAAGTTAAGGCCCTGGAAGAGTGGAGATATCTCCTGGAAGGTGCCCTTCACCCCATTCTGATCTTTACGGACCATAAAAACCTGGAGTACCTACGATCCGCCAAACGCCTAAGACCAAGACAAGCTCGCTGGGCCCTGTTCTTCACTCATTTTCATTTTCACATTACCTTCAGACCGGGGTCAAAGAATGGGAAAGCAGACGCTCTTTCCAGAATGTTCACCCAAACGCCCGATCCACTGGAACCTAGTACCATCTTAACCCCCAGGAACTTTCTATTAATCTCTCCAGTTGACCTTCTGACCTCTCTTAAAAGGGCCTCCGACCAATGCACCGACCAACTGGCACTCTCTCTGGAGAAACAAGACGGCTTACCATGGTCGCGGGGCAAAGTCTTTGTACCTGCGGAAACAAGGCAGTTAGTGCTAAGCACGTTCCACGACCACAAGCTGGCGGGCCACTTTGGAGCACGGAAGACCTTGGAGCTGTTCGGACGCTCCTTCTGGTGGCCAAAGTGGAAATTAGACTGTAAAACCTATGTGTCCTCTAGTACCCGCTGCCAGCGCTGTAAGGGTCCGAACACTAAGTCCTGGGGCCTACTCAAACCTCTCCCTGTTCCAGAACGCCCTTGGACAGATATTTCAATGGATTTCATTGTGGATCTGCCTCCTTCCGAAGGTTTTACTACGATCCTAGTGGTAATTGACCGACTGTCCAAATTAGTACACTTCCTGCCCACGATTGGTACACCCTCTGCGGCTGAGACAGCCAAGATTTTTTTTTAAGGAAATCATAAGACTCCATTGGGCACCCAAGAGCATCGTGTCAGACAGGGGTGTGCAGTTTACTTCCAAGTTCTGGAGGGAGCTCTGCAAATCACTTGAAATTAAGATCTGCCTCTCGTCTGCCTACCACCCGCAGTCCAATGGTCAGACAGAGAGGACCAACCAAACGTTGGAGCAGTACCTCCGTTGTTTTTGTTCATCATCCCAAGACGACTGGGTATCTTTGCTGCCATCGGCAGAATTTGCCTACAACAATTCCGTTCACTCGTCTACTAACTAAACCCCGTTTTGGGCCAACCTCGGATACCATCCCTCCTTCCTTCCGGACTCTATTCCCGAAATATCGGTTCCAGCTGTCCAGGAACGCATAGCTGCTATGCAACAAAACTTCCAGAAACTCCAGGAGACCATGGAGCAAGCCCAAAGAAGTTACAAAAAGTTTTACGACAGGGGGAGGAAGGAGTGCCCGGACTTCGAAGTTGGGGAAAAGGTCTGGTTATCGGCCGCAAACCTCAAACTACCAATTCCCTCCCGGAAACTCGGCCCTAGATTCATCGGCCCATTTAAGATCAAGCAGAAAATCAACCCGTGGCTTTTGAATTAGAATTACCGGACTCCTACAGGATCCACCCTGTCTTTCATGCATCCCTGCTCAAGCCTGTCATACCAGACACTTTCCCTGACAGAGAAGAGCTCCCACCTCCTCCGGTGGTGATCGAAGGAGAAAAGGAATTCGAGGTGGAATCCATCCTGAGTTGTCGAAAAAGAGGGAGGCAACTTCAGTACTTAATTAAGTGGAAAGGTTATCCCCCTGAGGACAATTCCTGGGAGCCTTCCAGAAATTTACATGCCCCTCGGCTGATCCGAACTTTCCATCGAGACCATCCGGAGTTGATGGACAGTTTGGGCGTCCGGAGCCCGCCCCTTGGGGGGGCACTGTCAGGGCTTCAGAACTGCCCGATCGTGGCCGTTTACCGCGGGCGCGCGCGCGGCTCGGGCGCGCGCGTGCACGTCTTAGGCGCGCGCGTGCGTGGTATGGGCCCGCGCACGGGCGCGCACGGACACGCTCCCCATCCGGCCAATCAGTGGCTTAGGCGGGCTATTTAAGCCATCCTCTTCCCCCTGTCTGGTTGCTGGCTTGTCACAGCTTCTGAGTGCATCTGATACTTCCGACCTTCTGATCCTGAACCTTTTGACCTTTGGCTATTGTTACCGGACTGCTGCCGCCTCCTGCCCTTGACCTTTGGCTTGAACTATCGGACTTCCTGATCTCTCCAACCCTCCTGACCACGGCCTGTTTCCCGGATTAATCTTCTGCTTGTTACCAGCTCCAGCTACCTGGACTTCCGGACTACCTGCGTGTGCTTCCTCGGCTGACCCCAGCAACCTGCTTCTGGTTCAATCTCTGCTCCACGGATCCAGTCCCCGTCCGCCTGTCGGTACCGGTGCCTCCTGGTGCGTCCGTCCCTCTGTCCCCACTCCAGGGGGAGAATCGCGCTAGGTCGCAAAGGGAGCCGCCCTCAGCATCTTGGCCTTGGTGAGTTTATCCTTTAATAACCGTGATAGTACAACTGCTCTGCCCAAACATGGATCGAAATTAGTCTAGTTCCGCTCGCCTCTATGCATCCCTCAAAATTACAATAGGAGGACAGAGGACCAGGACAATCATATCAGCATGCCGCTATCCAATTGAATGCTGGGTGCCAGGTGGGTGACAAAGTTGTATTGCTTTAACTGCAGTGGAGAAAACTAGTACAGGGACCTGACTATGCTCTCTGGTAAGAGTGGCTGAAAAATTCAATGTCAGTGAATTCTGACATTCATGCTGCAAGGAAGTAACTGCATGTGACTGGATGCTCAGTCGAGTCAGGTAGTGCTGACACGTCCACCTACAGCAGCTCAAACTTGGGCCATTTCAGCAGATATCAACCAAAATTCGAGGTGTGCATGGCTAGTGCTTGTAGGTAGGCACCTGGGTGGGCAGGAATGTATCTTACTTTTGTTGCACTACCCCCCTGTAGGGGCTGCAAGTGACAGGATTCCCCACTGTTGCACAGCCAGTCACATAGCATTTTTAACTTGCATCCAGACACAGAAAACATTCCTTGAGCTTTGTTTTTGTTATTTTATTGAGGGGATAACAACTTGGATGGGGTTATGAATTATGGGATGCCCAACTTGACAGTAACAAAGAGAACCAGGGACAACTTCCTCCCTTTTACAGCTCCACTTGATCCTCTGTACAGCTCCACTCGATTTACTCTCTTTAAAATATAATAGTCTTTTGCAGCTTAGCAACAGACCTTTATGCCGCATACAACTGAACATACAGACTGACAACTCATGGGGCCCCCGGGCAAAAGAAGATTATGGGGCCCCCAGGTTTACAGATGGCCACCAACCTAGGTGGCAGGACAGAGGCGGGGCAGCTAAAATCTTGGGATTTTCACATCAAAAGCATGTAGGTTTTGTACAACACAGATTTTTACACACTGTCCCTGGTTTTAATGAGACTGGCAAACCTGATGGGGCCCCCTAGTGGCACAGGGCCCTCAGGCAGCGCCCGAGTTCCTCAATGGTCAGTCTGCCCCTGGCCGCATACACACGATCGGAAATTCCGACAAAAATTTCTTGTGTTGCATACACACGGTCACACAAAATTCCGACCGTCAAGAATGTGGTCACGTACAACACTACGACAAGCCGAGAAAAAGGAAGTTCAATGATTCAGAGAATGCATCGTCTTGATTCTGAGCATGCGTTTTTTGTGTGCGTCGGAATTGCATACAGACTATCGGAATTTCCGACAAGAACGTTTCCCATCGGAAAATTTGAGAACCATCTCTCCAATTTTTGTTGTCGGAAATTCCGACAGAAGAGGTCAGATTGAGTCTAAACACAGTCGGAATTTAAAACCAAAAGCTCACATCGAACTTTTCTTGTCAGAAATTCCGACCTTGTGTACGCGGCATTACAGGCTAAGAACTCTCAGGCCTCGTACACACGATCGGACATATCCGATGAAAACGGTCCGCGGACCATTTCCATCGGATATGTCCGATCGGGAGTTTGATCCGATGGCGTGTACACACCATCGGATCAAATTCCCCGCCGCCGGACGGCGCGGTGACGCGGCGGTGACGTTGACGCCGCCACGTCACCGCTACGTCACCGCACCAGGAAGTAAAACACTTCCGTGCATGCGCCGAATCCATTCGGCAGCGGCGCGGCGGCGGTGCGGGACGACATGTCTGCTGGTAAGTGTACTAACCAGCAGACATGTCGGGCGGACAGATTCCCACCGGATAGATTTCAAAGCTTGCTTTGAAATCTGTCGGGTGGAGAAATCTGTCCGCTAGCCCATACACACGAGCGGAGATGTCTGCTGAAACGGTCCATCGGACCGTTTTCAGCGGACATATCCCCTTGTGTGTACGAGGCCTCAGTCCTTTAGGAAAGTAGCACATGTGTTTGTGAGCTGCACCCTGGAGCACCTCCACTCCCTTGTAGACACTGATCCCAGCTCCAGGAAATGCTAGACCACCTGGCTGCTGCTTCTTCCCAGTCTACAGACTGACACTCTGTACCTGACTGACACACTGGGGGTCTCCCAGGCCAAGGCTGAAGACTTAATCACACCGCTGTCTTTAAGAGAGACTTGCTACATGTGGTAGTCTCTCCTCTTTTCAGTCCCTGCACCGTGCTGATGTACTTACACTGTTCTTCCTTGCTCCTACTGCCTCTCAGGAAAGCTGCCTCCAACTTCTTCTGTGGTAAGATCTGTCCAGGCCAGCCATCTGAGCCCCGGCCCGAGGTAAAACCCCTCCTTAGCCGGGGGCCCTTAGAGGGCCAACTACAGTCTCCTTTAACACTGCAACTCCCCTTCGAGCATGACTTATGTATATTAAAGGGCTCACTTAGTCCCCTGCCAGGCCCAACTCCTGTGAAATGGCTAAGGGACCCTAAATATGCAGAACAGCCCCTCCTCACCTCGGCCCACTTGTCCCAGAATGTTCTCCAACTTTCCAGAGCCAAGGGGAGGCACTAGAGAGCTGTCTGTATGAGCCATGCTGACCGAAACTCTAATAACCCTAACACATTTATAGACTCACAGGCTAAGCATGAGTCAGGATATAGTTTACCTACACTCACACTAGAGGGTGCTACTCTATAGTTTAGGGGCTACAAAAAAATATGTTTTCTCCCTGACCCTATGCACATAAGCAGCTTCTAGTTCCCAGTGCCCTGCAGCACAGCTGCACATGTGTTAGTTCCTCAGATCATCTGCACACACACACTGGGTTTCCTATGCATGTGCAAAGACAGCCATCAGGGAAGTCCCATATCTTTCCCAAATCACCTTTGCGCAACAAACAAAAAATCAATTACGCGCATGCAAATGTGCAGAAGGGCTCAGCTAGGATGCAAATGCTGGGCCTAGGCCATTGGCTCATCTGCCCATGTGCCATGATGGTGGCAGCGAAATGGAGGGCAGAGTCATCGGAGAGAGGTGGACTGAAGTTCCACTTTAAGCCACAATCCTGCTTGGGTCTCTTTAACCCTACATGATAGAGTTTACATGATCCTAGGTTTTAAGAGCCAACACAAGTACTTTAACTCCAATGGACCCTTGGCGATGCTTTTGTAGAACCCCTTAGGCCGCGTACACACGGAGGGACATATCCGATGGAAACGGTCCCCAGACCGTTTTCATCGGATATGTCCGCCGGGCTATTTTGGTCCGATGGCGTGTACACACCATCGGATCAAAATCCCCGCCGGCAGACAGCGCGGTGACGTGGTGGTGACGTTGACGCCACCACGTCACCGCACCAGGAAGTAAACAACTTCCACGCATGCGTCGCATCCATACGACGCTTGTGCGGGCAGATACGTCCGCTGGTGAGTGTACTGACCAGCGGACATATGCGACGGACATGTTTTAAATTTTGTCCGCCGGTCAGACATGTCCGCTAGCCCGTACACACGATCGGATTTGTCCACTGAACTGGTCCGTCGGACCAGTTTGAGCGGACAAATTCGATCGTATGTACGCGGCCTAAGTCATGGGAAGTGCTAAGCAATAGTGGGTCTTATCCAAATCTTAAAATTGTGGCTATTTGTGTTGCTCAAGACAGCCAACAAATGTTTTCTATTTCTTCAAACATACAATACTTCAATACTGTATGACATATTGTATGAATATTTCAAGCAAATATTCCTGGTTATGTCTCTCTTAGCACGTGGCATGTGACGCTGCAGCTTAATGCATCAGGTTCCTAACATTTTGGGAGGTTGGCCCTTGTTATTATACCTAACTCTATTTAAAAAATCCATTAAATTTGACACTCTCAGTTTAAGTAGATGAATATTCTTCAGTTTGGTCCAAATAAAATAAAAAAATGTAATTTTAAATTGAAAGTTGATCTACTGTAGACTGGCTCTGTTATACATCATATCGGAGGCAGCTGTCCTTACCATCAAGCATTAGCTTTTGCATGGTCATTTTGTTGATATTATATTCATTATAAGAGCAGAGTCACACAGTTTTAGCTCCTACACAGCATTTTTCTCATAAATCTCTGTGGAGAACAAGCCCTGTCTGGAATTATTTGGCATACTTCATGTGCAATGAATAGAACAGGATATAAAATGCAGCTACAGTAACTGGACCAGGCTAACCACAGCATATTTATTTTTCAGAAATAAAAATATCTTATAATGTTCAATGATAAGTCCATATTCATTTTTGAAGTAACATACACTAAGCTTCTGTAGCGCCTGTGTACTGTCAGTCCAGGTGCTATTCTAAATTTAGAGGGGGATGAGAGAGTTACCTAGCTCTGATCCAGGTAATTTGCACAAATTTGCACAAATTCAGCTCTGTTCTAGCTGGGCTGTGCTGTCGGTCTATTCTGTGTTCCTGGGGTGCCTTACCACCCCAGGGCGTCAGGTGGCAGCAGCGGAGCTCGGGTAGGAGCACCTTTGGCCAGCAGCCAATGAGATGGGATTTTTCCCTCGCGGGGCAAGCTGGGGGGGGTACTTCTTGAGCAGAGGCCATTTTGCAAGGTCTTCTTCTGCTGTTGCGGGTGCGGCACCCACCTTCAGGGTGTGCGCACATCGCGGGCCCCGGCGATGTGGACTAATAGGCCGGGGCGCACGTGCCACGCGTGCTCTTTGGTTCCGGGACCCTGTTGGCCTGGGGCGTCTGAAGCTGCGATGGGACCCAGTGACTTATTGGGTCCCCTTCATTCTAAGAGAAGATCCCAAGCGAGTTGTGCTGTTCAGTGGGGAGTCAGTCTGAGGAGAGCCAGGAAGCAGGCGATCCAATAGGGCCTAGACAAGCCACCGGGGATCGAGGTGACCAGACACTGGGAGTTTGTCTAATGGCAACCTGTCAGTCGGTGACCGAAACCAAGAACAACCTGAGGGAAATTCAGGCATTGAGAAGGAATCGCTCCATTAAACTGCATTCCAGAGCAAGGGCCTGTGGCAGAGGTTCCACTCCTATTTCTATTTGAGCCAAGTCGGTGGCAGAGACTTGGTTTCCTTCTCAAGGTTCTTTTTTTTTTTTGTGTAATTTTGTGCGTGAACTCGAGAGAGAGGAGCCAGACTGCGGGAGTTGGGAGTAGGCAGACCCTCCCCCCGGAGGCAATCGCCATCCTTCTCCATGCCCCTGGTGGCAATGGCGGGTGTGAAGGGGGGCCTCCCACTCACCCCGCCCTACCTGCTCCTCTTGGGAGCCCAACTGGGGCCCAACGGGACCCCAATGGGGCAGAGGGACTCCCCCTATGAGGGAGTGAGGGGGCCTAGCCCACCCAGCCAGCCCCGTAGGTCCTTCGCCTCTCTTTATTTTAAGAGACCGCATGGCCAAAGTGCATGTGTTTTAAACCAATTTTGTGTGCGTGCAAGTGTGGTGGTTTTTTGTGGGGGGGGGGGGGTGGGCGTACTAAGCACAGGCGTACCTTGCATAGCACACCCACCGGGAGCCGGGCTGAGACCACCAAACTCAATTCACATGTAGCCGAGACCGGGATCCGAACCCTTGGCTGCAGAGGTGAATGGCTTGTCAGCGCAGTGCCAATCACGTTGAGCCACCACAGCTCCCCCTTCTCAAGGTTCTGAGTGATACTCTGGCTGCCAGTTCTATGAGAGAGACTGTCCAGGTACACTATACCCACTCCGGCTGGAGTGGCGACAAAGCAAAGGTATCGTTGAAGCAGGACTGCTTCTACATGGTAAAGGCCTGAATCTGCAATTTTCCTTTCACCAATCTTTCTCTGTCTACTTCAAGTTAATTGTTTGCCGTGTTTGGCAAGAGAATAAAGGCACAGAAAACGACACCCTGCTGTTTGGACATTCCGTCATTGCTTACATCACCTTATCATCATCATACCCCTAGACGCATCACAGAGGTAACACGCCATCCCAAATCTATCCAGCGGCTCCTGAGGGGGCAGCGCTACACTTATTTTCCAAACATCGTCAAAATCGTCCTCTACGCTTGTCCCAAGACATTTTGCTCTCTAGCTCCCTTGTTACCTCCTTCCATTTTTACCTCCAGGATTTTTCCAGAGCCTCTCTTACCCTCTGAAACTCCCTACCCCAGTATGTCCGATCAGCTCCTACCCTATCCACCTTTAGGCGATCCATGAAAACTCATATATTCAGAGAAGCCTACCCCACCTCCACCTAAAAACTGTACTTGAGTCACTTCCATCAGATCATCCCCTGGAGCTGTTACCTTTTGTACCACATCCCCCTCCCTTTAGATTGCAAGCTCCAAGAGCAGGGCCCTCCTATTCCTTCTGTATCGAACTATAATTGTACTGTACCCCTTTATGTTGTAAAGCGCCGTGCAAACTGTTGGCGCTATATAAATCCTGTAAGGCGCCGTACACACGGCCGAGGTTCTCGCTGAAAATCAGCGAGAACCTCGCTGGAATGCACATTCCAGCGAGGACCTCGGCCGTGTGTACGGTCTCAGCGAGCTTCCCGTCGGGAAGCCCGTCGAGCCGAAATAGAGAGCACGCTCTCTATTTCCTCGACGGCCCGCCTGGAAGAATGGCTGGTTGCCATTCCCGATGGGCGGGTCGCCGAATCCGACGGCCGGGAGAGAACCTCGACGGGCGGAACGATGTGTTCTGCCCGTCGAGGTTCTCTGCCGTGTGTACGGCACCTCATAGTTTCCCATTAATAAAAAATCCATCAATCCACTGATGAACTTCCTCAAAGGAAACAAATTGTTTTTTCCAGGCTTTGGTTAAGGTCTGTTTTGCCGCTAGCAACATTTAAGTCACCAATTTGAATTGCAGCCTTTGAATATACTTTAATGTTTACCTGTCATGACAGAAACATTGCCTCCTTCGGAAAATGCTAGTTGTATGGTTGTGTTTAGCTTTCACATTCTAATTTACTGAGGCAGATCAAGCATCTGATTTATTTAATTGTTCTGGATCAGTCTAGCCCTAGCTCTAGCCTCTGTTTCTTAGTAGTCCCAGCCTTAGCCAATAAAATTTAACATTTCCAGGTTGTAGCCAAGTAGTTTGAATAGTTGGCTGAACTGTTCACAGTTGCAGGCAGGACAATTCAAAAAAACTCAACCTCCACCTCATAAACTGCTGCTGTGCTGAGCCTATGCTGTGTACTAATGGAGAGATGCTTCACCTTAGAAACCAGGCAGACCTAAGCTGGCAAAGGCGGGTGGATCAATGTACAATGTGTACAAAAGCAGTCTGTGATTCTTAACTCCTGAGCCAGAGAAAATAAAACTGTTAATTTGTGAGTAAATTCATACAATCCTTTTTCAGACATGGAAATCCCTGCTGCCTTTAGCAGTTAAATGGGCTACTATGGCTATAGTTGCATCCTGCTGTCTTCTAAATAAAAAGCTAGAAGCTGGATTTTGGTTTGAAAAAAAGTACCAGCAGATTCTGTCTGTTTATTCCCTATTGGTGTGTTGTGATGACTTGTCTTTGCATATTTATTATCATGGTGGAGTTTAAAATAAAGAATTTATAATAAAAAAAATTGTACCAGCTATGTCCACCTTGCCCTTTTACCCATTAAAGCACAGTTGCCAAGTGGTGCAGCAGCACAGTGGCTAAGTGGTTAGCACTTCTACCTAACAGCACTAGGGTCACTGGTTCAAATCCAAACCATGATGCAAGCCTTCTGGAGTTTGCATGTTCTCCCTCTGCCTGCATGGGGTTCCTCCCATGTTCCAAAGACATGCTGGTAGGGTAATTGGCCCTAGTATGTGTATGCAAGAATATAATTAATGCCGCGTACAAACGATCATTTTTCGGCATGAAAAAAACGTTGGGGTAGATTCATGTAGAGATCTGACGGTGTATCTACTGATACACCGTCGGATCTGTGAGATCCGACGCTCGGATCTATGCGGCTGATTCCTCGAATCAGGTTCCGCATAGATCTCCCTTAGAGCCGACTGGTGTAAGTGAGTTACACTGTCGGTTCTTAGGCTGCATTCTCCCGCCGTCCGCTAGGTGGCGCTTCTTTTTTTCTACGCGACGAATATGCAAATGAGGAGAACCGCCGATTCAGAACCGAACGCCCGGCCGTCGCTTTTTTTTTACGTCGTTTGCGTTCGTCTCTTTCCGGCGGATCGTTACCCCTGCTATATGCGGGGTAAGTGCGGCGGATCCTATGTTAAGTATGGCCGTCGTTCCCGCGTCGAGTTTTGAATTTTTTACGTCGTTTACGTAAGTCGTACGGGAATACGGCCATACGTTAATTGCGTTAACATCGAAAACAATGACGTCCTTGCGACGTCATTTAAAGCAATGCACGCTGGGAAATTTTGCCGGCGGCGCATGCGCAGTACGATCGGCGCGGGGACGCGCGTGATTTAAATAGTAAACTCCCCCTAGCCGCGGAATTTGCATTCCGCGGGGGGATTTACGATCCGCCAGGGCTAATTACGAGGCAAGTGCTTTCTGAATACAGCACTTGCTTCAAAAACTGGCGCAGGCGGATCGTAAAAAAGATAGATCACGCGGATCAAAAGATCCGCTGATCTACATGAATCTACCCCGTTGTTTTTAAAAATTGTCATTTAAAATGATCGTGTGTAATGCTGCATTTTTTTAATGTCATTTAATGACATTTAATGTAATTTTTCGGGTTGTAAAAAATGATCGTGTGTGGGCTAAAGCGATGTTAAAAACCCGCACATGCTCAGAAGCAAGTTATGAGATTGGTGCACTCGTTCTGGTAAAGCTACCGTTCATAATGGAGTAAGCACATTCATCACGCTGTAACAGACAAAAAAGGGCGAATCGTCTTTTACTAACATGGAATCAGCTAAAGCAGCCCCAAGGTGAATGGAACTTCCCCTTTATAGTGCCGTCGAACGTGCTGTACATCACCGCGCTTTTCTAGATAATTTTTTAAAAACGATGGTGTGTGGGCAACGTCGTTTTAATGATGAAGTTGGAAACATATATTTTACAGACATTAGCGGGCCGAAAAAAAAAAAAAGTTATTTAGAAATTAATCCTCAGCCATTGAAAATAATTGAATTTGAAAGGCTGCCTTTAGCGGGGCTGGATGGTGTACCTGTATCTTCTGCCCACACCTATATTCCAGAGCCTTGTGCACCAGGGCTAAACCTTTTATGTGCCTTACATCTGTGTTTCTGTCAGATTCGACCTGCACATTTATGTCCCCATCAGATTCTCCCTGCCCATTTTATCCCCATCAGAATCTCCCTGTACATCTGTGTCCCCATCAGAGACTCCCTACCCATTTCTGTCCCCATCAGAGTCTCCTTGCCCATTTGCGTCCCCATCAGAGACACCCCATACATCTGTGTCCCCATCAACGTTCCCTACCCATTTGTGTCCTCAGCAGAACCTCCCCATACAATTGTGTCCTCATCGGACTCTCCCTTCATGTTTATGTCTCCATTAACACCTCTTTGTCAACATTTTCATTTGATTAATCGGTCCGCCCTTTCCCCATCACAGCCACCCTGAAACATTTGTGTCCCTCATCAGAGCCCCTGCTACACACTTGTGTCCCCTCAGATCCACCTCCCCATACCCATTAAAACCTCTTCTGCCCATTTGTGTACCCATCAGAGCCCTCTCACTTGTGTCCCACATAAGAGCCTCCCTGCACGATTGTGTCCCAATCAGAGCCCCCTGCACACCTGTGTCTCTATTAAAGCCCCCCTGCACACTTGTGTCTCCATTAAAACCCCCTGCACACTTGTGTCTCCATTTTTTATTCTAAACCCTAGAGAATAAAATGGCGATCTGCACACTTTGTGTCTCCATAAGAACCCCGTATTTGCGCAGCGGCACAGCGCCTTTTTTTGATTTTTTTTTTTTTTTTCCCCCATAAAACAAAAGCCCCCCTGCACAATTTTTTTTTAATTGTGAAAGATAATGTTCCCATCAGAGTCCCCCTACACACTTGTGTCCCCATAAGCGCCCCCTCAGCACACTTATGTCCCCATCAGAGCTCCCACACATGTCCCCTATCAGAGTCCCCTCCCCACACTTTTCTCCCACATCATAGTCCCCTGCACACGTGTGTCCCTATCAGAGCCCTAAAACCCGTGTCCCCCATCTGAGCCCCCCTGCACACTTGTGTCCCCATCTGAGCCCCCCTGAACATGTGTGTCCCCACCAGAACCCTCCACACTTTTGCACCCCATCAGTGCCCCCCTGCACACGTGTGTCCCCATCAGATCCCCCCTGCACACATGTGTCCCCATCAGAGCCCCCTGTACATTTGTGTCCTCCGGGAGGAATCACAGCCCCATTGGTGTTCCCCCCACAATTATGTTCCCACCAGACCCCCCAGCACATTTGTTTCCCCATCAGTCTGCACCACCTTTTATTTCCCCTGTAGATCAGTGTCTATTACCGATGTAGTGCTCTACTTAAGGGCTGGCTTTAGTGCAGACCTACTGCACATTTGAGTCCCCATCACAGCCACCCCTGGTCCCTCCAGCCCCTGCTACCCTGCTGATCCACCTCCCCATACACAGGCAGGCTGTATGTGAAATTACAGCGGTAAAGGACACTGAATTAAACTGCAGAGTGGGAGCCGGGAGGTGCAGCAGGTCTGCACTGAAATAACTTGGGCTTTGTTTGGTTTCTTGGGTTGTGGGACTTGCACTGCACACCCCCTCAATGCATGTAAGTATGTAGAGCAAGCCTTGCAACCTGTTGCAAGACCGTTCCTGCAGTGAGTCTGGTGACTCTAGCTGCGGGCCAGAAAAAATGTCCTAGCGGGCCGGATACGGCCTGCGGGACATACTTTGGAGGCCCCTGCCTTAGATCATGCTGTAATTGGCATGACTGGACACATGGAGTGGATAGCCAGCTCAAGGGATTCATGTTCCCTACAGCTTCTAAACTTTTGAGTTTAGGAGCTTTTGGCATTGCTTTTGCCAACTCCACAAAAAATGGCCCGGATTCACGTAAGACTTACGCCAACATATCTATAGATACGCCATCGTAAGTACAAATGTGCGCCGTCGTATCTCTGCACCGATTCCCCAAGCTAGATACATTGAAAAATTTGGCTTCAGCCGCCCGACGTAACTTGACTACGCCAGCGTATCGTGGGCGCATAGTTACGCTGGACGCATTCGGCTTACCCATGTTAAATATGCAAATGAGTAAGATACGCTGATTCACGAGCGTACTTGCGCCCGGCGCATGTTTTAAGCGATTTGCGTAAGGGTTACGTCCGGCGTAAAGTTATTCCTCATATAGGAGGCTCAACCCATGCAAAAGGTATGGACCAGGGAACAAACGCTGTTGATTTTTACATCGTTTACGTAGTATGTGAATAGGGCTGTGCTTAGGTTACGTCCACGTCATAGGCAGTGTTTTGACGTATTGATGAAGACTCTTTGATTTATTGATTTCCTGACACAATTTCTCAGGGTGAATCCCATTTCTACCGGTCGATTCCAAATTAAATGAGAGCATGCAAACTTAGACAAAGAGATTCACATCTCACCTTTTCAACGTGTTCAGCCAAAAAAGAGCGAGGAGCCCCCAGCTCCTGATTTATTAAAACATACAAGCACACAGGAAATGCATTTCATTGGTCAACCCATACATGTCACACCCACTGATTACACCTAGTTCACCCACCCTCTTGTACTCAGCATGAGAGCCCTCATTGGTCAGTTCATACAGGCATAAAAAAAGTCCATTGTCAGCTCCTTCGATCAGTTCTCTCTTGGTCACGAGACACCAGAGTGAATGGGGGGGGGGAATGGGAGCATCTGCTCTTGCCTTTCTGTTTCTCCATTTCAAATGGTAACTTTTACAATGTAATATCTGCTTCTTCATATTTTCATGCTGGGTTATAACTTTAAAACATTATCTTTTTCTTCGTGTAAGGATAATAACAGTATTGCAATATATATCCATACATACATAATAACTCCATAGATCAAGCAATAAAAAGGAAACAAAACAAATAAACAGTATAAGGAATATGGGAAAGAGAAAAATTTCAGTGATTTAATCAAACATAAGATTAATTATCAAATAGATATTTTTAAAACAATCTATCACAGTATCTTAGCCAGTTATTTCAACGTGACTGTGGATGCGTCCAAGATACGACGCATGCACAGTTTGTTTTTTGAAGCTCAGCCCATCATTTGCATGGGGTCACGCTTCATTTAAATATATCACGCCCACTTCCACCTACTTTGACTTACGTCGGCTTACGCCGATGACTATACTTGCCTCTCAACATTGCGCCGGCGTAGCGTAAAGAAGATACGCTACGCCCGCATAAAGATGCGCGAGGTACGTGAATCTACCATGCACTCTTTTACAAGAGTTAAGAGCTGCTGCGATTAGGGGAGGTTCAACCTCCCTCTCCTGAATCTGGAAGAATTGTGTTTAGGATAGGAATGTTTTGAAACACTGCAAAATGATGGTAAAATCATGGCACAATTTTTCAGAGTTCTGCGTTTTCCCGGAGCCAGAAGTCAGCCTAGTCTGTGTGTACATGAGCCCTTACTGTGTATGGGAAATCTCATGCATTCCTTGCTCTTATAAGCTAAAGAATATGTGGCTTATTATTTTTTTTAACTTCAAATTTGGATTCTCTGTTAACATCTAAGCGGCCAACAATGGCTGCTACATTTCCATATTTACTCCCACACATCTGTCTCTCTGATGCATTATACATGAACTGTATTTGCCTTAACGCTTACATACAGTCATACTATGGATGAACGGTTTAATGAATTACAGCACTGGCCTTTACTGATGAATTTGTCGCTGAGATAAACAAAGAGCTTCTGTTTATTATATCCAACCAATTCACAGTAATTAAAAGCTGCAATGCATTAAACTGGTTTCTGCAGATACTTCAAATTTACAGATGCCATTTTCAAAAGCAGTTCATTAGTGAAGGTGCCTGCCTGCCCAGGGTGTCCCTGCTATTTGCAGCATGCAGAGGTGTCTTTGAAGAACTTACATTCCTTGACACCTGCAAGTCTGTAGACAACCTAATACAAAAATATTTGATAAAGCCACAGTCAGGAGTGGACTGACAACTCATGGGGCCCCCGGGCAATACGAGATTATGGGGCCCCCGGGCAATAGGAGATTATGGGACCCCCGGGCAATAGGAGATTATGGGACCCCCGGGGACAATAGGAGATTATGGGACCCCCGGGGACAATAGGAGATTATGGGGCCCCCAGGCAATAGATTATGGGGCCACACAGTGAAAAAAAAAAAAAAACATACAGTATAAACACACAGACACAAAATATACACACACACTGAAAAGGTATTGGAGAGGCAGGGCAGCTATAATCTTGGTATTTTTTTTAAAAAAACACAGTTTTTTACATACTGTTCCTGGTTTTACTGAGACTGGCAAAACCCCGATGGGGCCCCCTAGTGGCATGGGGCCCTCGGGCAATGCCCGAGTGCCCGAATGGTCAGTCCGCCCCTGGCCACAGTATTTCTCCCAGCTCCACATATCCACTGTCAGTGTACTAAAACCAGGAGACCAATGTGTAACCAGTAGGTTCTCAGGGGCATTACCAGAAAAGTAATGCAACATGAGACAGCATTCCTTGACAAGAAGCCTTTTATCAGCAGGAAAAATGTGGAAAATTGGGACAAATAATTGTTATTTTTTAATTTTCACAACCTTTGAGAGTTCATCAATTGAGAAATAAATTGTCAATACAAAAAAGTTTTAGGATACAAGTCTTCACTCTTTTCCACAAGTGAGGACAAATAAAGAGTTGAATCACAGCTTCCTTCAAATTATTTTCCCAAACCTTTGGTTTTCCAAGAGGGGAGAGCACTGCAGGAAGTAAAATCTTCTGCTCTGCCAGGACACTACACAGAAAAGCCTTATACCTCGTACACACGATCGGCAAACCCAATGGGAAAGCCGAGAAGCGGCTCAGCAGCTTTTCCCCCTACACACGCCCGGTTTTCCTGGCAGGAAAACTGCCATGAGAGCTTTGGCCGGGAAACTCGGCTGTGTGTATGCTGCCCCACAGGCTTTACCCATAGGAAAAAAAACGCCGGCGGGAAGAAAGGAAACATGTTCTCATTTTTCCCGCTGCAATGACCGGCGGTTTTCCTGTCGGGAAAACTGCCATGGAGCATACACACGGACAGTTTTCCCGGCCAAAAGCTGTCATGGCAGTTTTCCTGCCAGGAAAACCGGCCGTGTGTACGAGGCTTAACACTTAATTGCTGTTTCTCATTTCTCAGAAGCTTCTATCTTCAGCCTGTTCCCAGGTGACGGGACTGTCTCTACTTCATTTTCCATTTATTAGGGATGTCATGATGCATATCATGTTATTTACAGCATACCTGTGCCAAAAAAAAAAAAGAAACCCTGCATGACCTCCAATCAGTCCAAGGCTTTCCAAATATGGTGCTGGAAAGGAAGGCCAGAGGACACATCGGTCCTTAGCAGGATTTCCCTAGTGCCTATCACAAAGTGGTGGTCAGTTGACTTCTTTATTGACATTGCCTTATTGAATTCAAAATCACCTGCCTACATTCAATGCTAAAATGCCAACAGTAAATATGTCTGTACCCAACCCCCCCTTTAAAGTTGGATAACAGGTCAAAACTCTACAACGCTCTACATGTCAAAAATGTCCATATAATTAGAAATCCTTTTGAAGTAGATATCCTATACTGCCAAAAGTATTGGGATACCTGCCTTTACACGCACACAAACTTTAATGACATCCCAGTCTTAGTCCATAGGGTTCAATATTGAGTTGGCCACCCTTTGCAGCTATAACAAATTCAACTCTTCTGGGACGACTGCCCACAAGGTTTAGAATTGTGTCTATGGGTATGTTTGACCATTTTCCAGAAGCACTGATGTGGATGAGAGGTCGGGCACTGATGTGGATGAGAAGGCCCGGTTTGCAGTCTTTGCTCTAATTCATTCTAAAGGTGTTCGGGTTGAGGTCAGGACTCTGTGCAGGCCAGTCAAGTTCCTCTACCCCAAACTTGCTTATCCTTGTCTTTATGGACCTTGCCTTGTACACTAGTCCAAATCATTTGGTGGAGGGGTGATTATGGTGTGGGGTTGTTTTTCAGGGGTTGGGCTTGGACCCCTAGTTCCAGTGAAGGTAACTCCTAAGGCGTCAGCATACCAAGACATTCTGGACAATTTCATGCCCCCAACTTTGTGGTTACAGTCTGGGGATAGCCCCTTCCTATTCTGAAATATACTGTACACCAATGCACAAAGCAAGGTCCATAAAGACATGGATGGGTGAGTTTTGGGTGGAGGAACTTGACTGGCCTGAGTCCTGACCTCAACCTGATAGAACACCTTTGGGATGAATTGCAAGCCAGGCCTTCTTGTCCACATCAGTGCCAGACCTCACAAATGTGCTTTTGGAAGAATGATCAAAAATTCTTATAGACACACTCCTAAACCTTGTGGACAGCATTCCAAGAAGAATTTAAGCCATTATAGCTGCAAAGGGTGGGCCAACTCAATTTTGAACCCTATGAACTAAGGCTGGGTGCCATTAAAGTTCATGTGCGTGTAAAGGCAGGCATCCCAATACGTTTGGTAATATAGCATATGTCTGTACCCAACACCCTCTTACAAGTCAGATGACAGGTCAAAACCCTCTAATTTTCTATAAAAGTCTAAAATAAATATACAATTGGAAAGCGTTTTGAATAGATTTGTTGAGCGCAAACATTTACTGTAGCTCATACCCTAAGCTATATTTGACATCCTCTCCAGGATGTCATCAAACTGCTGCGATCTTCTAAGTGCACTTTAACTTTAAGAAATACAGTAATTGAAATAAATCATACATTTCACAGACTATACACCATAAATCCTTGAATTTTGCATTGTGTGCTCCCTTTTGACCTGTCAGAATTCCATTGTGCCATCATAGTCAAGCAACATCTAAACTCATAGGTCTTGCACTCATTTAAACAAATGAATAAAACATAATTTTACCTTCTCTTGGATGAGCAAGCATTACAGTAAAGTCAGTCTAGGGGAGAACAGTGCTGTGGAACAGAAGTTGTTGTGAAATTTAGGAATGCAATTTTAAGCAGCTGAACAATTTTCTTGTAAATTGGTATTATTGTTGCAATGCAAGCAAGGGCTCTTAACCTTCTTGTCTTACATTGTATTGTAACTGTACTTACTTTCTTTCCTATTCTGTAAAGCACTGCACAAACTATTGGCGATATATAAATCTTGTATTGTAATAATAATAATAATAATAATAAATGTACTGACAAGAACAGTACACAAAGGTCATTTCCAGTATTTACATCCAATGGATTCAGAGTTCTGTGCATTAGCAGTTTACAAACAAGTTTGCGTCATAGGAGTTGAATGCATAGTTTTATGAGAAACCATACTTGTCACCATTTATAAAAGAAAAATACCACAAGCGTTTTAACAGAAAGTACAAAGGCCACTGACAGTAGTCTCTACTAAGGTGCCTATAATTTTGTATTTCTACTGAAGCTACATAAAAACACAACAGTTGCATGTTTTTGGCTTGTGAAAGGAGGATGGGATGCTGTTTAACCACTTGCTTACTGGGCACATATACCCCCCTCCTGCCCAGGTGAAATTTCAGCTTCCGGCACTGCGTCGCTTTAACTGACAATTGCACAGTCGTGCGACGTGGTATTTGATCACCTCAGCGGTTTTTATTTTTCGAAAAAGAAATCAATATTTTTTACTTGTTGCTATAATAAATAGCCCAATTTAAAAAAAAAACGTTTTTTCTTAGTCTAGGAGGATACGTATTCTTCTACATATTTTTGGTAAAAAAAAAAAATCGCAATAAGCGAATGGTTTGCGCAAAAGTTATAGCGCCTACGAAATAGGGGACAGAATTATTATTTTGTATTATTTTTTTTTTACTAGTAATGGCAACGATTTGCGATTTTTATTGGAACTGTGACATTATGGCGGACACATCGGACACTTTTGACACATTTTTGGCACCAATCACATTTATACTGCGATCAGTGCTATAAATATGCACTAATTACTGTATAAATGTGACGGGCATTGAAAGGGTTAACACTAGGGGATGAGGAAGGGGTTAATTGTATACCCTGCATAGTGTTCTAACTGTGGGAGAATGCATTTAGTACACACTATTCTGAGGTGATCCAAAGTATAAAAAGTGAGAAATCCACTCCTCCCCCACATAATACATCCTGGTAATATACAATGAACTTCGGATCACCTCATATTATGATAAACATAACATAACATATGTTAAACATGTCCAAGCTAGATATGTAAATAACCTGTCACTCAAAGCAAGAAGAGAGAAACAGACTTTTTTTTTAGACAGCTTTTTATCTGGAAGTCTGTTCATTTTCACTGAACAATAAAAGAGGATTGATCAGAGCTGGATTAACTCTGTGTGGCAAGACTGGGCACAGATGATAGGAAATCTTATACTCTACATTGTGACATAAAATAAATAAATGGGCAGGCCATTTTTTGCAATACGGCACTGTGCTATTTTAACCGACAATTGCGTGGTCATGCGACGCTGTACCCAAACAAAATTTAAGTTCTTTTTCCCCCACAAACAGAGCTTTCTTTTGGTGGTATTTGATCACCTCTGCGGCTTTTACCTCTGCGCTACAAACAAAAAAATCGCCATTTTTGGGAAAAAAAACAATGGGCCAGATTCTCAGCGGCGCTACGACGGAGTATCTCAGATACCCCGTCGTATCGCCGTTTTTTTTTGCCTCGTATCTATGCGAGTGATGCTTAGCATCACTTTGGCATAGATACGCTTCAACATCCGACAAGTGTAATACAATTACACTTGCGGATCGTAGTTGTAATGACAACTCCGGCCACTAGGTGGCCTTTACGTTGTTTTTTCATTTTCATATGCAAATGAGGCTAGTACGCCGATTCCCGATCGCTTTTACGCCGCCCCGTCGTCGTGTACGTCGTTTTCGTCCGCAAAAGGTTACCCCTGCTTCTATGAGGAGTAACCTTACGAAGTTCCGTCAGGTGCCGTCGGATGCCATGTTAAGTATGGCGTCGGGTCAGCGTCGGCTTTTTCCGTCGCTTACGTCGTTTTACTAACTCGTTCGCGAATAGGGCATTGCGTAAGTGATGATCATGTCATTTTGACGTCGGTTTCAACGACGCATTTCGACGTGAGCTGGAGCATGCGCACTGGGCTTTTTCCCCGGTCGGCGCATGCGCAGTTCGTTTGACGTGGGGGCGCGCTTAATTTAAATACAAGCCGCCCCATTTGAATTACGCGGGCTTACGCTGGGCCATTTTCGCTACACCAACGCAAACTACGGAGCAAATGGTTAGAGAATACGGCACTTGCTCTAGTACGATGCGGCAGCATAGTGTAAATGGCTTACGATACGCAAGCGAAATTCTATGAGAATCTGGCCCAATATTTTTTACTTTTTGCTATGATAAATATTTATTCGTTGCTCAGTTTAGGCCAATATATGTTCTTCTACATATTTTTGGTAAAAAAAAGTAATCGCAATAACCGTATATTGATTTATTTGCACAGAAGTTATGGCGTCTACAAAATAGGTAATAGGTTTATTGCATTTTTTTTTTATTAGTAATGGCAGTGATCTGTGATTTTTAGTGGGACTGCAAAATTGCGGTCGACAGATAGGACACCTAAAGGGGTTAACATCAGGGGCAATCAAGAGTTTAAATGTGTTCCCTGCAGGTGTGCTCGAACTGTTTGGGGGGTGGGCAGTTTGGGAAAACACACAGATCCGTCTTACTGCATAGCAGAAAGACAGGATCTGTGGGATCTTCCCTGTCAGAACAGAGATTTGCCTTGATTACACAGGTAGATCCCCATTTTGTCCCTCCGGGGAACAATCGTGGGTGGCCGGTGGACATTGAGTCCGCTCCACTAGCTGATTGGCTCCCCACTGTCCAGTGGGTGCACGTGCACTCACAAACTAGAGTTCCAGAGCCGACGTACAATGATAGCAATTTGCGGGAATGAGCCGACCTGCTGCAGTACAATAACAGAAGCTGGTCAGCAAGTAGTTAAGAAATAATGGCATCCCTTCTTGTCTGCTAACAGATGCAGAAAGGCATGCAATTACATGCAGCCTTGCACCCGCATACAGTGTGAACCTAGACTGAAAGAGACAGAATGGACAGTTGGAATAGACTGCTAACAGTTGTTCTGCTTAATACAGACATTACTGGATTTACAGTCTATTTTCAGAATAGTGTGTACTAAATGCAACTTCTTAAAGCGGGGTTCCAACCACAATTAGCATTTTTTTAATGCATGTCCTTTCATCCTGCGTTTTTATAATATAAATCCGGTCACTTACTATTTTACAATCCGCCGCCGCTCCACATAGTTATTCAAAAAAGATAGTTTATAAAACTAGGTCCACACGGTTGTCATTTTGCTTGTGGGCATTGTGAAGCCCACAAGCACTTACTTCCTGGAAGTCTTGGATGTGGAGTGATAATTGGGCAGCGCACTGCATCCTGGGAAATGATGCCACACATTTCCCGGGAGCATTAGAGGGAGATGATGTCAGAATCCTAGGTGATTCCAAGGGCAGATTTCGTGGGACCGCATAGCAACAGGCATTTTCCAGATGAGTAAAAAAAACATTTTTTATTTTTTTTTATTTTTTAGGTCTTATGAGCACAATAATGAAAAAAAAAATTTGGGATGGAAACTCCACTTTAATGGAGCATGAGAAGGGTAACACTAATAAGTGGTTAATGGCAAACCCTTTAGGACTTAAGCTGTGTTCTGTCTAAACTAAATTAAATGTTGATAACAAGCCTGGCACAAATAACTTATTTCATTAATAAAACACTTCTAATGTCATAAAGGATTAATTGATCTTAATTAACTCTAATAAATGAGAGTTTGTTTACATCAGTGTTCCCAATAGTGCCTTTTTACCGCCGATGGTAGTTAGGGATGGGGAGGTGGTTTGGTGGGCTAGTATTTAATTCCAAGGGGAATACTTCACTCTTTGTGAGGTAATAGAAATTGGGTGCCAGTTACTTCAAGAAGTTTAACAGAGTTTATTACATGTCCGATGAACTCAGGAAGAGAGGGATTTAGGCACAGGATACCCCAAAAGACCTAAATGCAAATTCCATATTACTGCCCACACTCAATGCAGAAAAAGGGGCCTTTAACTGATGGAAAAGCAACGGCATGCTATATAAACTGAACTATATATATATATATATATATGCATTATGCCTTTCTATCCAGCAGGTGGCATTGCAGTATGATCGCCTGTTATTCTATGGTAAATTAATAACAGGATGTTCTGTATATGTTAAGTGCATGCACTTGTATTGTCCTGCTTCCTGTAAGGCCGCGTACACACGATCGAACATGTCCGCTGAAACTGGTCTGCAGACCAGTTTCAGCGGACATGTTCAATCGTGTGTACGACCTATCGGACCGTTTTCCAGTGGACAAAAGTTTTAAAACATGCTTTAAAACCTGTCCGATGGAAACCTGTCCGTCGGACAGGTTCGATGGTTAGTACACAAAATCATCGGACCAAAAACCTGTGCATGCTCAGAATCAAGTCGACGCATGCTTGGAAGCATTGAACTTCGTTTTTTCATCACGTCGCTGTGTTCTATGTCACCGCGTTCTGGTCTGATCGGATTTTGGTCCGATGGTGTGTACGCACATCAGACCATCAGACAAGTTCAGAGTTGTCTGATGAAAACGGTCCGTCGGAAAAGTCTCACCAGACATGTTTGATCGTGTGTACGCGGCCTAAGACATGATAAAAACATCCTCCATGAAAGTAACGTATTCTCTGTATACAAACAAGCTCCCAGGCACGCAGCAGCACCCAAAGACACTTGAAAGAATACTCAATGATTACAGAATGTCTGTGAGAAGTCTGTATGCAAGCAGCTGAAAAATGGCAAGTGGTACCAGATGGTACCAGATGTGAAGTTTGCAAATGCAAAGCTGAACAATGCCAATTATCAGCTATGGGAGTTTAAACTGGAAATGCTTTTTAGCATGGATGACTTGTGGCAAGGTAATGGCCATAGGTATGTGGACTTCATTACAAAAACTAGATAAGCATTCAAGTCTAAAAAGCAAACTGTTTTTGCTAAGAAAGTTGTACAAGATGAGTCTACAAGAAGGCCAGTGCATGTGTAACCATGCAAATGCTATGCTAAAGAAGCTACGTGCTATCGGAGAGGACATCAATAATAACCATACTGTTTCCCTGTGCCTCTGAAGCCTTCCAGAGACCTGCTCTCATTAATGCTTTAGAAACCAGACCTGAGCAGAAACTGAAACTGGAATATGTCAAAGGGAAATTAATCGATGAATACGACAGAAGTAAAGAAAATGCACACAATGATGACAAAGCTCTTCAGATGTACAAAGGCACAAAGCACAACAAAGAAAGCAGAGCCTGTTTTCACTGTAAAAGGACTGATCACTTAAAAAGGACTGTTCTATCTGGAAAGCCGAGCAGCGAAAGCTAGAGCTATTCACAAAAGTAAAACAGAATGGCACCTTTAAAGTAAAACAGAATGGCAAGCCATGCGGCTGGTCCATACACTCAGGTGCGACAAGCCACATTACTAACGATGAGACCTTCTTCACAAACATTCATTACAGTGCAAAGGACAACGTTTTCCTAGCAAACGGGAAAAGCATCACTTCAGAAGGTAAAGTCCAGGGTTTCCTGAACTGCATTACACCACAAAGCAAGCAGAGTATGCTGACTATGCACAGGTGCATTGGATAGAATAAGCATGGTGATGAGCCTGTATAGGATAGAAGAAGATCCTGGACTGCCGCACTTCTTAAAACAATGTCTTTATTGTACATATGAAATCCAAAAAATGGGGTGTGGCCTGTGATGCAGAGTAGAGAGCAACACACACTTGTAGAGCTCCGTCCCTCCACCTCACACCCTGCTGCCTAACTAGGGATGTAATTCCTATCCCCACAAGCCTAGTTAAAGCCCCGAATGAAGAGGAGAGAAAAGCGGGTGCAGGGATTGAAAATACAGCCAGAGATTGATCGTTTTTTGCCCCCGCACACGAGCCGCGGCTGGGAGAGAGATACAAGCGGGATCACATGATGCGGAAGCAACCAGAGAGGGGGTACACAGGAGCGAGTGTAATCCAGAGACAGGAGCACCACCAGTGGTGGAAGACCGTACAGTGACTCCCAGGCAAGTACAAGTGGAAATGGAGAAGGGGGCACAGAGTGAACCCGTGGGATCTGAAAAAACCCAGGGGGAGCAAGGAGACGTGCAGCTGGTGTCTGGGGACCCTGGAAATCTTGATCTCAGAGCCCTCCTCCAGGCTCTGCCGACCCGAGCAGACATTAAAGCCTTACCAACACATATGGACATGGTGGTCTGCATAGAGGAAATGCACTGCAGAGAGAAAAAGCAGGTTCACACGGAAATCCAGCAATTAGTGGAAAGACTGCAGAGAGAGGAGGAGCGGCTGGCAACTCTTGAAAATCGTATACAGCATCTCGAGCAGGTACAGCATACACAAAGTATTTATGTCTCATCAATGCAACTCCGGTTGGAGGAATATGAAGACCGCAACCGCCGCCAAAATCTGCGGTTCAGGGGTGTACCTGAAACTATAGGAAGGGAGGCATTGCAGTCCACAATACTAGCAATATGCCAGCAGTTAGCTACTCCCGCCCCACCTCAAATGTTGGAAATTGAGAGAGTGCATAGGTCCTTAGGGCCCCCCTCAGTAAATGTGAACCGGCCAAGAGATGTGATATGTTGTTTTCACCGCTTTGCACACAAAGTATTAATAAGTCAGAAAGCATGGGAGGTGGGAGATATAGTACAGGATGGAGCTACGGTAAAGATTTTGCCAGATCTTTCACGGGCCACTTTACAACGAAGGGCAATGCTATAACCCCTCCTGGACAAAATTAAATCACTAGGGGGTACTTATCGGTGGGGGTACCCTATCTCTTTGACTATAAGGAAAAACTCCCATACATTTAATTTGCGACACCCAAAGGAATTACCAGAATTGTTCTCCTTTCTAGAGACAGATACTATTCCGATAGCGAACTGGTTGGAGGTAATACCAGGTTCTAAAAAAGGCTGGGAATTTGAAAAGGGTAAAAGACCAATGATCTCTAAGGCCCCGTACACACGAGGAGATATATCCGATGAAAACGGTCCGACGGACCGTTTTCATCGGACATGTCTCCTGGGAGATTTTGGTTTGATCTGTGTACACACGATCAAACCAAAATCCCCGCGGACATACAGCGCGGTGACGTGGCCGAACCAGGAAGTAAAATACTTCCACGCATGCGTCAAATCCATGCGGGAGATTTCCGTCCGCTGGTTAGGCGTACTAACCAGCGGACATATCCGACAGACGGCTTTCCAGCAGACAAGTTTTAAAGCATGCTTTAAAACTTTTGTCTGCTGGAAACCTGTCTGCTAGCCAGTACACACGATCAAACCTGTCCGCTGAAACTGGTCTGCGGACCAGTTTCAGCAGATATATTAGATTGTGTGTACGCGGCCTAAAGTAGATGAAGAAGTAGACTAATAAAGATAGTATAAGAGGAATTCTACCATTGGAAGTAAAGAGAGACAGGAAGACTCTATCTCCACCCCTTTTTTTTTTTTATTTCCCCCTTCCACCGGGGGCAGGCCTGGGTTTTATTTTTTTTAACATTTGTCTATATTTGGACTATATGGTTAAGATGATTCCCACCCTTGAATTTCTCTTTTATTTCCTCTTGCCCCTTAGGGGGGGGGGGGGGGAATGATATCAGCTATATAGAAGATTGGTAGATATGGAGGCAGGTATACTCACATAACTGACAGAATTCATCTCCACCTATACCCTAAACATCAAACATCTCCTGCTACTAGGGGACTTCAACCTCTGGGCCAACACCTCACAGGACCCCGTCACTGACACCTGCATTGACCACTTGGAAGGATTAGGTCTGCAGCAACTGGTATGTGGACCCACATGTTTCAGGTCACACTCTTGATCTTATCTTCAAACAAGATATGGATATCAACACACTGGAAAATGAGCTCCTACCCTGGACAGATCACCATGCAATCAAATTCAAAATCACTATAAACGTCCCCTTAAGAAAAACGACAAACCCGTCAACAACACACTGGACAAGATCCCAGAAGAAGCTCCATTCGGAACTCTTCAAAACTACATTATGGAACTAAAAAAACAATAGAACAAGGTCAAACGGCAGCAGAAATGCTTAACTCCATCAACAAAGCTTCTATTACAGACAGCAGACATAGTAGCTCTGAAACGCAAAACGCTCATCCGGAAAAACAACTCCGGTTGGTTCAACGACGACCTCACGTTGCTGAAACAAGAACGCAGAAGAGCGGAAGCAGCCTGGAGAAGAAACTTAACCGAGGGAAACCACATAATTTACAAATGAATCACCAAGAAATATCACAAAGAAATCTCTAAAGCAAAAAAAAATAGTTTTTCTAATATCCTCGCCAAAGCCCACAACCGTCCCCGCAAACTGTTCAATTTAGTTGCTCAGACCATGAATCCAGCCTGCCTAGAGGCTCCAAATTTTGAATCACAAAACTTTAAATCACAAAATTTTTGCAACGAATTATTGGATTATTTCATTAACAAAATTGAAAATATCCATGAAATTATTCAGCAAAAAAAAACCTCTACCCACCCCCCTTTAAACCAAAAAGGCAATATTAATACAAATATGCCACAATCGACGAAATTCACACTAAAATCAATCTCCATCGACACCACCAAAAATATCGTTGGTGCCCTACGCGACAGTATATCAGCTAATGATATCATTCCCACTAAACTGTTGAAAGAATGTGCCGATATTTTGGCACCGGCTATCACGCACCTCATAAACCAATCTTTTAAGGAAGGCATGGTGCCGCCCTCCTTGACACAAGGCATAATCAAACCTATCTTAAAAAAAACAGGGCTCGACCCCAAAGACCCAAACCATCGGCGACCCATAACAGGTCTAAACATCTTCTCCAAGGTAATGGAGAAAGCAGTAGTGCAACAGCTACAACACCATTTAGATACCTACAAACTACTGGATACATTTCAAATCGGGTTTCCGTCCTGGTCATGGAACGGAAACAGCACTTCTCAAAATTTGGGATGATGCTCACGAAGTTGCAGATGATGGAGAATCTTGTTGCCTGGTACTGTTGGACCCGAGTGCAGCTTTTGATACAGTAGACCACAAATTGCTGCTGACCCGCCTAGCTGAAGTTGCTAGAGTGGCAGACTCGGATCTACCCTGGTTCTCCTCCTTTTTGGAAAACCGATTACAGATAGTGAACCTAGGTTATTTTACTTCTGAAAAATGCATGGTGTCATGCGGAGTCCCTCAGGGGTCACCCTTGTCGCCCGTACTATTCAATATTTATCTCCGCCCTCTCCTCGAACTCATCAGTAACCAGAATCTACTCTACCATTCCTACGCGGATGACACCCGACTCTATTTCCGTATCAGCAACAAAAAGGATCATTATCTCGGACTAGAGAAATGCCTTACTCTGATAGAGAATTGGATGACAGATAGTTATCTTAAACTCAATGGCTCAAAAACAGAACTCCTTCTGTTCCACGCCAACTGGAAAAGACTCGCTACAACAACATGGATGCCCCCGCTCATTTTGGGACAAACCATCACTCCTAGCACCAAAGTCAAAAGTCTTAGGCCTCGTACACACGATCAAATCTGTCCGCTGGAAACGGTCTGCTGGACCGTTTCAGCAGACAGATTCGATCGTGCCGACGGATTTGGCCACCCGACGGATTTGGCCACCCGACAGATTTCAAAGCATGCTTTGAAATCTATCGGGTGGGAATCCGTCCGCCCGACATGTCTGCTGGTTAGTACACTTACCAGCAGACATGTCGTCCCGCACCGCCGCCGAATGGATTCGGCGCATGCGCGGAAGTGTTTTACTTCCTGGTGCGATGATGTGGCGGCGTCAACGTCACCGCCACGTCACCGACACGTCAGCGCGCCGTCTGCTGGCGGGGAATTTTGGTTTGCTTGTGTGTACACGCGAGCAAACCAAAATCCCAGCAGACAGATTTGTTCAAGTCTGTTGGACAGACAGATTTGAACAAATCTGTCTGCTCGTGTGTACGAGGCCTTAGAGTCACTTTTGACTCCGACATGACAATGGATGCACAAATAAGTTCAGTAGTCAGCGGATCCCACCATCTGCTGCGCCTACTACGTAGACGTATTCCCTTTATCCCAAAAGAAGACATAACAGTTGTGGTGGGAACCATAATCAACGCCAGACTCGACAATGCAAACGCCCTTTACCTCGGACTCCCAAAATACCAAATTGCGCGTCTATAAGTCGTCTAGAATACGGCGACACGACTTGTAACAGGAAAAAAATTATGGGAATCAATTGCTCCTTCCCTTAGGTCCCTTCACTGGCTGCCCGTAAAAGATCGAATCACGTTTAAGGCACTCTGACTGATGCACAAATGTGTACAAAACAGTGCACCTCAATATCTGTGCGAAAAATTAAAATGTCATAACCCAAACCGCGTCCTCCGATCTACCAACCAAAATCTACTCCAAATACCCAAGGCCTGATACAAGTCCAAAAGAGGAAGATGACTTGCAGTCCAAGGACCACGACTATGGAACGCTTTACCAACCTGCATCCGAATGGAAGGAAATCATCAAGCCTTCAGAAAAAAACTCAAAACCCATCTATTCTGAAGGCATAAAATAGTAGGAAATGGATACCAAGCGCCTTGAGGCGATTCAGTTTGCATATGTAGCGCTATACAAGTTTCTCACTCACTCACTCACTCAGAAACAGACAGCTCCCGGTCCTGTCAGGGGGAGAAATTACTGTTCGTCTGTTCATACAATGTATGAACAGAGATCTATCATTTCCCCTAGTCAGTCCCACCCCCCTTCATTTATAACACACCTAGGAATCATAATTAACCCCTTCCTCGCCCCCTAGTGTTAACCCCTTTCCTGCCAGTGACATTTTTACAGTAATCAATGCATTTTTATAGCACTGATCGCTATAAAAATGCCAATGGTCCCAAAAATGTGTCAAAAATGTCCGAAATGTCCACCATAAGGTCGCAGCACCGATAAAAAACCGCTGATCGCCGCCTTTACTAGTAAAAAAATGTTTTTATAAAAATGCCATAAAACTATCACCTATTTTGTAGACGCTATGGGCCTGGAGTATCAGGAGCTGCGCCAGCGCAATTGGAAATATGCGCCTTCGTGTCTATGCGCCGTATCCACAAAACGATATGCGCCAGAAATCTATTTTTTTAGGAACGGCGTAGTTTCGATAGACCAGCGCATTGTGCTCACAAAAACTGCGCTAGACACACCATTGATTTTCTAGGCAAATATGCAAATGAGGGAGTTACGCCGATCCACAAAAGTAAGTTGGTGCAGCGCAGGCTACGGGCTGTGCGCATCAGCTGCATGTCCTGTCTAAAATTAGGCAATATAAAAGCTTACTTAAAATTAGACAATCCGTCTACATGTCAGCTAAAGCAACACTGTTAGGGACGAGCTGAGCAGCCACACTTGCAGGACAACAATCTGTATGCCAACATGCCAGGGGCATCCTTGCTCATAGCTATACTACTGACTTTAGATGAGTGCAGAAGGAGGAGGGCACGGAGGAGGGCACAGGAGAGGATATATCGCACACGCATAGACATCTTTGGCATGAGTGATTCTGAGGTGTCTCGCATCTTCAGATTCACCCCTGCTGCCATCATGGAATTAACCACAACCCTGCAGGAGGACATCACCAGCCCAACACACCGCTCACATGCATTGCAGCCACTGGTCAAGGTCCTGGCAACACTCAATTTCCTTGCCACTGGCTCTTTTCAAAGAACAAGTGGAGTGGTGGCTGGGATGTAACAATTCTCCATGAGCAGATGTGTGCACCAGGTTATCCCTGCAATCCTCAGACGCATGGCCAACCAAATCATCAAACCCACCCAGGAGGACCTGCGGCAGAAGGCAATGACAGATTTCTACAGAATTGACAGATTCCCACGCACCGTGGGGGCCATTGATTGCACACATGTGGCACTCCAGCCCCCCCGTGAGACAGAGCACATATACCGCAATCGGAAGCACTGGCATTCCATCAACGTACAGGTGATAGTCGATGCCAAATGCCTCATATGGCACGTCCAAGCCAAACACCCCGGATCCAGCCATGACAGCTACATACTGTATACAATCAGAGCCCCATCCCAATGGAATTCGAACAGAACATGTATGGGGACAGCTGGCTGGTTGGTGAGTGACATGGGTGGCAGGCATGACTGTCCCCCCCCCCCCCCATGATGAACACATCACAAGGGGCACATGCACTACTAACATCCTCCTGTCTTTTCCATTCCAGGTGACTCTGCATATGCACTGGGACCCCATCTCATGACTCCTATCCGGAACCCCCAAACCCCAGGAGAGGAAAGTTACAATGAAGCACACGCCAAAACCCGTGCAGTCGTGGAGCGCACCTTTGGCCTCCTGAAGTCATGTTTCCGATGCCTGGATAAGTCTGGGGGTACCCTGTTGTATTCCTCCAACTTTGTATGTCAGATCATCGGTGCATGTTGTATGCTGCACAACTTCGCAGTGAGAAAGGGCCTGGAGATTGACATATGTGATGACCTGACCCCCGAACCAGACAATACCCCGTCTTCTGAGGGAAGAGCAGCCAGGAGACAGCTCACATTAGGCATCTTTGCACGTTAAACACACACATTAATCATGGCACAATGAGAATGCATGCATGCACACCACTGTGGTCCCTAGCACAGACACATCACATCCTCATCAAATTGGATTGGCACAAGCCCACCATGCAGGACTTGTGAGCAGCAACGCCACGCCACGGCTCCAATTATGTCACTGTACATTCATACACCATTCACACGGACCTGGGGATCACTTCTCCCTGGTCCTGGGGAACCCTTCTCCACCACAAATGAGGGTGACACCCCTTTTCCGGCAGGAATGTCACCCCCACAATCAGAAATTATTCACAACCCAAAAAAAAAAAAATTGTCCAGCACCCAAAAAAATTACCAGCAAAAAAAAAAAAAACTGTAAAAAAAAAAAATAAAAACTACCGCCGCTGGCGTGACCCACACCTGGGGCGCCCACGGCCACGGCCCCTCTGGGCCAACTCATGGGGGGGGGGTAATCTAGGGAAGGAGGAGCATCCCCTGGTCTCTGCCCACCTGGAGGCCTGCCCAGGCCACGGCAATTGGAGTGAGGCCATCATTGAGCGTTCCCGTATTGGCCTGGATAGCCTGGATGAGGGCCCTCACATCCTGACCGAGGGCCCTCACATCGTGACCAACACCTGCTGTGTTAGCCTGCTGGTCATTTAGGCAATTGATCAGGGCCAGGGAGTTGCAGGCCATGTCCCCAAGTGTATCCTTTATGGAGGACAGGCTCTCCTCCATCTGCCCCAAACTCTGGCGGACCTGTCCCAGATGGCTGGTCTGAAGTCTGAAGGACCTGGTCCCTTCTCAGGTTGGCGGGCAGAAACTCGGCCACCCCCCTACTTTTGTGGGTTGCCTTCCTGCCTCCAGATGAGGCTTGTGGCCGGGGAGAAGGGGAGCCCCTTGGGAGGGGAGCCCTGTTGGGGGAGGAGTGGGAGGGGCTACCCCGGATGGAGGCCTGGCTGCTGCCAGCCATAGGGGAAGCCTCCTACAAAAATAATTCATTCATTCCCTGACATGACCTCCTCCTCCAACTTAAACTCCTCCTCCTCAACCTCCTCCGAGGACTCCGGCCTTGTCTGGGGTTCTTCAGCAGGCTGCTGTCCCGGGGATGGTGAGGTCAGGCCAGATGGCCCAGCACCCTCCTGCACATCTGTGGATGACACAAAACATTCACAGGTTGGAGGATTCACACACTTGCCTCATATTCCCCCCCCCCCCCACACACATGCTACACAACAGATATAAAAAAAAAAAACGTACCTGTCCTCACGGCCTCCTGACTGGAGTCAAAGCCAGGCAGCCCCTCCACTTGCTGCCTGTTGAAGGTCTGGGCCACCGCACGCTCCTCCTCAGTCAGCCTAACAGGGCATGGTGGGCCCCCTCCAGTGCCCCTGGCATGGGCGGCAATCTTGGCCAGCTTCCCACGGACCACACGCCGGAGGTCATTAATCTTCTTGGTGATCCCCTGGCGTGTCCGGGTCTCCCCCCCCCCCCCCCAACGTGTTGACCTGGTCAGTAATTTCCTGCAATATCTGTGCCTTCCTGGCCGGGGTGGTGTTGGCACTTTCGGGGCCGTGCAGAAAACGGCCATATTGTATAATGGCCCTGGCAAGAATGCCCTTCTCCCCCAAAGAAAAATTCAACTTTCGCTTCCTTTCACTCATGTTCTCACAAACTGGAACAAAAACAGACACCAAAAATCAGTTAGCAAAAATCAGACAGCAAAAAACAAACAGCAAAAAACAGACAGCAAATAAGTATCAAAAACAGTCACCAAACAACACTCTGAAAACCACTATCAAAAACACTATACTAAACAGTCAAGAAATAGATTAAACACAAGTCACAAACCGACAAACGCGAACACACAACAGAACAAAAGCACCTTGCTGTATATGGAGGGATACAAAGGGATGTACTTTTGCAAAGGAAGTGCGTTTGTCTCTGTCTATTTAAGCTCTCTGCGTAGCTCACTAAGTTGACCGGGCCAAGTTCCAATCTCACTGATTGTGCCGTTCCCGAGTTGTGAGCATGCGCAGAGAGGTGCTGACCATGGTCTGCTTCATGTGCGCATGCGCAATCCGGCCGGCCATTCATTTGCATGGGGTCACGGCTCATTTCAATGTAACACACCCACGTCCTTCCCAATTTGAATTACTCCACCTTACGCCTCGGAAATTACGTTGCACCGGCGCAAAATTCTGCGCAAATACTACGAGGATACGGTAATTGCGCCTCTACATTGCGCCGGTCTAGCGTAAAAGAGGTGCGTTACTCCGGTCAAAATATGCGCCAATGTACCTGAATCAATAAACGCTTATTGTGATTTTTGTTTACGAAAAATATGTAGAAGAATACATATCGGCCTAAACAGAGGAAATTTTTTTTTTTTTATATATATATTTTTGGGGGATATTTATTACAGCAAAAAGTAAAAAATATTAATATTTTTTTCCAAATTGTCGCTCTATTTTTATTTATAGCGCAAAAAATAAAAACCGCAGAGGTGATCAAATACCACCAAAAGAAAGCTCTATTTGTGGGAAAAAATGGACGCCAATTTTGTTTGGGAGCCACGTCCATGCACACTATGCATGTGGCACCTGGCCAGGCATTGCTGCACCTGTTGCTGCGCTTATTGTATATGCACATATTACGTGTTTTCAATACAAAGTAATGTCCTCTATTTGAAATACATATGTTTTCATTTACATGTTTTTCTGTATGTTGATGTATGCTTGCATTCCCATTAATAAATTTGTACCTTTATACTATCCCCACCTTGTCTGCAGCCTCGCTAAAAGTCCCAATTTTTTCCCTTTCCAGTTTTTCTATCTCCTAAACCAGGGATGGAGGTGCTATACTCATACACCTCATTTAAAGTCCCACATGTCCCCCTTCCTATATTTCTTGTCCAGGGATGGAGGTGTGCCAGACAGGTTTGGCAGTGTTCCCCTGCCATCCACACGGTGGATGATCTAGTTTGGGACAGGTTGGATTACCTGTCCCAGACATAGCTCACTCAGGACATCTCCTGAAATTAACAATGTTGTAGCGGGATGCCATGGGTCTGGTAATTTTACTATGGTCACTGTATGTCCATTGCCTTAATCTGTCTGCAACTCGGGAGCTGCGACGCGCGTTATGCACTGCCCCCTCCCGTCCTTCTCCCCGCCCTCCTTGGGTGGAGGGTTGCCCGGTGGTGGGGTCCGTTCGCATCTCGCGTCGGCGCCATGTGTCCCGCCCAGCTCGTGACGTCAGTGCTGGCGTCACCACGCTGGATGCGGTTTCCATCTCAGCGGGCGCTACCCGGACAGATGAGTAGACGCCGTGGGCAGTCCCGCCCACTCTGTCGCTCTTCCAGATTTTCGTCCCGCCCACATGACGTTGACGGCTTACTAGCGTCCACGTGTGTAGGGCGGCTGTATAAATGCCCTCCCTTAGATCCCTTTGGTTACTAGCTTGCTAGGTTTTGCTACACCATATTTTTGCTGGATGTCAGAGGAGCCCTGGACGCCACTATCAGGTTATTTTACCTACCCCTATGTTTGGGTTGGCTGTCTTCGGTTTGACCCCAATACTTATTTATTTATTTTCTATCTATTTTTTATCTCGTTGTTTTTTAGACTCCAGCTGGCCACCTGCTTTGGTTTATATACCATATGCACACCTGATCCTGCACTTATTTTGCCTGGGAGGTCTCCTGCTGTCCCTGTCCCGTGTGTGCTGTAATGCCGCCACAGCTCCCCTGGTGGACATATCCTTTCGGCTATGGCTCCATACATCCCATATCTTTTTGCCTTAGATCCTATGTGAGTACTCTAGGTGGATATTCTTCCCACCCCACACTGGTTATCCATTTATGAACTATTCATTAATTATGCTCTACCTGTTCTAGATAATTCAAGCATCCCGCCCCTGAAGAGTGACCATAGACACGAAACGCGTCGGGCTAGTATGGATGCTATACATATCCTGGGCTAGTATGGATGCTATACATATTCTATGTTATTATATTTTAGCATTGGTATTTTTTATATGCTTTTTACCAGTTCCTCACATGTGTAACCTTTTCGCTATAATTGTTAATATGCCTTCTGTACATATATTGTCATTGGATTCATCCATCTATCCATGCACACTAGCGTTTGGATAACCTGGCCAGGCATTGCTGCACCTGTTGCTGCGCTTATTGTATATGCACATATTACGTGTTTTCAATACAAAGTAATGTCCTCTATTTGAAATACATATGTTTTCATTTACATGTTGTTCTGTATGTTGATGTATGCTTGCATTCCCATGAATAAATTTGTACTTTTATACTATCCCCACCTGGTGTCTGCAGCCTCGAAACAAAGGGAGTCCCAATAGTTTTTCCCTTTCAGTTTTTCTATTTATGGGGAGCCTCTGTCACGTACCTGGTCGAGTGGAGTCTGATATGACGAGATCGGCCTCCCTTGTATCTCCTACCCAAGACCAACTGAAGGTGGAACAGATGGTAGCTAGGGATAGGAGGGACACGAGTGCCAGGGAATGTTGCTTGCAGAACTTGCGATGAGAGTTGTAGACTCAGTAGTACAAGCAGGACAGCAGGTAAGTAGCTAGGATAAAGCTCATAAGATCGGCTGGTATTAAGGAGGAACTCCAACCCACTCGCAGGTTCAGGCCTGGTGGCTTGCCAGTAATTTCTGCGGTCAGGAGACAGGAGTTTACTGGACTCAGAGGAGCTGAGATGATGCAAAGCTAGCACAAGTTCCCAAAGGTAGTGTCAGAGCTGGACAGCCGATGGAAGCAGGATCGTGAGGGAAGCTGGGTTCGGTAACAGGCAGACTGCAAGGTACAAGTCATAAACAGGAGCGAAGTCAGGTGGAAGCCAGAGTCAGGAACCAAGAATCAGGGTATGTCAGAGTTCAAAAAGCAGAGTCAAGGAAGCCGATCGGGATCAGTAATGGGTATTAAGCAGGTATAGCAGAGTTCAGAGAATCAGGGCACAGACTGACCAATCAGTCAGCACTGAAGAGAGTCTGAAAGCCCCTTAAATAGGCTGTCTGGCGCCAACTGGCATTAGGGACTGGCTCCTGTGCTGTTCGTTGCGCATGCGCACTGGAAGTCTGTTGTCTGGGAATGTGCGCACCAGACATGAATTAACAGTTCCCTTACCGGAGAGGCTGCTTTTGAGAAAGAGCTCCTTAGAAGAGACTGACACATTTGTAGATGATCTCTTAAAGCATTGTGATGCAGAGTGAGAACCTGCACAATAACTTTATATACTTGCATAAATTGGACCATTAAAGTGGATGTCACAATGTGTAGAGTATAATATTTCCTATCATTTGTGCCCAGTCTTGCCACACAGAGTTAATCCAGCGCTGAGTAATCCTCTTTTATGTTCAGTGAAAACGAACAGCCTTCCAGATAAAACCCTGCCTAAATCAAAAAGTCCGGAATCTCTCTTCTTGCTTTGAGTGAGAGGTTATTTACAAATATAGCTAGGACATGTTTATCATAAGTTATGTTTTGTTTATCATAACATGAGGTGATATAACATCATAACACATCCTAGTAATATACAATGAACTTTGGATCACCTCTTGTTATGATAAACATGCCCACGCTATATTTGTACATAACCTGTTACTGAAAGCAATAACAGAGAAACGGACTTAACCTAATTTGGCAGGTTTTTATCTGAAGTCTGGTTAATTTGCACTGGACTTTAAAAGAGGATTACTCAGCGCTGGATTAACTCTGTGTGGCAAGACTGGGCACAGATGATAGGAAATCTTATACTCTACATTGTGACATAAAAAAAAAAAATTGGGTTTACATCCACTTTAACATTGCCCATGTTAGGACCTGGGCTTGAACCTGGGACCTCTGGTGTATCTCGTGGTGACTCTGCTTGCTGAGTCACCTGGAATGCTGGACAGCTCCTTGGATAGTTCCTTGACAATTCCTTGAATTATCTTGTCTTGAATCTTGTTTGCCTTAAACCTTGAACCCTTTGCTCCTCCCATGAACTTCCTGATTTAAGCTATGTCCCTGCACTTCCTGGTTGCCAGAATATTGTGCTTTCACTCACCCCAATATCTTACTCCTGTCTCTCTGCTGCTCCAACCGTATCTTCGCTGCCGACATTTGACTCGTTCCCTGACTACATTTCTGCTGAATCCCACGTGCAACTGTTTGTTACCGACTTTTGGCTCGTTCCCCGACTACGCTTCTGCTTGATCCCTACCTGTTATATCTTGCTTCCAGACCCGGCTAGCTCACCTCCTGGTGGGGCTATCCTGAGGACCGCAACCTGGCACTAACACGCAACAAAGCCCATCTCCACCATTAGGAGATCTAGGTGAATACGGTTAGTGCTTAAAACCCACACCTCAGGTTTAACCTGTGTGTCATCATCCAGGGTGACATGTGTGAATACATGCTCTGCTGCTATAGCTATGGCCTCTGAGCCTAACTCAAGACCATCACAGAATATTCTGTCCCAAAACATGGAGGCCATAGCAGATGCTGTTGCTCCTCTCAGGGTGGAAATTGTTGAGTTATAGACGTTTGGTGTTAACTACCGGGAAAAATGTTCTGAGTTACAAATTGAAGCAAAAGTACTACAAGAGGGAAATCCTTGATCTTATTAAACAATTATGGGACTTTCGTGGCCGAGATACTGCTGCTGTAGATACTAAGGCACAAATGCCTCTACCACTTAAGTTTTAACAGAGACCGCCACCCATTATAGGGGTTCCTTAATCAATGTTGTGTATACTTTCAGATGCACCTGCTGCATTTCTTCTGACAGGAAAAAGGTGCTGTTCATTATAAACCTCCTGACTGAGGAAGCTTTAGTCTGGGCCTTCCTTTATGTGGAGCAAGAAGATGTCGTCCTGGATGATTTAGATTCTTTTGTGATTGCGATGAAACCAAGTTTTAGATGATCATAACCGCTGCGCTACTGCTGAGGCAAAATTGCACAATTCACGGCAGGGTAGACGCTTTTGTTGCAGAGTATACAAATCAATTCTGACGTTGGATCTCAGATACCAATTGGAATCCAGCTGCACAAATGGGTCAGTTCTATCAAGGACTCTCGGAACAAGTAAAAGATGAGCTTGCCAGAGTAGAAAGTCCTGACGACCTCAAGGCTTTTATTAAATTATGTATTCAAATTGATCAGAGACTTACTGAAAGGAGAGACTGGGAATATCCCAGGGCAGTAATGGTGGCATGCGTTTTTCTACTACTCGGTATCCTCCTAAGGGTCCAAGAGTTTTTCCTGATTCTGACACTCCTGAAACCTATGCAGGTGGATGCTATTAAAGATCTATTACTAGTACTCAGGAGAAAGAAAGACGACGTTCAGAGAACTTATGTCTTTATTGTGGAGACTCTGGACATTATGCAGTTAATTGTCCCATAAATGTAAAAGAACAATTGCAGCAACAGATGTTTCAGTATCTGAACAAATAAACTCAATTTTTTAGTCCGTCTCTCCTTTGATTTATGAAGCAAATAAAGTTAATTCTTTATCAACGCATTTTGTCATCCCATAAAGCTTATCGTCGAAAGCAATGAAATACCTTGCTCTGCTATGCTGGACTCAGGGGCCTGGTGAAACTTCAAAGACTTCGAATTTGCTTAAAGTAATAACATTCAAATAAGAAATAAACTCACCCCTATCGATATGGAAAATGTGGATGGCTCTCCTTTGTCTTTAGGACCAGTTACCCACGAGACCATCCCGCTTAAACTCCTAATTGAGAATGACCATCAGGAGACTATCAGCTTTGAGCTGATCACATCACCCAAGTTCCCTATTATTCTAGGCATTCCTTGGTTCTCTATCCATAATCCCTCCATCAACTAGACATGTGCATTCGTTTTCGTTAGAAAGCATTTTCGTCTGAAAATCGGGTATTTTCGTTAAGTTTTAACGAACGAAAACGATGCCAAGCGCAAGAAACGAAAAACTTAAGATCTGACATTAAAAATGGCTATATTTTCATTTTAGTTCAGATCCGACGATTTTCGATGCTTTGTCGCATTTTCGTCATTCAATTCATACATATTCAATGTTATTCAGTGAATACAGTGAATATAGGTAGGATTGAACGACCGACAATTTCGACAAAAGCATCGAAA